>VDFB02000015.1:576269970-576621541 GCA_007258455.2 Sequoia sempervirens | reverse complement strand
ATATGATGATGTAAGGACCCAGCCAATTTGGTTTGAACTTGCCAAGTTTTTCTGTATCAGCCTAATTTTTAGGATTTTGCATGAGGACTAAATCACCAATGTCAAACTTCCTGACCATGACTCTCTTGTTGTAACTATGACAAAGAAAATTCTAATGTGCCTATAAATAAGGGAATTATGTCTTCTTTCCTCTAACATCTCTAGCTCGTGTAGTCATGACTGCCTGTATTCTTCATCATCTACCAAACCCTTCAGGGAGAGTCGTAAGGATGGAATTTCAACCTCAATGGGCAATATGGCTTCAACTCCAAAGACCAGGGACAATGGAGTGGCTCCTGTAGGTGTGCAGATGATGGTTCGGTAAGCCCACAAAGTAGGGTTAAGTTGGATGTTCCAATTATGACCAACATCATTGACAATATTTTTGAGAACGTTAAGGATGGTTTTATTGGATGCCTCAGCTTGATCGTTTCCTTGTGGGTAATATGGCATGGAGAAATGATGTCGGATATGGAATCACTCACATAACTCACGAACGTCTTGATTTTTTAACAGATGTCCATTGTTTGTGATGATGGACTGTGAAATACCATACCAACAAATGATGTAATTGAGAATTAATTTGGAAATTTGTTTGCCAGTTATGTATGTAAGGGGGATGGCTTCAGTCCAATTAGTAAAGTACTTAGTGGTGGTGATAATGAATTTGTGGCCATTGGAAGATGTAGGTTGTATTTTTCCCACGAGGTCGAGTCCCCATTGCGTGAAGGGCCATGGAGATGTAATCGACCAAAGTTCTTGTGCTGGGGCATGAATTAAATCACTATGTATCCAACATTGGTGACAAGTACTGACAAACTCAAGTGCATCCTTTTCAATGGTTGGCCAATAATACCCAATTATCATTATCTTCTTGGCCAAAGTAGGACCACTTGAATGCGACCCGCATATACCCTCATGTACTTCGCGTAAGGTTATGTGTTCTTTGTTGGTGTTGAGACATCGAAGGAGGGTGTTGTCAAAGCTACAACAGTAGAGGGTGTCACTGATGATGGTGTATCCAAAAGCTTTTCGGATAAAATACTTTCGTTGGGTGTTGGATAAGTTGGGGGGAAGGGTTTAGGACTTGAAATAGTCATAAATGTCTTGATACCAGGGAGAATCGATACCAACAAGCTTGCAGACCATCTCTGTTTTGGAAATATCATATGTAGGGACCAATAGTTGTTTCACCAAGAACTCTAGTTGAGGCATATTGCTTATAATGTCTAGGAGAGAGTCAATCATAGCCATTGCATCAACTGCCTTGTTTTGTGCTCTCGACATTTGTTCAAAAGTCACCATGTGGAAATATGTACGAAAGTTGGCAACCATTCATTTGTAAGGAATTAATTTCTCGTCCTTGGTGTCATAGTCATCGTTAACTTCATTGATTACTAACTGAGAGTCTCCATAAACATGAAGTGTCGTGATTTTCCATTTTATGGCCATTCTGAGTCCTATCACAAGTGCCTCGTATTCTACCACATTATTGTGACTAGTATGAGATCCATCAAAATATAGCCTCCAAGATGACTTAGGTTTTGTATGAAATATGGACTCATATGGAAAATTTTCTACTAATGGGTGATCACTTTTTATAGGTGCATCTGCCAGTTGGTCTGCTATCACGTGTCCCTTTATAGCCTTTTTCTCTACATATTGGATGTCATATTTTCTCAAAATCATGACCCATTTTTCCAGACGTCCTGTTAATGTTGTGTGACTGAAGAGATATTTCAAGGGGTCAATCTTTGCTACCAACTGTGTCCTATGATTCGACATATAGTGTCTTAGCTTTTGGGTAGTAAAGACCACTACTAGGAAAGCATGTTCAATTGATGTTTAATTCAGCTCATACCCAACCAATGTTTGACTAATATAATATATGGCCCTTTCCTTCTCATCATGGTTGTTTTGTGCGAGTAATGCTCCTAGTGTTGAAGTTATTTCTAAAATGAATAAGATCAAAGGATTCCCTTCGATTGGTGCCATTAAAATAGGTGGTGACAAGAGGTAGTCTTTCATTAGTTGAAAGGCCTCCTAACATTTATATATCCGCACAAAGGGGATACCCTTGCACAGAAGATACTAAAATGGTTGACACTTTTCAACCAATTGTGCTATGAAGTGTTAGATAGATTGTAACCTTCCTTGTAATGTCATGAGTTCACTTATTCCTTTTAGAGGAGGCATGTCTAAGATGGCTTTTACTTTAGCTAGATTGACCTCAATGCCTCTTCGATAAACTATGCATCCCAAAATTTTTTCATATGTAACACCAAAGACGCATTTCTTAGGATTCAGGTGGACTTTGTATTCCTCTAGTCTCTTAAAAAAAATTTATAACATATTCAAATGATCTTTTCTTGTCAAGGATTTAGCCAAAAGGTCATCCACATAATCTTCCATTATCTTGTGCATCATGTCATGAAATATCATTGTCATAGCTCTCTGATACATGGCACCTGCATTCTTAAGACCAAAAGGCATGACATTCTAGCAGTATGTACCCCAAGGATAAGTGAATGTTGTTTTATGTTGGTCTTCGAGGGTAATATGGATTTTATTGTAAACCAAGAAACCGTCCATGAGGGACAACATATCGTATCCCGTTGTAAGGTCTACTATGATATCTATGTTTGGCAATGGAAAGCCATCTTTTGGACATGCTTTGTTTAAGTCTCTAAAATCTGTGTAGACATGGATATGAAAATTTTTATTTTTTACTAGTACAAGATTGGATATCCATTCAGCATATTCGATAGACTGTATGAAACCCACATCTAGCAATTTCTTGAGTTTAGCCTTGACTAACAAGGCGATTAGAGGATGCATTTTACATAGCTTCTATTTTACTGGTTTGGTGTCTAGAAGTAGTGGAAAATGGTGCAAGACCAATTCTGGATCCAACCCAAGCATATCGACATATGACCATGCAAAATTAATTTTATTCTTTGAAAAGAATTTGTGGAACTCAAGTTTCTCTTCTTTTGTTAGGGATGCCGCAAAGAGGACCATTTTAGGATCTTTTGTTATAGGTATTTTTACTTCAATGGTGTCCTCTATAAGCATTGTCGATTTCTCTTGGGTCACGGGAAGAAATTCTAGTACTCCATCTTTGGGCACCTCGGAGAGGTCTTCACCTTTAGATATGTCCTTTATTTTTACTTTTTTTATCGTCAAAAGGTGCCTTTCAGTTTTCACCTAAAGACGTGTCATTTTTTGTTTTATTTTTACTTTTCATTTTGCAACTAGAGGACAGAGCAGTCTCCCTGAAGTAAGCTACACAATCTATGTCAATAGAAAATCCAACTTTGTGATCACCAGTAGGTAAGCCCTCACGTAGTCCCATACATTTTGTAATGGCATCATCATTCTAAAATATTTCCATGACTGGCGGGCCTTATTGGTCCCAATCGATTAGTTGTGAGTAGACTAAGGAAATACGATCATCAATATTGGTGAATTGTGGAGAGGACACGAAAAGCATGCAGATAGATTCAAAGACATTGAAAATGAAGTTATCATCATCTAATTCCCAATGGGACTCTATCCAATATTCTCCTTCACTTGTTTCATACTCATTAGCAAAGTAGGGGATGAAGGGATTGGAGTCATGGTCGGCAATGTCATGTGGTGATTCAAATGAATCTAATTGATGGTCATTAGGTTTAGACGGTTAGTCAAGATGAGGGTTAATGGGTTTGGAAGAGGATTTTGGCTTGTCATTGTTCCTTGGGAAAAAGAGCCTATCCCAATTTTCTTGTTTCTTTGGGACTTTAGGATTGTCATTATCAGAGGCTAGATCAATTTTAAATGTTTGCCCAAAATTTTATTTAGAGGTAAGTTCTCCAAGTTCAAGGAACAAATCATCAAGGTAATAGTCACTTAGGGATTGTTGGGAGCCAAATTCCGACTTCTGGGAGTTGCTTTCGATAAGGGATTCCTCATTAGTCTCGACACTTTCCAAAGCTTTCATGCTCTCACTCGAAAGTTCATTTTACATCGATCGTCATTTTTGGGTGGACCATAACCTAACCCAAGATACTTTGATCTTCTGGATGGTATTAAAGGTTCTCGCATCCATGTTTTATTCTTGCCAAGGCCACTAGTACCGTCATAGCCTTTTGTCTTCATTATGTCATAGCCTTTTCCATATATCTTAGCTGGTAATGGGGGTAAGTCTTTTTTTTCCTTGTAAATCCATCCTAATATATAGGTAATGTCTTCGTTGTTCATATGGAGGGATGGGATCAGGAGCCATTATTTTGTATAATATATGTATATAATTTAGATGCTCCAGCTAGAATCTAAATCTGCAACAGCTAGACTCAGTCTTAGGAAGTGAGGAAGATGATGGCATGGTGGAAGATGTGGAAGGGGTGGAAGTGGACGATGATGTGAGTGTGGATGGGTTAATGAATTTGGAAGAAGAAGAGCTTGGAGCTTCTCGGTTGATGGGTACTTGATGTTCGGAAATACTCCTTAGATTGGTGCAATACTAAAAAGGATTAGGGTCTCCATATATGGCTATTTATGTTCTATCAAAAGGAAATTTCATGCATTGGTGGTATGTGGAGGGAATGACTTTTAGGGCATGAATCCAAGGTCAGCCAAGCAAGATGTTATAAGGTAATTCAAGATCCAGTACTTGGCCAGTTGTGTCTACAATGACCAGCCCAACTTTGATAGGAAGATTGATCACACCTCGAGAGGAACATTCTTCATCATCATATTCTTTTATGACTATGCTCTTTGTAGCATCTACACAAGTATTAGAAAAGCCTAGAGCCTTAACCAATTTTAAGGAGCATATGTTCAATCCTGCTCCACCATCTACTAAAACTCGTTTGACCTTGTGTTTATGGATAAAGACTTCAATGTGTAATGTGTCGTTATGGTTGGTCTTGGGTGACGAATAATCTTGATCATAAAATGTTATATGATGAGGTGTAGCAAGGTATCCCACCATGGCTTCAAATCGGTTGATGTCAATGTCTTACGGGATAGAGGACTCTTGCAAGGTTTTGTCAAGTATAGCCTTATGCGCAGGATAAATGCGAAGCAATTCAAGGATGGAAATTTGAGCAGGTGTTTTTCCTAGCTGGTCAATAATGTTAAACTAACTCTTAGGTTGGCACTACTTTGCAGATGATTTAGATTGTGATTGCTTAGCGGATGGACCAGGTATTGTAATTTTCGGTTATCTAGGAGGAGGAAAACCAGCTATGGTGATTTTTCCACTTCGAGTAGTGGCATTGCATTCAATTTCTCTTTTGACAATGATGGTATTGACACATTCATTATCATTTTAGACATTGTTAATAATAGGTCCACCAGAATAGTCGTATGTGGTGTAGGTATAATTGGATTGATTATTATTTGTCTTAGGACCTGATGTTGAGGGTTTATTTGAATCATGGTCTTGCAGTGGGTTTTTGTGAATAGTATGATCTACATTTGATGCAAATTGTGGCCCACCCAAATTTAATTGTTCAATTTTCAATAAGGTCTTGCACAATATTTCTTAGTTGCCGACAAGAGGATGTCTTATGCCCTTTAGCCCGGTGGTAATCAAAGAAAGCGTTATCATCCCACCATGATGGTTTAAACTATCCTAGGTCATATGGATTAGGGTCCTCAAGTGTGATGAGACCATTTTGAAGGAGCTTCTTAAGGACATCCACAATTGGTTCTCCCAAAGTAGTGTGTGTTCATCTTTTTGGGAATTGTCTTGTATAGCGGGGTTGTCATTGACTTTGACTGTTTTGACCATTTTGGTTATTTTGAATGACATTGGCGGGGGGTGTCAATATCGTTATTGGTTTGTTTTGTGGTTGAACCCCTTAAGAGTAAGTACTGGACCCATTGTGTTTACAACCTTGGCATCGACAACACCATCATTGGTAACATGTTTATTTTTTAGCCAATACATATTTTTGTCTATGGATGGGTTTGTGTTTGTGGTTTTAGGGCCATATTTCAGTTCTCCTTTAGCAATGAGATATTTCTCAACCTGGACACCTTTTTCGACTAGGTCTGTGAAGTTTGTGCAGCAATGAACTTGCAATCCGTATTTCAATGGGCCTAGGAGTGTTTGAACAAAATTTTTGACCTTTTCTTTCTTAGGTATGTCGATATGGCAGTGACTTGCAAGACTTCTCCATCGTTGGAAGAATGGGATGAAAGTTTCACCTGCATCTTCTTGTGTAAGAATGCATAAGCTAGTGATGGAGGTGTACATGTCAATGTTATATACATAATTTTTTATGAATTTGTCTTTAAGTTCATCCCATGTTTTTATCCCTTTTTGAGTGGAGAACCATTCAAGGGTAGGTCCTATAAGACTTTTAGAGAAGAGTCTCATCAAGTAAGTGTGTTCATAGGAAATGTCCATACAGTTGATTGTGAATTCTCGAACATGTTCAATAGGATTCGTCTTGCCCTTGTATTTGGTAAAGTTTGGTGACACGTATCCCAGAGGGAATGGTGGCATGTATAGATTTGTGTCAAAAGGATATGCACATAGGTCATATGACATGTGTGACTTCTTGTTAGACATTTGCATGTTTTCTATAGTCTTTTGTAATTGAGCCACTTGAGCTATCAAGGCATCAATCATAGGATTATTTGTTGTATCACACATGGGAGTGATAGGTACACCATGGGTCCCCATTTGTTGTGAACAGATGTTGTCATTTTGTTGTGGTATGTGTTGTTGTGAGATGTATGATTTTTTTTGGTTTGCATGTTGTTGGTATTGAAAGTTTGGATTAGGGACTTGTTGATGGGTGTGAATATGTGATGATGTCAGCATGTGCCCTCTAGCCATTTGAGTCAAAATTTGGGGAATATGTTGACTGTGAATATTTTAGTGTCCAAATGATGCCATATGTTGTGTATTTTGATTACCTTGTCCAAATTGTTGGAATTGTCCATGGGGAATGTTCTTGTTTTTCCCTTTGGAAGTATTGGTATTAAATTGTGTTGACATGTTAACATTTGGTTGTCATCCTTGAATAAAGACACATCGTTTAATTCCTCCAAAGGCATTGAATGAGGTACCAATGAAAGGATTTGATGATGATACACCCATGGCACTAAATGAAGTGGAAAATAGAGGATTTGAATAGCTTTCCCACATTGATGAGGACCCAAAGGCAGCTCCAACCGATTGTGACGATATTGTTGACATTGTTTGCATTGATTGTGACATGGCATGTGACATAGTTGGTGTCCCTCCAATGGATGTTGCATTGATTGTATTGGAATTTTTTTGATTATTGGGGGTAGCATTAATGGTGCTTGTGGAAATTTGTGATGTGGGACCAACAAATGCAGTGTTTGTGTTGTTTTGAGGTTGACTAATGTTGGATGAATTATTGTTTGGATTGTTGGAATTATGATAGGGTGATATTGGTCTCAAAGTATTAATGTCAAAGCCATGTGGTAGTTTAACCCCTTGGTCCAAGAGCATGGACAGATATCTTTGTGGTTCATGTAGGACTAATTCTTCCACAAAGGAGGCTACATCAGAATTTTTCACTACAACTTCTAATTCTTCTGTGTGTACTTGTCCATGTTGGTCTCTTTGCATGAATGGTTCAAAAGGGTTTCGTGATGAAGATGGTATGTTCATTTCACTGAAAGGATTGATGAAAGATATTTCTTGGTTCATATTTTGATTCATGTCATTGGAAAAGATGTAGGTGTTGTTTCCTTGTCCAAAATTAGCTATTTGTTTTCTCTTTCTTTGGAGCCTAGTCTCAACCATATAAGGAATTGCTCAAATGAGGAAGAGGATGGAAAATGACACCTAAATGACACTATGTTTTTTTTTTTGGATTTTTGATAATAAGGGATGACAATGCAATATGCCAATGCACACTATGTTTTTGAATTTTTGATGGTAAAGGAAATGACTAATGCCAAAGGACAATGAAGACTTTTTTTTGGATTTTTGAATAAGACATGACAATGTGACAATGTTGTCTAAAGGAAATGGCAAATGCAAAAGGACAATGAAGATTAAGATGACAAGTTATGACACTAATTTTTTTGGTATATTTTTAATAAGGTATGCAAAATGAGTACTAAGATGACTTGAATGCAAAGGTCTAAGTGATTTGGAAAGAGGAGCTACTCAACCCCCCTAAGCTTGATCTATGTCTCAATTTTGGAGTATCAAAGGACTTGTTTAAAGGACTAAAGGACAATGACAAGATGACTAAGTGAGGTTTCCTAACTTGACTTATGAGTTGAAAAGGTCTCACAAAAAATACAATGACTAAAGGAAAATAATGATGACTAAGTCCAATGGTACACCTACTCTTGAAGGAAAAGATGTTGCTAAGTGAGGTAAGGTTTCCTAATCCAAAATCTTAAAATGAAATGAGGATGCAAGGACTGGTTTATGACTGAAAATGAAGATGATGATGTCTAAGGATGAAACTAAATTTTGCAAGTATGAACCTAGGGGTAAATGCAAACTAATGGATGCAAAAATTTGGGCAATGTCTAATCTAGTTTTTTGACAGGATCCTCTAAAAAAAGATGTTTGATGACAGTTTGGAAAAATTTGAATTCGGTTTCTAGTCTATGATAGAGTTTTTGTTTTTGTCAGACAAATGCATCATTTCAGGTTACATATGTGTCTCAATATGGCAAATGTGGCTCAGCTTTAGCGAATGCGGCTCTACAGAAAGCAAATGCGACTCAGTAAGGAAATTGTGGGTTTCTGCAAATCAAATGTGGTTTGATATAGACAAATGCGTCTCAGTAAGGTGATTGCGGTTTAGCAAAGCGATTGTGTTGCAGGAAATATTGAATGCGGCTCAGTAAAACAAACGTGTTTCAGAAAGCAGAAATGCGCTCTGGAAGTGCATATTCAAATGCGGTTTAGCTAAGCATATGCGGTTCGGAAAGCATCAAATGCGTTGCAACAGAGTAGATGCGGTGCAAAAAGCTTCAAATGTGTTTCAACATAGCAAATGCATTGCAAACTATAGAAAATGCGTTGCAGGAAAAATGAATACCTAGTTTGTTTGCAAGTTTGACCGAATTTTGAAGTTGTGTCAAGTTGAAAGTGTTTCCATATTCATGTAATGATGTTTGTCTATTTGAATATTTGAGAAAACATTTGGCAAACACAATATTTTGTCTTTGATCAAGCACAATGAAAACAAGCACAATCCTAGGTTAAGCAGGACAATATTCGCTAGATTCCACATGGGTTTCCCCAACCACACTTATTCTTAGCGTGTGAATCCAGAAGCTTGGCTGCACGGGCTCCCCCTTACAATGCACTCACTTCTTAGGCCAACCAAGCTTCCAAACCCCATGAAAATCCCATGGCAGATTGATCACCTCTACTAAGAACTGTGAGAATGTGGATGCCTTTGCAACGACCGTTGTTGTGCTAGCAAATAGAAGGATTTTGGCTACTACACAAAGGTGTTTAGTTCGGGACCCCTATTTGAGTGGCCACACATGGGGAAAATGTTAAACTCTGTTAAAGGAGGAATTCCATCCTAAAGAGGTTACGCTCAACAGGGCTTTGGGGAATTCTACTTTGTCCGTGTTACACATCCGCACTCATAATCCTAAGTTTTCCATTAGGATTCACATTTGTATACCGGTCGGGGGTAGCTCAGCCAAAGAGCTCCGTTTTCAGTCTGAGTCTCCTTGGGGTGAGTACTTTTTCCCACCAAGGAAGGCCCAATTCCTAGAGTCAATAACCATTTCTCTTGCACCCAGGATTGCACAAGTGCACAAGGGGAGAGGATACTTCGATTATTGAATCAGGGTTACAAAGTTGCAAGCACTTGTAAATTTTAATTACCAAATGATAATGTGAGGAGGACACACAAGACACTTTATTCTTTTTAAAACTTTAACTTGAAATGTGAAAGACAAAGTTTATTTTAAACTCATGTCGTGAGAATGAAAGTTCATTTTAACCATATGAGTTTCAATGCATGCTTGTGTTCATTTTAATCCAATGACATGAAAATACAAGTAAATTTTAACCAAATGAATGTAAATACAAGATTGTTGTTTGTTGTTTGTTGATTTTTGCCTTAAGGAAATTAGGAATGTGATAAGAGAATCCACAAAACAATGTTAGATTCCTTGCCGCAAGCTAAAAACCAGAATATTAGTAACCCAAAACCCTAAACTACTTAAATGGGAAAAGAAAAATCTAGAAAAACCCGAAAGCAAAATATACCAGACGAATGCGTCACTTTGCAAAGCGAATGCGTCGCAAGTCTGTACTTTGAAATCTCTCAGACAGATGCGTCAACCTGCAAAAAAAATGTGTCGCAAATCACAAATGCGTCATTTGAGGAAGCTAATGTGTCACAGTCAAGTAAATGTGGCGTTCTACAAAGCGTATGCGGTACAGCAGAGCGAATGCATCATTTTAAATATCGAATGCATTGTGACGTGGCGAATGCGGCTTTAAAAGAAGAAAATGCAGTGTTTTGTACCTGTACCTGCAAAAATGAAAAAAAAGAAAACTGTACGGAAATCTACAAAAAAAAACATCGGGTTCACCAATGTAACTAAGGAAATTTTATGGGGTTAGCTTATAGTCATGCATAAAACATAAAACCCTAGCTAATTATGAATAAAAATGGAGGAAAATGCATAAAACAAGAACAATTATACCAAATAGTCCTCAAAACCTCCATGAATCACCTCCATAGCCCTTCTCAACTTGCTGAAAATATGATGTTTCCCTTAGATTTAATGTGAGCAATCTAATGACAAAGACAAGCCCTAAGCAAATGTTGAAGGGTTTGAAATGACTGCATGTAATACTATTCTATAATGCAAATAGTAAGCATCTAAACTATGTCTAAATTATGCCAAATGAAATTTAAATATGCCTTTGACAAAATGACAAGAATGCAAGGTTGCATAAGATTCAAAGAGCATGAGATCAAGTATGCAAAAGATGAAGTGTTAAGAAGTGCCAAAATGAGAGAAAATTTGGCATTTTATAGCAAATGCAATTTTCAACAGACGACCAAGATTAAAAGTTGATGAATGCCCTAAAATCAACGGTCAAGATTGTGTGTGACAACTCATAATTAGGGTCAGGGAAAAAATTTGAAATGAGTGGCCAAGATGCAATTTGAGAAAATCAAATCGACGGTTGAAAATAAATGTGACAGGGAGATAAAGATTGGACAGAAAGAGAAAGATTTGGAAAATCAAATAATTTTAGAAATCACTTGATTTATAGAAGAAAATTACCATTTTTGAATTAAAATTAACTAAAAAATGTGGAGTTATTGATAGTAAATAATTGATTTTGAATTATTTACTAAAAGAAGTGGAAGTTAGCAATGTGAGACCATTTTAATAACTAATTTTATTTAAAATGGAGGAAATTAAATGAGACAATTAAATAATTAATTCTAATTATTTAATCATGGAAGAAGTGGACTAATAATTAAATAAATTATGGAAGACTTATTTAATTATGAAAAGACATTTAGCATTAGAGACGTATTTAAATAAATAAATAAAGTTTATTTATTTAAATAATCAAGAGGGAATAATGGATTAATTAAATAAATTTAATTATTTATTTAATTAAAGAGGAGAGTATACATTAGTGACGTATTTAAACAAGACAAATATAATTTGTTTATTTAAATAGTCAAGAAGAATAGAAGGTATGAATTAATTAAATAATTAAGAATTATTTAATTAATAGTTGAATTTGGATAGGACATAATCAAATATTATGTTTTAGAAGAAATATGGAGAAATTAAGAGTCGTAGGCCCAGGTCAATTTTAGGTATCTACAGTAGGCATTGGTCATACCAATTCCATTTTAGAATTTTATAAAATCTTATTCAAACATTCACATCTCAAATTTTGGTAGGAGTAGTTATTAAGCTTTCATCTATCCCACTCCCAATTGCCATTGTGGATAGATTGCTCAAGTAGGAAACATATAGTTTAAGTTTGCCTCATTTGCATAGGTGCACTCGCCTAGGTTTGGCAGAGCTTGAAGAGAAGAAGGTTCAAATATACCATTTGGCCTTGTTCGTTAGCCTAAAACGTATCAAGAGCTTGGAAAACTCTTGTGGTTTCAAACCAGCGTTTTTTAGAACTAACACATCCATCGCATTTGCATATCATGAACCATACATTGCATACATCCATATAACATCCCATTGTAAATCATATATATCACATGAATAGTAAACATCTACATCCATAACATAAAATAAATACATACATCCATACACGAACATGAAATAAAACATCACATCATAAATGTATCGAATATCATCTCATGTATATATCATTAAAAATTGACTGTCATGATACAAAATCTGAGTCAATGTGTGATATCATCAAAAATGAATATACAGGAGGCTATCAAAATCAGCCAATGAATGTATATACATAACCAAATTAGGGCTGTATATATCAAAAAGTGTGTCTATATGCAAGGCTAACATCGGCTCTATCTGTCATCATGCTCTGATGGAGGCTAAGAGGGTTGTCGGTGACCGCTACTCGAAGGTTGATGCACCAATGGTGCACCTCCTGAACCAATAGGTGCAACCATGCTCCTGTGAGAAAAATCCAGTTGTTATAGTGTTGTGGAACATCCCTATGATACAGTGTGTGGTAATATGTGGCCTCGTCCATATCCTGACCTTACATGGTAGCAGATACAACCTATCCCTAGGTCTGAGTGGTAGTAGCCTCCAACTGCTACCTGTGAATTTTCTCTTGACCTAGCTGGATGGTCAACTGCTAAACCTATTGAAGCTCTTGGTCACGCTTTATCATGTGGCTATCCCACTCCCCAGTCAACTATTGGACCTATTGGAATGCATAGTTTCTCACCTATCTCAATCTATCTCTCACTGCAATCAATGCCTGAAACTATTCATCTCTAGGATTCAGACCCTATGGCTGCTGCTATTGCTACGGGTGTGGTGGTGGTCGTGGTGGTGCATGTCGTAAGGGTTGTATCAAGGGAGGTTTCCCTGGAACCTGTCCCATACCAGGCTATTGACTGAAACCCTACACTATGGACCATCCTATTGGTGACCATCACATAGCACCTGTCCATTGTGCCCATCATGGGGAGGCTATTGTGTTATCCAGCCTTGTCCCTATCCTCTAGCTCTACCTTGTACGTATCCCTTTGCTATATCTTTCAATCATACTGGGGCATGTTGTAAGAACCAAGCATTGCAGGCAGGTGTGGTGCCTGCATCATAGGGACTTCCTGTGTAAACCCACATGGCTATGGGATGAGCTATTTGAAATCATTGATGGCCACTTGAGGCAGAATCTGCTATCCCTAGACTATCTCTCTAGCAGTATGTGCATAAATAGCTCTATACACAGGAGGGACTACATCTTGTACCTCGTCAAACTACCTCACAACTTGACCATGTAGATATCTCTCCACCATATGATGCTCACGACTAAGCATATATTTGGTGTGTTGGGCAAAGAATAATTGATCCTAGTTGTCATATGATGGATGAGACTGGATCCAAGGTCTCCATCTGAATACAGTCATTTAATCTATGATTTGCCTCTAGTATGCAATACCAGTAGTGCTAATGTGCTAGAGGGTGGTAATGGGGTGATCCCACAATACTAATTTACACTTTTTGGCCAAAGTGGACATTGAACTAATTTTTTTTAACTAAATCTTCACTTTCGAGCATCTATAGCTACTAAACCATGAGGAATCTAAAGATAATGCAAACTAGTGATTTGTGACATTTTGTCTATAGATTCTAAATATATTTTTTAATTTTTTTTGAATCAAATTGCATTTCTTTTTCCATCTCCTTCAAAAACTAGTTTTTAACAGTAAACACCATTTTTAAAGAGTGATGTTCAACGTAAACAACATAACTTTTTTCTATGAAGGATTTTTTTTTTGAATTTAGCTTTGTAACTACGATATCTAGCAAGTTCATTTGGTTTCATAGTGTTTTATTGAATATTTTTTTCTTAATTAAGTTTTGAATTCAAACCAATTACAATTTAGACATAGGTAGACCATATACAACATAACTTTTTTGTATGAATTAAAATTTAATAATTTTTTTGCTGGATTAAGGACATTAATACCTAGCATGAACATATTTTTTAGAATTTTTTTGATAATCTACTATTTTTCCACATGTGCAAAACAAAGAGCTTGATTTCGATGAAAAACCTATGTTTAATTAAACTAAGATATATATACATAATAAAACCAAAATATATTAAAATTATATTTGATAGATAGCTTGTTTTGAGGACAACCATCTTCCAGTTGGGTTTGTGAAGTTGATTCCATTTTCATCTTCAACACAAGCTCGAAAAGGCAAAAAATTTTAGAAATTGCTAGTGGAGGGGGAGAAAGGCAAAAAAGGGGGGTTCGAGCAAAGGGGGTTCACTAGAAGGGGGGTTCGCTCAAACCCCCCTTTTTTTGCCATTTTCCCTTGATTACATAAGAAAAAACCTGCCAAAAGGGGTTCGAGTGAACCTGGATTCAAAAAGGGGTTAGCTCAAAGGGGGTGTTTGAGCGAACCCCTAAAAACCCATTTTTTTTTTGTTTGGGAGTGTTTTTGCAATTTTCCTTTGTGAAGGGAATTGTAAACCAATATTTTGGGATTTCCCAATGGCTCTGTATCTATAGAATATTGGCTACTCCTTGTTAATGTCTACTAGAGTAATGACAAGTCTGAGCACAACAATGTGTTCCCAAGCCCAGATGTGCAGTAATGTGACACTAGCTGATAGACTCTTCCCCCACATGTATATAACCTGGTCCATGTCATGGTATAACAAAGCAAGTATCATGGGGCCCTAAGCATAGAGAGTCATCCGATGTACCATACCCTCCTAGGCAAGTCCCCAACCAAAGCTAAAGACTTTGCATCGATATCATAAATGATTTGCTCCCCATGTATCGACACTCGCGAGATGTTCCATATGTCCTCTAATGTGAAGGTTGCCTCACTAGTGGGAAGATGGAACGAAGAGGTCTCACTATGCCAACGCTCCACCAATGCAGTCATCATAGCTAGATGTGTACGAATATTAGGCATGTGAACTACAAACCCCAATCCGATTGCACTAAGAAAGAAGTTCTCATTGTCACCAAAATGGAAAATGCAAGATAAAATACTAGGTATGTGCTCTCAAGACATGAGTGGTTGAATGGTCTCTTGCACGCATGAAGCGAACAACTTCAAAATTACTAAAAAATGACAAAAATTTAAGTTTAAAACCCTAAATCTGTAATTGTGCCCTTGTTTTATAATTGTGTCGGTCTGGCAATTTGCAATTATGTTGCATATTGACAATTGTGTCATTATATACAATTACGTTGCGACATTCAATTGTGCTACTAAAACTAAATCACTCAAATTGTGATCCTATTCTATAAGTGTATCGCTTTGCAACAATTGTGTCACTGGAACAAAATACCATGTTGCACCACAATTTTACAATTGTGCGGCTATCCTACAATTGTGATCATATACCTAAATTGACAATAGCGTTGCATTTTCAAATGTGTCACGACAACATAATTGTGTCACTGACCATGATAAAGGTGTCGCAATATTATGACGCAATTGTATGTGTAATGCCCCACCATGCTACCCTAGGGGAAGTTGCAAATTACTACACAAACGAACTAATTTTTTTTTTTTTTAAGAACAATTAACATGCAATTTCACTAACCAATTGCCAACAACCCCTAAGGTTACGAGACTGAGTTTACTTTGAAACCCAAACAAGAAACATGAAATGAAAACATAACATTTAATACCTTAAAGCATTGAGAACGCATACATTCCAAACATGATAAAATACATCAAAGGATAAGAGATACCACTTGTTTTCAGATAACAATAAATTTATAATAAGATTACAACACTCATTCCTAGAATGAGATAAATCCAATAAGCATGATTACATATTACAAATTCCACCTTAATAACAAATGAGGGGTAATAAAATACAAGATCAACTAAATGAATTAAGCATGGAAAGAAACTGGATCCCACGAGCTCTCCAACAGGAAATCTCGTCCACACGAACAAGAAGAAACCCAACGGATTAAGGTGCACGTTCCACCCAACCGTGTGATACCCGAAGGCTCACCCCCCGTGCTAGGAGATAGTAACAAGGAATCCAACACAAAACCATCTACCTCAAGACATAGGCTAATACATAACTGAACTGAAAGGGATACAAGTACAACAACTCTTAACACAAAGGTTACAATGCTTCTAGAGAACAAGGATCATTTACGCAGTACAACAAACTGACTTATGGTTGACATAGAGAGAGTGTCACATGACATTTGCTATGAGTTACCCTGGCTCAACTGTTTTAGGCAACCGAACCCCCATCTTGGGTTATCCTAGCTCAACTCTACCAGCTGTCTGACCCTCATACCAACTGCGCTTCTCATCTCATCTCAAACCTTAAAAGCGAATGAGTTATGAGAGAGGCATTAATTATCTTAATTAGTCTGAGAGTTTTTCATTAATTCTTTTTAAGTTATCACTTACTTAAACCCTAAGTGAGTTACCCTGGCGCCCCTCTATGTGCTGGACCCCCACATAGAGCCACTCTCCTATCAACAACACACACGGTACAAAACCACAATCTAATGGGTAAACTCGATAAGACGACCTCTCCAATCCAAGGAGGCAACGAACAAAGGAAACTCACTCCAAACACTGGAGGAAACAAAAGTACATAAGCCACTCCTTCCAAAGGAGGCACATACCACATAAGCCACTCCTAAACCAAAGGAGGCACAAACCATCCCCGTTCGTGAAAATCGGGTGAGACAACATGATACAACTCTACGCATTTCCCAAGGCGATTCGCAAATCGAACCACCACATGAAACATCCCAACCTAGAGAACTCCTCTGGAAGACTTACTAGACAAATAACCCCATTTGCCCAACATCGCGAATGAACGAAAACATCATTTAAAAAGAATTTCCGGCAACTCAATAAACTAATGTTAGGGTTTCCTAAACCCAAGCCAAGCACTGGTATAGTACACGAAATCAATTTAAATAATTAGCATTATTCGTTCATACTCAAAATAAATCAACTCGCATTGGCAATATTAAGGAATTTAAAATCTAGTCATTTAATTCCTTTTTCCTCAATTATACATAATATTCAAAATAAATTTTTCAATAAAGACATTTGATTATAAAATCAACTTTTAAAATAAATCATTTGATTATTAAAAAAAATCAACTTTTAAATACAACATTTGATTATAACATCCACTTTTAAATATACATCTTAAAATAATCTATATTAAATCCAACTAATTCAAAATTAATCCCTTAATAATTAACATATATATATTATATATATATTTCATATAAATATATATAATATATTTAAATAATTAAAGAAATTATTTATTTAAATTAAAATATACTATATATATATAATCTAAACATATTATATATTTATAATATAAATATTATAATATATAATATATACATATTATAATATATATATATAATATAAACTAATATTAATAAATAATAAAAACGAGATTTAAACAATAATAAAAAAAAAAACAAAACGAATTTTAAAAACAAACCCAGGCCCTAATTAGGGTGTGCAAGGCCCCGCTCCATGGGCGGCGGCCTGTGTGCTATGCACACAGCCCACCTCCCCCATGGGCGGTGGCTGTGTGCTAAGCACACAGTGTCCCGGCCTGTGTGCGGAGCACACAGTCCTCCTCCCTTGGGGCTAAGCGGTGGTGGGGTTGGCTTCCCCTGCCCCCCACAAACAAACAACAATTAAATTTTTTATTTTATTAACATTCTAAATATAAAAAAATAAACTCCCCATCATATGAACTTCACTCAGTCAAAAAAATAGGGTTTATTTACCAGAAAAAAATAAAAGCATAGTATATTTATAAATATACTTGTGTTTGTATATATATATAATAATGGGATTTATATATATATACACATGTATATTTATAAATATATATACCCAAAATCTCCTTTTCAGCCAAATTGTGCAAATGCACAACAAAATTTTGCAATAAAACAATGAATTTGTTAACACAACAACAGGGTTTAAATTTCAGTTTGACAAACAAATTTCTCTTGGTTTTCTTTCTATTTTTCCATTGTTTGATTCTTGTTTTGTTTTCTTTCCAAAATTTCAACAGAAGTTTAAAAGTATTGAACCAATTGACATGGGTTTTCCATTGAAACTCAAACAGCATAACCATATTTAAACTCTTTTCAAAATGAAACAAAAAATCAAAGAAGAACCTGATTTTTCCTCCAAAGTTTGAAGAACTCCAAAATGGTGCTTTCAAATCCTGTTTTTGATTCCAGCTCAACCAAGGAATCCACTTTGCTTCTTCAAAAATTTCAAGAACCAAATCCAACAACCAAGCCACAACCAATCTTTTTCTCCCCAAATTCCAAATTGAAAATTATATGAAATAGCAATTGCTCAAAAATAGAGTTTCTCCAATTTTTGGTCAAACCCCTAAAAATATCCCACCCACTAAATTCATTGCAAAACTTGGAGATATTTCCATTTTTTAAATTTAAAACAATTTTACTTTCAAATTGAAATTTCATGCATTTTTGAAAATTTCTTTTAAACAAAAGCATTCAAATTTTGCAAGGAATTTATTTTATCAAAAATTTCAAAAAGTGAAATTAAAAAAACACATTTTCATTTTTATTTTAATTTAAATCTAAATATCCCATAAAGCCAAAACAACTAACTTAAATCATTTTATCCCCATTAATCTAATTAGTCAATAAACTAAATCTAATTTTATTAATTAAATCAAATTAATCAATAAAATAAATAACAATTCAACATTGCAACTAGATACAATCAATCATCATTTTTAACTTCAAAAGCCATTTAATAACCTTTAACTTGCAGTTTTAATTAAAAAGTCAAGGTGAAAAAGGACAACATAAAATAATTGAACCCGACTACAAACCGACGACACACTATGACTAGGGTGATGACTTGGCACGAAAAACCTAGCTACTATCTCCCAATCGATTACTGTTGGTCAATGGACACGCTCAAACCTGTGAAATCAGGTGGAGTCAATGTCATGTACTTGTCAACCTGCGTACAAAGAATATATCGAACATGCATATATATGATATAATATAATCAAACACACCGTGAAGAGGAAATCTCAGAATCGTAGGGCACTCGCAAGCGAGTTGTACAATCCAGTCCCCTTCACCAATACAAAATTACTAACTGACGCATCTAACATCAATAATATAATAAAAGCATAAGACATGTTTAATTAAATAACTACTACGCTAATTCAAAACATGCCATAATGATAACATCAGAGTAAAATAACATCACATCAAAATATAACATTCACATTGCTTTACAGTTCGCGATCAAAAGTAACCAAGTTCCAAAGTCACAGCATAAATAGAACAAAGCATTACAAAGAAAACACTGTCGATCAAAAGATCAAAAATGGAGGGGTGTTACAGTATGACCTAGCTAAACATAAAATTAAAGTGAAAAAAATGCAAAAAAGAAAAAAGTTTTGAAGTGCATACTGAGGGTCTAGCGTCGATAGGCCATTGGAACTCTTAGAGTCAATCTACAAGGTGTTGGGGGAGCGTAGGGTCAACCATTGCATCAAGATGTCTGAGAAAAATCTCAAGAAATCTCTAAAGCCAAGTGTGCAAATGATTTGAAAATGACCCCTAAACTCCTATTTAAGCCTAAAAATTAGGGTTTTTTGACCTAATTGAAGAGGAAAAATTGGATTTTTAATCTTTTAAATGTAGTTTTTGAGCTATGAAACCTAATTTGAGCTAGTTTTAAGCATCCTGAGCCTATTTTCGCACCTATTTCATAGTTGAACCTACCTAATGTTTTTGTCAACCAAAAAATTAGAATTTTTGCTTGATCTCTTGAGGGGGCAGCATACCAACATAATTCCTTCCACTAGGGCACAATGGGGCATCCAAAAAATCACAAATTTTTAAATTTTTTATTAGAGCGACAACGTTGATCTGAAAAGCATTAGTCTGTGAACTAATGTAACAGGTACCTCACTTCAAAAAGGGGCAAAATGTAGATAGTTAAAATTGTCCTGATTAATATTACGCATCTGAATTCGATTATTAACACCATTTTTGACCCCCTTTCAACTATTTAATTAAATAATTTTAAAATTATTGAATTAAATTCATCATTTTCTCCTATTAATCGAATACTCAACATTGTTAGGTTAATTCATCTCTTCCATACTAATTTTCATCCTATTTAATTAAATAATGTGAATTGTTTAATTGAATTCTGTAAGTCTTCTCATTTGATTAAATAATCTGAATTATTTAATTGGATGTCATTCAAATCCTTTTTTAATTAAATGAGTTAATTGTTTAATTAAATCTTTTAATTCCTCTACCTTGCACAATTAAATAATATTTTAATTATTTAATTCACTGATTTCTTTCATCCCTCCAATTTCTTCCACTTGTAAAGGAATATTCCCATGAAATATTCAGGTCCATTTCAAATTCAAACTATTTCCCTCTTAAATCGAAATATCTTGTACATTCCTAATAAATTTTAGGATTTGTGTTTCCTCAAATCAATTTGAACCGTTGATTAAATTCGTCAATCCATATCAACTTTTAATCTCATCCATGGATTGAATTAATGATCCATGCCAATTCTTCTCATTGATTTTCATCCATTGATTAATCAATTCAATCTTGGCCATTGGTTCACTCAATTTTCCTATAAATAGCCTCCATTTCTTGAGCAATTCATCCACATTCATTGAAAGAATATGCATTATAGCCATTTTCATAGCAATATTTATGATAAATTTCATCATTTAGCATCCATTTTTAGTTAATCTTCCTTCCATTTTCATCAATTTCCATCAATTGCATCATGTTCAAGCTTGTTTGAAGCAAGGGATCGGGAAAGGGCTAGCATTCCACATCCAATTCAATACCAATCCCCCAATGGGATGAGGTTTGATGTATTAGATTAGGTTTCCTTTAAGCATTTCATTGTTCTTTATTGTTTTAATGATTTCCTAGCTTAATATTTAAAGAATTTCATTGGGAGCATGATTTGATTAGTTAAATGCTTGTTTTTCTTGTAATTCAATCATGTTTAGCTTAGTTCATGATCATGTTCACACTTATATATATTCGCATTTTTAATTATAATTATTTTTTCTACATAATATTTATAACAATATAAAAAACTACAATCTTAACTTTAAAAAATACATTAAAAATTAAATCACAAATAAATATTGATTTCACCTCCACAAATTATCAAAAGACATTAACAAAATTTCTAAAAAAATTCATTTAATATTAACACTAATATCTACTTCGCCATGTCTATAAGTAAATTTGTCTTAACCTTTACAATAAAAAAATTACATAAGAATTTAAGGATAAATTTATAGAGATATGTAATCTACAATGCATATTTTAAAGTTATTTATAAAGATAAATTTTTCCAACTTGAACTCATAAACCCTTAGATTAAATGTGTTGAGCAAGGGAGTGAAAGAAAGGGGCTCATGTGATAGAGATATATCCATGTGGCTTCTTTAAATTATTGCAGATCCAGTTGGTTCAACTCTTCACATCTCTTGAGATGAAGTGACAAATTTTTCATTGCAACTATATATTTATAGTTTATATATTTCTACTATATACGTTTGTGATATTAAGCCATAAGTTCAGTTATATAATTTATGATAGTTCTATAGTATTATATGGTAATATTATATTGTTTAATAGATTGCATAATATATATATGTTGACCCTTCTTGAGGTCGTATGATTATGTAAAGGTGAAAATTGTATCTTGAACTTTTCTCTTTCATTTTGGGTTCAATTTAATCTAGTTATCTTTTATGCAATAATACATGTACATGTGACACGATTTGTATTGAAATATGGAAAATAGTAAAAACCCAATCCTTATACCTCAAATATTATCATATTTTTTTATAATTTTTTTTATTTATCAAGTTGTTAAGTGCTTCACTCACCTACATACTCAAGCATCTATCCATACAAGACAAGCGTTCATCCATATGGGACAAACACTCCTCTATCCATTTGGGATAGTCATCTATCTAAACATGATAGGAATCTATCTATATAGGATAGGTACATGCTTTGGCAAAAAACTTAGACTCATCAAGACGATTCAGGACTTGAGTCACTCATTGTAGATTACACTTTTCTATTAGAAGTCCATCAAGGTTGTCGCCTATCAAGCTCGTACACATATATACATGGCTCGAGTCTCACATCGGGGAGTTAAACAAATCCAACTAAGATTTCTTCTAAGCATAGAATGCATTTTTTTATAACTCAAATTCATTTTTGAAGTTTACCTTTAAGTTTAATTGAGTGATTTGTATATGCATTACGTTGAGAAAATATTTTTTTGATCTTTTGAGTAAGTTGGGAATCCAACCCTAGGTAAACCCTAATCTCACATCTGAAAACTAGGATACTGGGAACCTCCTTCATTCACTAGAATACCCACATACTCATTCTTGAATAGGATCAAGGTGTATTATATATGTAGTTCTAGTTTCTATTCATTATCACTCATCACCCCTTTCATCACTTTTAACTATTTTTTTTCATTTATTTGATTAAAATAACCCATTTTTCACATTAATTAAATATATTTTTAATTATTTCATCATTTTTCCCTCCATCACCTTTAATTAAATAATTTTAAATTATTTAATTAATAAATCATTTTCCCTCATCCACTTTAATTAAATAATTTTTTATTTTTTAATTAATTCCAAATATTCTTCTTATCCACATAATTAAGTAATTTTAATTATTTAATTAAATCTTGCATTATCCTCTTATCCACATAGTTAAATAGTTTTTAGTTATTTAATTAAATCATGCATTATTTAGTTTTTAATTAAAAAAATTATTTAATTTATTTAGTTTGCACATTCCTCTAAAAATAAATAAAATCATTATTTTATTTATTTTCTAATAATAGCATTTTCTTATCTTTAGTATTCTAATCCTAAATATAGTGAACTCTCCTAAATTTAATGACTTTGCTAAATTTAGTGAGTGAATTGAACTTCATTACACGTCATCTCTTCATGCAAACTCATGCATGATCCTACGAATCTCTCATCAATCAATTTGTCAATATCATTTCACATCTCACACCGTTGATCAATCTCATGTTTTAAAAACCTATAAATATTGAAACAACATTTGATCATTCAATCCTTCCTTGAATCAATAACTAAACTCTACTCGATTCCTCTTGCTTTTGCACAACAAGCTTATATGCTAAGTTTATGAACAATCCACATACATACTTAAAAAACATAATTCTCACACTTTTGACAATGGAGTAAGCCTAGGAATTTTTGGGTGAGGTAAAGTAGGTTAGATTAGCTTGATTTAAATTCTTTTGAAATTACTTTCATTTGATTTGTGCACACACTTCATTGGTAATAGGTCTAATTGGATCATTGGATTTGGCTTTTATTTATTTGATCTCCTATTTTCTATTGAATATCCTTTAATCATTCTCTACAATTTATTATTATTCACATATATCTAATATCTAGTACCTAAGAAATTATTTCTACACAAAATACTTTAAAACTAATTGATTTGATAATTACTTTACTCTCAATTAATCCAATCCTTATCACAATGATTAATATGACAGCTATGTGATTTAACTATGTCAAATATACATAATTGAGCATCAAATAGTGTTCATTCCATAACTATTTAACTAAAATTCATATGCCTCAACAACACTAGGTAACTTACCGACTACTAGAAAGGGACCTACAAGAGTTCATGATTTGTTAGTAATTTACAATATTTTAATAAATCAATGACCTCATATTAAGTTTATTCTAGGTATATTAGTAGAAGACTCAAACCATTCTAGATTGGTCACCCCTACCACAATAACATAGTTGAGATTATTCTTAGTCCTCTACAACTACTATAGAAGGATTATTAAGGGGTTTTGATGGCTAATAGAAATGTTTATTGACTTGACCAAGAAAGGAACTTTTGTATGGATAGATGCAACACAAGAATATTTTAACAATCTTAAAGATGTAATCAAATCATACGTTCTTTGGAAAAGTTTAAACAATATTTGATTTGTGGTAGATTTATAGAAAAAATGCAACACAACACCTTCAAGTTCTTCTTAGGTCAATGAGACTTGAATAATAGGCAACAAGTAAACTCCAAACTTATGATTTTTGATATAGAATATATGAAGGGTAAAAATTAATTAATTGTCAATACCCTTTCCAAATGCCCACTCTCTATTATGTTTTTGTCATTTCTAGTGATTGGAAGGCTTCTATCATGGTAGAATACACCAAGAACATATTTTATACTAATGCCTTGGATGAAAGTGTGAAATATAATAAGTATGTGATAGAAAATAATCTCATCCTATATTTTCTATATATT
Organism: Sequoia sempervirens; assembly: GCA_007258455.2. Lineage (NCBI taxonomy): Eukaryota > Viridiplantae > Streptophyta > Pinopsida > Cupressales > Cupressaceae > Sequoia > Sequoia sempervirens. The sequence goes on along the minus strand of VDFB02000015.1, from coordinate 576,596,942 downwards.
AAACAAGTATACATACTTATTTACCATTCTCACATAATTAAAAGTGCATCAAGTGGCTAACTTATTTTTAGGGAAATATTTAGGATTCATGATTTTCATAAGAGTATTATTAGTGACAAGGCTAGTATATTCCTTATCTTATTTTGGTAGAATGTATTTCATCAAGTACTAGTACTGAGCTCACTGTTAGCACTAGTTATCACCCACTCCAAAATAAGTTTTTTGGTATTTAATAGTTATCTTTATGTGGTCTCATCTATGCAATCAACTTCACTCAATAAATGCAGCATGGTACTCATGCATCTACATATAGTTATTGCATTATAGCACACAAAATTACTCACATGCCTATCATAAAATTGTACACAGATATGTATGTTAGTGTCCAACCAAACCATACATATGCATCACATGGGCCATTCAAATCTACATGTAATACCACCACATGAATTTGACACACGGAAACATCCACTCCATGTGTCTCTATAATATAACTATCATCATATGAGGTTGACATATGTCATCACTTCATATGCATAGTTAGTGCACAATATGTGTGTGGCACTTGTCAACATATCTATATGAAGCCTAGCTAATAATGTACTTGTATAAATACCTAAATTACACAAAGTACAAGTAAAGAAGAATCAACCATCATTTTTTTGCACATTTGTATTCATACATATCTTATCTAATATATTACTTTCCCTTCAAATTCTTCTATGTCTTTCAAATGTGCATTTAGATTTTAGCTTAGGGTTTTATTTGCATATTCTATAAATTCATAGATTACAAGCTAATTTATAGGTTTTCTCTTTGATCTACATGGGAATTAGATCATTGGTATTAGATTGATAAACATCTTATGATTATTCATACATGATCATAGTAGTTAAAGGAGGATCTACACCTAGTTCAACATTTGAGAATTCAAACACATTGCTGTGGTAACCTTCATGTTTGTTTGATAGATTTGATATGTGGTTGCTCAAGCTTAGCATTCACTTTTTTAACTTTAGAAAAATTTTCTTGTTGAGTCAAAATCCTTTAACCTAAGAACAACTCATAGTTAAAATTATTCTCAATTATCACATAAATGCTGAACCTCTTTCCATTTTGAAGCAAAATCGTCCCATTTTGTCTCAATCAAAACTTTTTGAATAGTAATGGAGCCTGCCAAAATCGCGAAAACAATTAAATTGCAAAAATATTTTATAGGGATGATCATGATGAGTGTCACGCCAAATATGACTAGTTTCCACATCATCCCACCCACATCATCCCACCTCCTGATTTTTGAGATATTAAAAATGGTTTTCCTAACAAGGCTTTAGAAACTTTAAAGCAATTGCAATGGCAGGTTGCAGGCCATTTGAAGAATCTTGTGAGGAATACTTTTCCAAACATTTTGATTTTAGAATGTTAGGTGAGGCTTCATTTACAAGAATAATGCAGGCGTACGTGAGCACAACAAGGGTGATTTGTCAGGTTTTCAGAGTCTGAAATGTGGAGAAGTAACTATGATAAAGATTTTGAGTTGTGATTATTATGACTTTTGTAGCACCTTGATTTGGTAGTGACATATGAAGAAAGGGCTCTGGATGTTTTTCTAATGTGTGGATCAAAAGATGATGGGCATTGTGGTTAGGAGTCAATAAATGAGCATCTAGGGATGTGTACATTTGATACTATATTTGGACAGGAGTTATAGCCTCTGAATGGTTTGCTTCAAAAGCTGGAGCAAAGCAAACAGATACCACTTTTTCAGGAGCTAATAACAGAAACACTTTTGTACCTTAATTATGGTGCAGTTGACCTAATAAATGAGAAAAAGCAACAGTCTAAGGTGTTTCAGACAAATAAGCAAAGTCGATTGAGTAGTTGTATGAGATTTCATCATAAACCAACAAGTTTTAAAGAGCTCTTGTATATATGTGATGGTGATCATAATGGTGTAATTTATTATGATGGTACTTCATATGGAGAACACCCATGGATGGATCTTGTTCTTACAAAGAATATTTATGTAACTAGCAAGCCTAAGGATAGCTGGTATGAATTTCATAAACCAAAGACTATTCAAACCAATGTAATGGGAACTTTGAATTTGGTAGAAGTATGTAGAAAGCAAGCTATTTTTCTCATGAACTTTGCTACTCAATGTATATTTGAAATGTGATGCTAATGGGAAGTGGTATTAGAATCAGGGAGAAATATAAGCCAAACTTCATCGACTCTTATTTTGAGATGAAAGTCAATTTTATTTTGAATCAAAGATTCATGGATTGGGAGAAGATATAGTTCTTGCTACATTAAAATTGATAACTTGCTTTTTTTTTTGAAGTTAAAAGTTTCAAATTGTATTTTTGTAAAAGTGATTTATGTCAATTATTGTAATTAAAGGCTAGAAATTGAATCTTATTTCTGGGAAAGTGATAACAATCCTAACCAAATAAGGTTTATTATTTTCTAAACCATTGTATTTCAAAAAGGTAATTATCAGGTAGTTATTAGGTGGTTACTAGTTAGTTATTAGGAAAATCCTATAAATTCAAGGCTATTTCAAATGTAAAGGGAGACTTTTAAAAAGGGGGAACTTTGAAAAAAAATAATTTGGAGACATTTTATCAAGACTTTTGGTTTGACACTTTGTACTTAAGACCTGGTTTTTGGAATTGTATAATTTTAAGAAGATAATCAAGAATGCATTTGGTTCGTATGTCCTAAATGTGTATTGAGTTATTATTATTGATTTCTCGTACATTAAATTGGTATTCCCTTTGTAATTGTGGAATGCATTGGTTATCCATATGTGATTTGTGAAACACAATTATACCTTGGTATCTTGGTTTGAATGTGTTAAGGTAACTTGTTTCCTTGTATGTTGAAATTCATTATCTTTTTTCATCATTATTACATATCAAAACACATTTTTTGATGCCCCTCTTTCGTAAATTTTCATGTGTTGTGAAATCTCAATTGGTATTCATATGTCTATCATTAGGGTTTCCATTATTCATTTTCCTCGAGTTTTTCCTTTTCTCCTTTATGTACTTTCAAGTTAAAAGTACACAAAAACTACAAACATCCCTATCATACGAGGGATCTAACCCTCTTAGATGTAGAGGAAATTTGTTACCATAGTAACAACTTATCCAATTGTTGGAATGATTGTCACTACTCTTTAGGCAAACAGGTTCATTTTTGGAGAAACAATCGCAGTGACAAATCCGTTTACAAACACTCATCAAACCAATAGCATGAGAGTATGATTGAGATGATAAGTAATCAAATGGAAAACATAATGATATTATAAAAGTGGATTCTTAGATGGGATGAGAGGTCTCAAATTTATGGAATTTTTAAAAGGTAAATCAAGGGCCAAGATGCATTGATCAATGGATGGCTAGGATTAATTGAGGATTAAGGTTTGGATTGAAGTTGTAGTCATGTGTCAAGTGTCTCGTGAGGTGTAAGATACAGGTGATGGAAATGGAGGGCTAACAATTGATTAGAGCTTTCAAGAAAGGGGGATTAGACAAATATTAAGGGGGGTTAATTGGAAAAGATGACTAGGAGGATCTATAATGGGGATTGGACATAGGAAATGGTGGTGGGATAAAATTTGGTGGGATTATACAAAAAGGTAACTTGAGAGGCAAGATTTGAATTTTAGAGAGGTAAGATTTTTCTTGTTTCACTCTTCAAAGGATATGGAGAATTTATAATTAAGATTTATTTGAAAATGGAACAATGTCACATGTGCACAAGATTAGAGATTAATTAGCCTAATCCAGTTATTTAATTATGTATTAATTGATTGATTTAGTTGGAGGATTATCAAATAAGGTTGATATAATTAAATAAATATAAATATATTTAATTATAGGCAAGGGTAAATGTGAAAGGTAAATTAATTGAATAAGCAATGACTATTTATTTAATAATGGCTTAGAACAAGGAGGGCTAAAGTGTGTTAGTTATTAGGTAATTTAGGTATCTAAAATTTTCCCCTCTTTTATATGACATCATGATTGTAAGGAGTGGTGTTATATCAAAGAAGAAAAAACATAGTGGGTAGAAAGGGATAAGGAATGGTGGCATAATTCCCTAGTCATTGGTAGGATGGGAAAGGATGCCTAGGAGGGAGTTTTGTATGCCCCCTCAAGAGGACAAGTGGGTTTGAAGAACACATGTGTGATCTCAAAATGGATGAGAAAATTAGAGGATAAATGATGGAAGGAGGAACTAGAGAAGGATGGATGAGAGTTGGGCAGATGAGTAACATGGATGAAAAATATTTATTAAAATTATCATTTTAATAACTCCGCTAAAATTTCAAGTTCACATTATGAAAAATGAAATAAAATTTAAACTTATTATAAATAACTTGATGTCCCATAAACCTCACTTTCAAAATATTTTATTAGTAATTAAATATTAATGTCAATTTTACAAAAATACTACAAAAATAATTTTGAAATTATTCATTTAATAACTACACTTAAATTTCAAGTTCACATTGTGAAAAAATGAAAGAAAAATAAAATTTGTTATAAATAACTTGAGTCCCATAAACCTCATTGTATTGCATGCAAATGAAAACTAAAAATAGCATCAAATCTAGACTACTTAGACCAAATACCATCAAACCTCAAAAAGACATGTATGTTGATCTGTTTATAGATTGAATGTGGTTGCTCATAAAACCAATAAAATGATGGTATGATTGAGATGATAAGTGCTCAAATGGAAAACATAATAGTATGATAAAGGTGGAAGATCAAATGGGATGAGAGACCTCTAATTTATAGACTTTCCAAGAGGTAAATAAAGGGCCAAGATGCCTTAATTGAGGCTTAGAGTTTGGATCAAAGTTGTAGTCATGTGACAAGTTTGAAATCAACTATAAGAGCTAGGTGATGAAAATAGAGGGTTCACAATTGACGAGAGCTCTCAAGCAAGGAGGATTAGACAAATGTCAAAAGGGAATTAATTGGAAAAAGGTGGCTAGGAGGATCTATGATGGGGATTGGACATAGGAAATGGCATGGTGGGATAATATTTGGTGGGATTAATTAAAAAAGGTAACTTGGGAGGCAACATTTAACTTTTATCTGAGAAATATTTGTCTTGATGCACTCTTCAAGGGATATGGAGAATTAAAATTAGGATTTATTTGAAAAGGGAATCTTGTTACATATAGGCAAGATTAGAGTTTAGTTAGCCTAAATCAATTAATTAGTTGATTTAGTTGGAGGATGTTGGGGATAAGTTTGACTTAATTAAATAAATATAAATTATTCAATTAAAGGTGCAAGATAAAGGTGAAGGGTGTTATCATAGTTTTTATGCCCTTTCTAAAAACTACAAAAACTTTTACAAATGGCCCTCGTCATATAGTTTCAGCTTTTACCTTAGTTTCAAGAACCTTGTCTAGTTTTGAATTGGTTGTCACAACCCTGTTTTGTCTCGTTGTCTTCATAGTAAAGCTCAGTAATGTACCTTTTAGTTAGCTTTCCCAAAGGTTCTCAAAACTGCATCGACATCCGAAATAGTTCTTGCAACCCAACCAAAGGACAACACCAAATGAGAAAAGTTGAGTGCTTAAGTCAGTTGGTCAAATTATTCAAGTTTCAAAAGTTTCCAAAGGTTTTGAAACCTATGGAGGCCTCTAAAAAGGTTTTGAAAACCTTTTTATACTTGATCACACTCTCTTTCAAGATTTGGATTTTAAGAGAATGGAATTTTAACTTCAAATAAGGAATTTCAAAGGTTTTGAGCGAATAAATAATTGAAATGAGCATTTTAGAAGTTCCTTAAATAGGTTTTGAAACCTTTGTCGATCTTCGACAAGGTTATAGAAACTTATAAAATCTTTGAAAAGCTCTTATAATCATTCTCATTTGAAGTTTTAAAATATGTTAGAAGTAAATACAAGATGAGAAAGCTCACATGTGCTAATTTTAAGAGTGCCATTAATGTCTATCTACCAATATTAGGAATTAATTCACTATAATAGAACTGGAAAATAGCGCCTAAAATAGCACCAGATTTCAGTGTATTTCAGTCCACGAATTGGGAGAGCTAGTTGGCACTAAACTCGATGCAAACAGGCATGGCCATCTTGGCACCGACTTTTACGCTGAATTTTGCACCAGACGTAACGCCAGAATTAGCGTCGTAGTTAGCACTAAAAAATCATAGTGCCCCTGTTATCACCTAAGTGTCAGGAAATAGCACCGAAAATAGCACCTCTGTTCATGCCTAAAATAGCGCTAGGAAATAGTGTCAGAAATAGTGCCCAATTACGTTATGGAGGTGCCAAGCATTAATTTTACCTTTCATCACCTCCTGAACTATTATTGTAACATGATCATCATCTATAATTAAACCAAGTGAGTAAAATATCTATAATTTAATTTAATTTGACAACATCCATCCTGAGCAATAAATTAAAATCATTATATGTAATAAATATCCATCCAAAAATCATCGACCGCTTTTAATATATATAAATTGTCAAGTCAATACTGATAAGATCATCATCATATATAACTAAAACAAGTAAAAGTCAAATATGCCAGTACATCAAAAACATGTCAAAATCATACATGTCCAACAGTCGACATAAGTGAAAATGATACATGTACAAATGATATAAATAATATTGATAAATTATGTAACTCAAACTGATACAAGTCAAGATGATACATGTCCAAATGATATAGTGAAAAATTGAAAATGATACATGCCAATATGATACAACTCAATAATATAGTACTGTAGGTCGTGAAAATGATACATATGATAGTAACCATGAAAAGAGTCATCATAACGATATATCAACAATGATCCATGATGCAGTCTATATGATCATGAATGTCACTCATTACTATTGTGTGTATGAAAAATGTATCAATTATAAATGAATTCAAACACATATCAATAAGACATTATATCGAAGAAACAGAAAGGAAAACAAAATAAACAAACTGTTACTGTAGCTTCCCCGAAATCGTCTTATTTCTCTCTAACTTCAACGTTTTGTTGTTTTCCATTGCTCTTAGATTCAGCAAATCAAGCTCAACAAAATGAATAGCTGAAGAACGAGATGTAAATAAAATGCATATTATGCTTAATGCAAGACTATGCTAAGATGACAATATTGCTGTGATGCTGAAAGGATGTGAGTGCATAAGCTAACTGCGCATATGCTTATGTGTTCGTCGTGTGTATGCGTGTGTAACCAAAGCTTGGATTTGCACTAGTATTTATAGAGTCTTTGAAAGGATTCGATTGGATGACATGATTAACGACCCAGATTAAGCTTGTTAGAATGGACGGTGGAAGATTAAGAGAGATAGAAGGTTTCCCTTTTCCTTCAATTCCTGTCATTCAGATCCGAAGGGAATTTGCCGTTTTGAAGAATGAGTTAAAATGAGTTTATAATTAAATAAAATAAATTTATTTAATTTGTAAGTGAAGATGGATATAGAAACTCGCATAATTAAATAAATTATATTTAATTATGTTTTAGAAGTGAATTTAGAGTGTAATTAAATATTTAAAAATATTTAATTATTTATGGAGTGAGAAGAAAATATTAAATTAAATATTTAATATTTAATTTAATTATAGGATGAAGAGAATATTCCATATTTGAATTTAAATATTCAAATTTAGAATAATATGATAATCAATATAAATAAATTATGAAAATTTATTTAATTTAATTAAGAAGAAATATGAGAAATGTCAATAATTAAATAAAGTTATTTATTTAATTAAGGTAGAAGAATTATAAGAATGAACAATATAAATAAATAATTAAATTTATTTATATGTAGATGACTTTAGTAGAATTAATTAAATAATTTATATTTAATTAATTAACAAGCTTAATTAATCATGACCATTTTTAGACATATACATTTTGCCCCTCTTTGAGGTGATGTGTGGAACACATTGCTTCAAAGAAAAACAAGATTTTTGCCCCTGATATGTTTTCAATGTTGCTGCTGATGATGCCCCCTCGGGAGGTAAATCACGGATGAGGATATGAATTGCAAAAAGTTTGCTAAACAATCGAGATTAGATAATGATATGTTGCGGAGGAGAGAGTGATTTAGCTCCCGACAAATGATGGAAAAAATGTCCCATTTTGAAAAAAAAGTCAAAAGGCAGCAAACTTACCTTTGTTTGACCTTTAAAAGGTAAAAAAAGTAGAAAGAGACAAATCATTTGCACTTTTTGACTTTGTGAATACTATAGCTCTGAGAGTGACCTCATGACATGGAGATTCCATATCATCACCACCGATTTGAGAGATCTCGCCGATACCAGAGGCCAACAACATATGGACCACCGGTGAGTTAATCTAACCACTCGATTTTTAAAAATTATACGTTTGAAATCCCAATGCATTGTTTTTCAGCAAATTTTAGATATGAAAATGACGTTTTAGCACTTCTAGGAAAGTTGTAGCGCTTTCGATGATTTTTCCAGCGCTTAGGGTAAAAACAATAGCGCATACAGGCTAGATGTTGAATAGTTAGTGTCAAACCAGTTTAGCACATTCGATGAAAACAATAGTGCATATAGGGTATTATAAGAAAATTTAGGAGTATAGCACATATAGGAAAAATAGTAGCACATATAGAGAACAGATGCAGAAAGCTAGGTTTAAGCGCATCGAGGAAAAATAGTAGCGCATATGTTGATAGTGTTAGCGCATATAGGAAATAGCGCATAGGGGAACTGCTTGAGCGCATCCCGTGAAAAGAACGACGCATATGGGGTTTAGCGCATAGAGGTCACAGATTAGCGCATATGAGTTTTAGCTCTTAGAGACCACAAAGTAGCGCTTCTGGGAAGAAAAGGCAAAATTGATGATTTGATGATAGTAATGTGAAAATGATGATATATATTGCTTCCTTAGTCAATAAATAGGTAAATTGTCGTGTCATCATGCTGATATGGATAGAAATGATGGAAAATTTGGTGTTTGAGTGATAACTTTGCTTCCCAGAGTAGAAAACAAAGAGTAATTTTCAGACAACTTTGTTTAAAAAACAAAGAGTAGATTGAACTGATAACTTTGCTTCTCATGAATGAAAAAAAGAGAGTAAATATCAGATAAATGATTGATATGACTTCTGATAAATTTTCTTTCTGTGATAGAAAACAAATAGTAATTGATGGTAGAGTAGATTGATATGATATCTAGCTAGATAGATTGTGTATTGGTTTGCCTGATAGGATTGATTATGTGATATGGGTCGTTGATATGATGCACTGGTACGAGTCATTGATATGGGTCTGATATAGTTCATTGATATCTAGTTCACTTGATATAGGTCACTGATAGATATGAGTCTAATTGATTTTGGTTGATTGAGATTGAGTGATTGGTATGATTCTGATTAATTATCCTTGTGATGGAAATAGGAGGTTTTCAAAAGCCTCCAGATTAGAGAGTGGCACTTGGTAGGGTGGGATAGGATACCCGAGTTGACACCTGCTGACGTAGCTTTGATAGATACATGTGGTTTGAGATCCTTGTTGGCTATGCTGTTGATTCGGGCCAACAGAGGATTGTTGACAGCACTAGCAGAGCGATGGCATTCGGAGCACAACACCTTTCATATGCCGACTGGTGAGGTGACTGTGACTCCAAAGGATGTATACAGGATTTTAGGTATCCTAGTGGTTGGTGCCCTTGTGTTCTATGATCACAAGGAGATCGAGGTACAGATGCTTTGAGGAGGGTGTATGGTGATGCACATATAGCTGGGTACTGGGTACCATGGGCTGACTTTCGAGGATATCTAGCCTTGCCTACAGTTTTGGGTGCGTTCATTGGAGGTCTCCTTTATCTGGATCGCCGGTCAAAGGGATTATCAGTGGGATGGGGCAGGATTTTGGAGCAGATGTTGCTATAGTCATGGAGATATGCATGGGGGAGTTGCATGTTAGCTCACTTATATCATGATTTGCATCAGGTGGTGTACAGGGGTGCCTCCAGTTTTTCGTGTGGTGTGACATTGCTGCAGATCTGGGCATGAGAGCATCTTGCTGTGACGAGACCGGCGTGCCCCAGAGTTAGGCCTCTAGGTAGGCCCTATGTATATGCTTATGCCATGTTCCTTGTCCAGCCCAAGCTGGGCAAGGTGGATTACTGGAGACGAATTTTAGATGATATGGATGTCGTGGTATGGTGACCATATCTTGATTGTGAGCCATGGGATACAGATGATCTAGAGATGCCATTTGTATGCATTCCACGGTTTTTGATAGGGAGGACTCCTTTTATCCTTGAGAGATTTCTAGCGTTGCGGGTGCATAGACAGTTTGGATTTACCCAGGGGATGCCACAGGGGGTTGCACACTATGCCCAGAGCAGAGATGAGGCCAAATGGGGGCCATGTATTTCCTATCAGATAGCATATACAGAGTTCATGTCATTAGCTCTCGAGGCATGGGATGAGAGGCAAGACATTGTTGATGCTAATATGTCTGATGAGTATTCATTATACTACCACACACATCCCTTTCCATGGTTTACCGGTCCCGATGAGCAAGCACCCATTATGGTAGCACCACAGCCAGGGGCAGTGAGACAGGAGGAGGGGGCAGGTGGAGAGCAAGGCACAGTTGGAAGAGAGGAGGCAGAGAGTGGAGAGGAGGAGGAGAGCTCCGATGGGCATGGTGGAGATGGCAGCGGGGATGAGGGGTAGGTGCTGAGGAGGTCGAGGCTAGATATTTTGAGGGGTGTCCAGATCATGCGGTAGCCGAGGACAGGGATTGGGTGACAGACAATGATCCAAATGGGATCTTGATCATAGCAGGGGTAGATAGCTACCCTTCAGGCCTAGGTACAGACACTACAGGGACAATAGGGACAGTTGCAGAGTCAGTTGATGCAGTCACAGGGATTGATTGTACAGCTACAGGCACAACTAGCACAGGCACAGGCGCCTGCCCCAGACCCACAATTAGCCCAGGTGATGACAGAGAGGGATGCATTCAGACGGAGGGCAGTGGAGGTTGAGGGTGTCGCTTAGAGGCTCATGGGAACTGTAGAGAGTGCATCATTGCAGGATGCCATTGCAGAGGGCATGAAGATGGCGAGGGAGGCCGAGTATTACCGAGTCCGTTATGAGGAGTTATGTCCTCTTGATCGCAGAGAGCCATTCCCGCGGTCCCACACCAAGACCAGGAGTAGGTCACAGACACGCACACAGAGCCTAGGGGTTACCGGGCCTCGACGGGATCCAGACGCAGGCACCAGTGGCAGGCCACCTCCTTCCAGACCAGCTCCATCAGGGGCATCGACCAGCTAGCAGATATATCTCATACATATGTATCATTTTTGGAGCATGTATATTGATTTTTGATCATATCTCATGTATTTCTCTTTGGACATTTCAGTTTCATTGGATATTTGGATATGTGCATGATTTGATGGTGAGCGATGATATGCAGTAGCGATGAGTTTTTGATGATGTATTGTGTATTTATGATATGATTATGTGATATGCATTTATTGCTATGTGTTATGGATGTTGGTATGCATTTGAATGAGTTAATGACTAACATGGTATGCAAGATGATTTGATATGATGTTTCTATTATGATGATGATGATTGATGATGCATACTAATGATGCCATGCAAGTGGATGAAAAATGTATGTATGGAATGTTTATTTTTGGATTTTCCAATGCAGGTAAATGATGATATTATGATGAAAAATGAATGTTGTGTTTGTGATATGCATTATAAATTTGTCTGAGAAAAATGATAGGATATGATGTAAAATGATATGAATATTGATATGAAATGAGATGAGTAAATAGTGATGAGATGTATGATAAAATGATATGTGATGAAATATAATGATTTGTAATATGAAATGATAAATGAAATGAATAAAAATGGAATGATAATGATAATGAAATGAGTATGAAATGATATGATAAGATAATGAATGATAATGATAATGAAATGATATGATAAGATAATGATACTGAGATGAAATGAATGATGATGGTAATGAAATGATGATATGAATGAAATGAATGATAATGGTAGTGAAATGAGATAATACGATAATGATAATGAAATGATAAGATAAGATAATGATAATGAAATGATAAATGGTAATGAGAATGCAATGAAATGATAATGCAATGAAATATGAATGATAATGATGAGAAAATGAAATGAATGATGATAATGGTAATGAAACAAGATAATACGATAATGATAATGAAATGAATGATAATGAAATGATAAGATAAGATAATGATAATGAAATGATAAATGGTAATGAGAATGCAATGAAATGATAATGCAATGAAATATGAATGATAATGATAATGAAATGGTAATGAAATGATATGATAAGATAATGATGAGAAAATGAAATGAATGATGATAATGGTAATGAAACAAGATAATACGATAATGATAATGAAATGAATGATAAGATAAGATAATGATAATGAAATGATAAATGGTAATGAGAATGCAATGAAATGATAATGCAATGAAATATGAATGATAATGATAATGAAATGGTAATGAAATGATACGATATGATAATGCAATGAAATACGAATGATAATGATAATGAAATGATGAGATGGCAATGATAATGAAATGAATGAAATGAAATATGAATGATAATGAAATGATAAGATGAGATGATAAAACAAATGTCCGCATTGCCCTCTACAAATAGTCCAAAGAGACATGACAACCATTGATGTTTGTTGTTGGCCTTTCAAAACTCTGATGCAAATCCCGTATGTAGATATGTACAATGATCCAAAATGAAATGCAACTAAATGAAACCAACCATTTTGTTGAGCCTTTTTGCTAGCCAACCTGAATCATCATAGAGCGTTTTAAAATGTTGGAAGTATGTACAAGCATCAAAGGGGAAATTAGCACCAATGATGACCTGAGTACAACTTTCATGATTTTTGATATAGCAAGTGAACACAAGCATCTAGGTATAATTGAACCGAGATGACCTGAGCATTTCTTGTGTGAACAGACAAAGACTAACCACCCTCTGATGCAAATTTGGAACTGTCATCAATGATAAACTTTGGAAATCATGTCTCGCGACATATTTGCAACAGATGGATAGTTAACCTCAATACAACAGACAAAGAAAAATCATCCTCTTTCCTTGCCACTCTAGTTCAGTACATCATCGAGTGCGCTCCAGAGAGATGATATCGAAAATTAAACAACCATTGTTCAAAAATGAAAGATTATTATTCCAAACATTATTCAGATTATAGATCATCCAGATATGAGTCATGATAGGGTATGTAGCTGAAAACTACTGTGATATGGATCATATGGTGTGATTTGGTTGTTTTATTTTGCATAATTAGCTTTGATGTCGCTGTCTCACTGAAAGTCGATTTCCCCTAGTATGTCAATGTTTGCCCTCTGTATTGACACAACTTACTGAAATGAATATGTACAATAAATCAAGCCATGATAAGACATTATCGCTCTAGGAAAATGATAATAGCATGATGCTGGTGTGACCCTAAGATGATGAAAATGAAGGTTGAGAAGTTAAGTGCAAAACATGAATTAAAAGATGGAGAGCTACAAATTTCGTCTATTTGCCAGATTTTCACTATTTGTTTTATTGCATTTTCCTTGTCAATAGACTACCTGTCGCCAGGTTTTCACCCTATGATTTTTTTTTTTAAATTTTTTTGTATTTCTTTAGGACTTTTAGATTTTGATTTCTTCGACTTTTCTGATTTTGGATTTCTTCAGACTTTTTTCCGATTTTGGATTTCTTTAGACTTTTTCCCGATTTTTGATTTCTTCCTTTTTTCTGATTTTTAGATTTCTGACTTTTTGATTTTTGATTTCTTTAGACTTTTTTTGATTTTGGATTTCTTCAGGACTTTTTTCTGATTTTTTGGATTTCTTCAGGACTTTTTTCTGATTTTTTGGATTTCTTCAGGACTTTTTTTCTGATTTTTTTGGATTTCTTCAAGACTTTTTTCTGATTTTTTAGATTTCTTCAGGACTTTTTTTCAATTTTTTGGATTTCTTCAGGACTTTTTTTTTATTATGATAACTTCTTTAGACATAGTACTTTTTTAGGTGCATGCTGTTGATAGGTTCGTCAAACAGGTCCCCTTCTGGCGTCAATAGCTTGTAGGCTCCTGAACTATAGACTATGATAACGACATAAGGACCTAGCTAATTTGGTTCAAACTTTCCTTTCTTCTCTCTGTCTTACTGATTGTGTGGGTTCTCTTTTAGAACAAGATCACCCACCTGAAAGGTACGTGGCTTTACTTTGTGATTATAGCTGCGAGACATCATCTGTTGATATGCTTTTAAATGATCAGCGACTCTTTGTCTCTTCTCATCTAAGAGTTCCAGTTCTTGGAGTTGGGAAACTCTGTATTCATCATCCGTTGTAAGACCTTTCAATGATACTCTGAGTGAGGGAATCTCAACTTCTAAAGGTAGTATGGTTTCTGCTCCATAGACAAGAGCAAATGGTGTTGCTCCTGTTGGCATGCGGATACTGGTTCTTTAGGCCCATAAAGCAGGATTGAGTTGAACGTGTCAATCCTTCCCTGAATCATTCATAGTCTTTTTCAAAAAAAAAAAAATTGTTTTATTTGAGGCCTCTGCTTGGCCATTCCCTTGTGGATAGTAAGGTGTCGAATACCTATGTTGAATGTGAAATATCTTTCACAAAGTTCATCAACATCTTGATTTTTGAAAGGATGTCCATTATCTATAATAATGGAGTTGGGAATTCCATACCGACAAATAATATAGTTGAGTATGAATGATGATATTTGTTTGCCAGTAACTTTAGTAAGAGGTACTGCCTCAATCCACTTGGTAAAATACTCTGTAGCTGTGATGATGAACTTATGTTCGTTTGATGAAGAAGGATGAATCTTGCCTACTAGATCTAACCCCCATTGAGAAAATGGCTAGGTTGGCATGAATGGTTGAAGTTCCTACGCAGGAGCATGAATGAGATTCCCATGAATCTGACATTTTGAGCATGTTTTGACAAAAGTGAATGATTCCCTCTCCATTGTAGGCCAATAGTAACCCATTCTAATCAATTTCTTGGATAAGGTCAGTCCATTCGAATGAATACCACATATGCCACCATGAACTTCTTGTAAAGCTTTGACAGATTCCTCACGTTCAAGACATCGAAGTAGAGTACCATCAAGACCATGACGATAAAGAGTGTCAGCAATAAGAGTGTAGCGAGCGGATTGGCGGATAAAATTGCCTTTTTGGTTACGGGATAAATCAGGTGGTAAGATATCATCTTTGAGGTAGGTATAAATTTTTCCATACCAAGGTGAATCGGATCCCACCGAGTGGCAAATGATTTGGCTTTCAGGGGTATCGTAAGCAGGCGTAAATGATTGTTCCACCAAAAATTCATAGCGAGTCTGAGTTTCTGGGAGTTGTAACAATGATGCGATCGTAGCCATGGCATCAACTGCTTTGTTACCAAGCCTTGGAATTTGTGTGAATTTGATGTCCACAAAGCATTTCTTGAAGTCATCAACCATCTTTTTATATGGTAACAGTTTGTCATCTTTGGTCTGATAATCATCATTGATCTGATAAATGACTAGCTGTGAGTCGCCATACACTTGTAAGTCTGTAATTCTCCATTCCAATGCTATTTTAAGTCCAGTGATTAATGCTTCATATTTGGCTATGTTGTTGGTGCATGGAAACATCAGCCTATATGATCGAGGAATGGTGTTCCCTTGAGGGGTGACGAAAAGTATGCTTGCCCCCGATCCATGTTGAGTGAAAGAACCATCAAAATATAAGGACCATGGTTGTTTATATTCTGCATTAAAGACATCAGCATCTGTAAATTCAATGTGCAGGGGATGGTCTACTTGCAGTAGTGCTTCAGCTAGTTGATCAGTGATAACTTGTCCTTTGATTTTCTTGAGATCAACATAATGGATGTCAAACTCACTCAGAATCATTACCCACTTTGCTAACCTTCCTGTCAATGATGCTTTGCTTAACAAATACTTGAGTGGATCAATCTTTGAAACCAGATTGATTATATGAGTTAACATGTAATGCCAAAATTTCTGTGAAGCGAAGACTATTGCCAGACAATCCTTCTCAATAGAAGTGTAGTTGAGCTCATGACTTGTTAGTGTTCTACTGATGTAATAAATTGCACGTTCCTTTCCTGTAGAGTCTTCTTGCGCTAGCAGTGCCCCCAGAGATGTCTCTATTGTGGCAATGTATAAGATTAGTGGTTTGTCTGGATTTGGTGGTACGAGAACTGGTGGAGTCATTAAATACTGTTTGATTTGTTGAAAATCCAATTCACATTTGTCATCCCACTTGAAAGGAACATTCTTATGCAGTAGATGTGTGAAAGGTAAACTTTTGTTGTCCAATTGTGCAATGAACCTTCGTATAGACTACAGTCGTCCCTGTAGTGATCTCAACTGACTGATGTTCCTTGGTGGAGGCATTTCCATAATTTCTTGTACTTTTGCAGGATCTACTTCAATTCCTTTTTCTCAAACAATGTACCCCAAGAGTTTTCCAGATTTGACTCCAAAAACACATTTCTTGGGGTTGAGGCGAACTTTGAATTTCTCTAATCTTGCAAATATTTTGGACAATATTTCAAGATGTCCTTCTCTGGTGTATGATTTTTCCAATATGTCATCTACATAATCTTCCATGAAGATATGCATCATGTCATGAAAGATTGTAGTCATGGCTCTTTGATAAGTAGCCCCAACATTCTTTAGACCGAAAGGCATGACGTTCCAACAATAAGTTCCCCATGGACATGTGAAAGCTGTTTTCTCTTGGTCTTCAGGTGCAATCTTGATTTGGTTGTAACCAGAAAAACCATCCATTAATGAATACATGGCATGGCCAGCTGTCAGATCAACTATAGTGTCGATGTTTGGCAGTGGGAAGTCATCCTTAGGACATACTTTATTAAGATCTCTGAAATCTATGCATATTCTTAGTGTTTTATCTGGCTTGGATACATGAACAATGTTGGAGATCCATTCTGCATAGTTGATTGGTCTTATGAAGCCCACATCAAGGAGTTTTCTCAGTTCTTCCTTAACCAATAATGCAACATGAGGGTGCATCTTTCTGAGTTTTTGTTTCACCGGCTTGGCCCCTGGTTTGATAGACAAGTGATGCATGATAAGATCAGGATCAAGACCAGGCATTTCAGTGTAAGACCACACAAAATTGACTTGATTTGTTTTCAGGAATTCCATGAACTCTGGTATTTCATTCTCTGTCATTGATGCAACTAACTGTAAAATTCTTGGTTTGTCAGAAGTCTCAAGATTGACATCATTTGTAGGCTCAATCAAAATAGGCGATCGCTCATCGTAGTGCTCCGGGAGAGTGTCAAAATTCCCATCGTCTGGTGTCTCAAAGAGGTTTTCACCATCTGATACACTCTTTATTTTATCTTTTGTTTGATCTAATACTACCAGATTTTGGTTTTCACCATTAGATCTTTCTTTTTTTGTTTTTACTTTTGCAGCTAGGAGATTGACACTCTCCTGATCAAAAACTCTATGTCAAAAATCGTTGGTGGAACAATCATTTGTATCATCTGCGGAAAGGAAGTTTATGATAGCTTCGTCACTTGGAAACATAGGTATATCGATAGGTTCGGTTGAATCCCAATCAATGAGATCATGATGAATCAAAGATAGCCGATCGTCAGGTTGTGTGAAATTGGCTATGGTTATGGTCATAGTGGAGTGGTCTGTAGGATCCGAGGTATGAGGTGGACCAATGATGATACTGTCCTCATGATAGTCTTGTTCGTTTAGATCCAACTCAGCATCACTAGAATCATGGTGACTTTGTAGTTCAAATTCGTGTGTTTGGGTCCCTGAACCTTGACCTTCAATTAGATTTGGGGCGTACTGGTGTATTACATCAACCTCTTTATCCCTCCAGAACTCATCATTGTAAATGGTGTCCCATTCATATTCAGCAGAGTCTGTGTTAGAATTGTTATCCACGAAGTTCTGAACTGTTTCCAAACATGCTTCTCGTGAATCTGAGCCTTCTTGCAATGTGAAGACAGTGCCATGCAGTTGTTTGGATGTGCTTTCTTTGGAGTGAGTATTGTAGCCCAATCTAGTTTTCTCTTTTGCAGCGAGTTCGCGGAGGTGAATAGGTTCAACTACTCCTTTCCTTTTTCCGATAGGACCTTTATCATAGCCCATCTTCTGCATGATTGAATACCCTTTTCCATATTTGTCTGTGGGTAATTTGACATTAAAAAATGCTTCATCTTCATCTTTATAGAGCCAGTTTAGAATTTTTGTATCCTCAGGATCTTCCATGGGGAATTTTTCTTTGATGAATTGTCCATTAAAATTTGTGATTGGCTCTGTTGGTGGTTGCTTTGATGTTGATGCGGCTGATATTTGATGTTCCATGATAGACAGTTGTCCATGTGATCGAGGTGATGTAGGTAAATTGGCAAGACAAAGAGAGTACTCTTCGACTCCATGGTCCTTGAATTTCAATTTCTTGTCAAAACTATTGGTTAATTGATTGATTTGTGTGTCAATCTTTAGAGAAGTACTAGCGTGAGCTTCTTGATTGTTAGGAACCAAAGTATCTTGACTGGCTTTTATATTGGCACAAGTTTGAATATTGGAATTATCAGCTGGTATCATGATTTCCTGTCCATCATAAGGAAACTTAAGACATTGATGATAGGTTGATGGGATAACTTGCATTTCGTGGATCCTAGGACGACCCAACAAGATGTTATATGCAAGATCACGGTCCAATACTTGACAAAAAGTATTCTTGATAACCGGTCCCACTCTGATTGGCAGCATGATTAGACCCTTGGATGCTCTTTCTTCATCATCATAAGCTTTTATGGTAATCTTTCTTCTGGAATCAATGGAGTCCTTAGAAAATCCTAAAGCCTTAACCAACTTCATGGTACAGATGTTCAAACTAGCACCTCCATCTATTAGAACTCGTCTGACACGAAACTTGTGAACCATGACTTCTAAGTACAATGATGAATTATGGGGATGAGTTATGGAAACGTCATCCTTTTCAGAGAATGAGAGGCAAGTGGGTGAGGAAAAGTGTCCTACCATGGCTTGAAATTGGTTCACATCCAAATCAGTGGATACAGTTGTTTCAAAGAGGGCCTTTTCGAGAATTTCTTTATGGGCTGGGGAAATCTTTAATAGTTCCAAGATAGAAATTTGAGCGGGGGTTTTTCGAAGTTGGTTGACCAAATCATATTGATGTTGAGGTGGAGGTTTAGTGGATTTTGAAGAGGCGCCCTTTAAGACAATTTTAGCTTGCGCCCTTGTTGTTGCGTTGACTTCTCTATATTCCATCTTCTTGTTGACTTTAATGACATTTACCCTCTCGTTGTCTATGTAGAGATGGTTGATTATATGATCATCATTGATATGATTCACATTTTTTTTAGAAGACTCACCCTTTTGATAGTTGGGCAAAGGGTTGCGAAATGCTTGGTGGTCAGCGTTGGATTGTTGATGTCCTTCTATTGTAATGATGTCATTGTTGATTAAGTCTTGAATGGTATTCTTCAAGGCTTGATAGTTATTTGTGCGATGACCTTTGCACTGATGATAATCACAATAGTAAGCCTCATTCCATGATGGGGGCTTTACACTGGGTTCATAGTTTTGTTGAGGTGGTAAAGTAATAACATTTTTGGCCATCAACTCTTTGAATGTGGATTCTAAAGATTGACCCAATGAAGTGTAAGTTCTTCTATTCGAGAAGAATGAGAATCGTTGTGGATGTGTATTCGAGGTATTCCCTAAGGAGTTGTTATTATTAGTGGTTCCTCGGTAACCTTGATTTTTGGCAGTCCCTTGATTGGGAGTAGGATTTGGACTCACAATGTTCCTCGGAGGATGAGGATTATTTTCTTGATTTGTGATTGAGTTGATATTGTTATAATTGTTGTTGCGAGGAGAATTCAGAGTACTAAGAACAAATGGCTTGGTCGATACCTGATTTGCATCAACAACACCATCATTCACCATATTCTTGTTGCGAGTCCAAAATTTAGACTTGTCCTGATTATTGTGATGATTGTATGAGCTAGGATTGTCTTTGTCAAGTTTTATTATTCCTCTTTTGACCAATGCACTTTCAATGGTTATAGCATCTTCAATTAGTTTCTCAAAAGAGGTAGGACAATGTAAATTCAAATGATAGCTCATCTCTGAATTCAAACTGTTAATGAAGGTGACCATCTTTTCCTTTTAGGAATAGGACGCAGATATCTGGCGAACATTCTTCTCCATCTCTGAAGAAAAGTAATGAAAGATTCACCAGGTTTTTGCGCAACTTTGCAGAGATCTATCATGGTGATATGATGTTGTATGTTGTAGGCATATTGTGATATAAACAGATTGATTAATTCTTCAAATGTTCTGACAGGAGGTGCGATTTTTGATAACCATTCCATGGAGTGTCCTCCAAGACTCCTGGGAAACAAACGCATCAAGTAAGTGTCCTCATGAGTGAACTATAAAGTCATGTTTTAGAAGTCTCTAACATGATCGATTGGATCCGATTTCCCATTATAACGATCAAATTTTGGAATTTCACAATGTTTGGGAAATGGAATCATGTTGAGACTTCGATCGAAAGGATAAGGACAAATGTCCTCAAGAGTGTATTTCTTTGTTGTGGTTCCCCCTTGTAATTCTTTAACTTGTCCTTGAAGTGCCTTGATTTTTTGAGTCAAAGCACTAAGATCGGATAGGGGTGTTTCTTCAGGTTTTCTCTTTAAATTTTCAGTATCAAAGTCATGAGGCAACTTAGCTCCTTGGTCAGCTAGATACCGAAAATATTTTTCCTTATCGCATTGCAAGATCTTTTCTATGGCCTTGTGAAACTTGGGATCTTGCTCAGCCTCTCTAAGAAGTTCCTCATCTTGTTCCTCATCACTATCTATATGTGTTTTGTTCATGTCATTGTATTGATGGAAAGGATTTTCTTCTCTATTATCCATATCTTTGTCAAAAAGTGGATTACGACTCATAATGTAAAGAGGATTACTGCTTTCACCCTCTTCTTGAATGTTTTGGGTATGACCTTGTTGGATTTCGTCCTTCAGTTTATTGAATTGAGATCTTGTGAAGATAGGCATATGATTTTGAAGAATTATTCTAAGCTTAGATCCTAGTTTTGGCAAGTGCGATGATGATGATATCTTGATCTGATAAGATGTGGAATCTTATGATATGATCTAAGATGTGCCTAATTTTGATTGTGGCTTCCAATGATGAAGGATGTCAGAATCCTGTTGGGGAAGTTGAATCAATAATTAGAAATTTGTTTGATAGGTGCACCTTTTAAGTTTTGATCTTTGTTTTAGAAGAAATATTTTCAAGATCACTGAAGGATTTGATTGGGATGTGAAGGATATTCTATAGAATGTTGTGGTATGCTGTCAAATTCAAGAGGTTGGTTAAAATTATGCTGTAGAGATAGAGCTAATCTCTGATAATAAGCTCGTGAATCCAAAGGTTCTACAACATACTCATCAGTGAATCCCCTAACAAAGTCTTGATATCTATGAAGAAATCCTCGGTAATGAAGCAAGACGTGTCGAATTTTGTACAAGAATTTTCTTTTTTGCAATGTTTTCTTGTATCCTAACGGTTTCTTGGGTTTCCTAATCCTATTGGAAATTGATTTCTTAGAAAATTTTGTTGATTTCCAATCTCTAAGCATGGGAAAAGTATTAAGAATGTTATTGGACCAAAGGTATGAATAACTTTTGAATGATTTCAGTTGTTGTTCTTCATGTTCATTTCGGATGATCTTTTTATCTGAATTAATGTGATGGAAGACACAACAAACATTTTGAAAAATAGTTGTTTTAAAGGCCCTACACTAACATGAAGTGTTTGATCAAGAAAATGTTTTCAACAAGTGTTTTCACAGGTTTAGCACATGAAAGACAATTCAGATAGACTCACTCTTAATACTCAAGTAGGTCATTCTAGTAATCAACAACCCACATCTTAAAACTGCGTCGACTCACACAACTGTGTCACCCCTGAAGGGGCGCCCATTTTTTTGTCTTTTCCAGGCGTGTACTCAGAGTGACGAAAGTGTATACCGGATCCCCTGAGCAAACAGTCCCTGGAAGTTATATGGTGAGTGTCTTGGGGGCAGATTCTTCCCTCCCCTTGTATTGTGATTATTAGAATGTTCGGAAACTGACTTCAGCCGGCCACTACACTAGGTTCGTAGTAAGGATTTCCGTTCGGTGTGGCAATAATAAACTCCCTCAAGAGACCTCCCAACCTTTAGAACAAATGCTTTGGGGATGGTTATCTTGCACACTATCGGCAAAAGAGGGTTTCCCCAGATTCGCTTTAAATTTTATAGTGGGGTGGAATAGCTTGGCTTTGGCTTGAACCCACTTGAGTTGTTCCCGTAGGGTGAGTACTTTTTCCCACTACGGCAGGCTCTCTAAAGGATGTAATTAAAACAATAAAAATTCATGAAATTGAAAAGGCAAGTCTGGTATTCTGATCACCCAGTTAAGGGGAGAGCATAGACCTATTGCCATAGACAAAGCAAACAAAAGTTCATTTTAAAACCCAAATTACAATGATCTAATCTAAGTGAAGATATTGCTTCACAAAAACAAGTTATTCAATTTTAATTGCAAGATCATTGTGTGGTGACTATCCTAGATTGCTTCATTTTAAAATCCAGAAAAGAAAAAGAATTCTATCTGCGGAAGGCGTAAGACTCAGAATTCTATATTTGAGTTACAAACCATATGCACTGAAACAGAGGATATATGCGTAGAAACAGAGGATATATGCACTGAAACAGATGATATATGCGCCGTAGGAAAAATTCTAAATGTGCTAAAATAGTTACCAAATGCGCTACTTTAAATCAATGCTAATTTAACTTTAAATGTGATTAACCGTATGCGCTATTAAATATATCGTATGCGCCAAAGAAATCTCCATATGCGCCAGAACAGACACCAGATGCACTACAAAATCTTGTAAAAACAAAAAGTCAAAAACCCCGTATGCGCCGCAGAAAAGGTCGAATGCGCTAAAACGCAATTTTTTTTCGAAATTGAACTCCAGAACATGGAATCTTGTCAAAAAAACTTGCAGAGAAATGTTAAAATCGTGGGTTCGGGCCCCACGGTGGGCGCCATTTTATGTGTGTATGAAAAATGTATCAATTATAAATGAATTCAAACACATATCAATAAGACATTATATCGAAGAAACATAAAGGAAAACAAAATAAACAAACTGTTACTGCAGCTTCCCCGAAATCGTCTTATTTCTCTCTAACTTCAGCGTTTTGTTGTTTCCCATTGCTCTCAGATTCAGTAGATCAAGCTCAACAAAATGAACAGCTGAAGAACGAGATGTAAATAAAATGCATATTATGCTCAATGCAAGACTATGCTAAGATGACAATATTGCTGTGATGCTGAAAGGATGTGAGTGCATAAGCTAACTGCGCATATGCTTATGTGTTCATCGTGTGTATGCGTGTGTAACCAAAGCTTGGATTTGCACCAGTATTTATAGTCTTTGAAAGGATTCGATTGGCTGACATGATTAACGACCCAGATTAAGCTTGTTAGAATGGACGGTGGAAGATTAAGAGAGAGATAGAAGGTTTCCCTTTTCCTTCAATTTCTGTCATTCAGATCCGAAGGGAATTTTCCGTTTTGAAGAATGAGTTAAAATGAGTTTATAATTAAATAAAATAAATTTATTTAATTTGTAAGTGAAGATGGATATAGAAACTCGCATAATTAAATAAATTATATTTAATTATGTTTTAGAAGTGAATTTAGAGTGTAATTAAATATTTAAAAATATTTAATTATTTATGGAGTGAGAAGAAAATATTAAATTAAATATTTAATATTTAATTTAATTATAGGATGAAGAGAATATTCCATATTTGAATTTAAATATTCAAATTTAGAATAATATGATAATCAATATAAATAAATTATGAAAATTTATTTAATTTAATTAAGAAGAAATATGAGAAATGTCAATAATTAAATAAAGTTATTTATTTAATTAAGGTAGAAGAATTATAAGAATGAACAATATAAATAAATAATTAAATTTATTTATATGTAGATGACTTTAGTAGAATTAATTAAATAATTTATATTTAATTAATTAACAAGCTTAATTAATCATGACCATTTTTAGACATATACAACTATCACCAACTGTCTCATCATCATCATTTTCATCAGCCTTAGTGTCTTCCGCATCTGTGTCATCATCATCCTCTGCCATGTGATCTATACATGTAGAACCAATATTTTGTGGATCTATATCATGTTGAGGATCATCTTGATCTTCTGGAAGACTTGTGTTCTACAAAAGAAAAACATTTAGAATGAAAATTTATTATTTATTTCATGCAATAATTTATTTTTCTGTTATATATTTAATATTACAACATATGAGATGAAACCATAATCATATTACATCATATCAAAGTGCACATACTATAATAAAATTTCAAATTCCCTAGCTAATAATTGAGATTGAGATTGTTAACCTTTAGAGAGTATGACTTGGGGAAAAGGAATTTGATATGGCTATTACTTTCAAAGACTTCAAGTGGGATGTACTTCGCATTGACGCCATTCCTCAATCTTCACTTGATGGCATCAAGGAATGGTTGAACTCCATGGATATAAAGTATTATGAAAGAAAAATGAACTTGAACTAGCAGCTAATTTTGAAGAGTATTAATAATGATCCAGATAATTTTTTTGAAGATGGTGGTTGGGAATTTTTGAATATGGAGGCTAGTGATTCTGATTCTGATAATTCAGAAGAGTCAGATCAAGGTCATGAACCCTCTGATGTAGAAGAGGAATCAGAATCAGATTTCATGTAGCCACCATCAAGAGTGTTACAAGCCAACAAGATGGAGGGAATTCTTATATAAGGATAATTTTCAATGTTGTAGGTATCAGCTTTAATGCCAACTACAATGGAAAGATTGAAATTCCCTAGCAATATTTATGTTAAGGAAATTTCCTTTAGATGCAAGGATTCAAAGCACATCAACCATGTGGTACAAATGATTAAATCCCAGAGACGATCTATAGCAATGAAAGAGTCTGAAAAGGAAGGGAGAGCTACATTGGTGACTCAGGAGAAACTTTAGCTTTCAAAAACAAAGCCAATTAGGCTGGCAGATGTGTGGATCATGCCAACATTTGGTGGAAGAGAAAGAAAGATGATTGGAACTCTAGAGGCCCACCATATTGGATTTTGGTATTCAACTATGAGAGCAGAAGAGAGAGATTATATCATGTATCAAACATTAAGCATGCATTCTTCCAACAAGTGGAGAAGGAGATGATTACTTTGCTTCATTTTCATTTGCATAACCATATCATGGCATGGGAACCAAGAAGACGAAGGAGGTCCAGTTCTATGTGGAGGTAATGGATGTGGTCCAAAATTTAGGAGGGGAAAAAAGGTAAATGTATGATCCTAATGAAATTGAGGAAGAACAACAAGAAAGGGACATGAAAAATAAAATCAATACAGAGTTTCAAGGATTTTTCAAAGCGAGTAAGAGAGCTTATATGGGAGGAGTCTCATCTAAAATATTTTGAACTAGTGTTTGATATACCATTTAGAGAGCTTGGTTTTCATGGAGTTCCTTTCAAAGCCTCTGCTTTTATTGTTCCTACGGTAAACTATTTGGTAGAGTTGGTGGAATTACCTTTCTTAGTAATTGCTATTAGTGAGATTGAGATTGTTAACCTTGAGAGAGTATGACTTGGGCAAAAGGAATTTGATATGGCTATTATTTTCAAAGAATTCAAGCGGGATGTACTCCACATTAACGTCATTCCTCAATCTTCCCTTGATAGCATCAAGGGATGGCTGAACTCCATTGATATAAATTATTATGAAAGTAGAATGAACTTGAACTGGTGGCCAATTTTGAAGAGTATTACTAATGATCCAGATAAATTTATTGAAGATGTTGGTTGGGAATTTTTGAATATGGAAGCTAGTGATTTCGATTCTGATAATTTAGAAGAGTCAGATCAAGGATACGAACCCTTTGATGTAGAAGAGGAATCAAAATAAGATTTCAAGTAGCCACCATCAAGAGTGTTACAAGCCAATTAACAAGATGGAGGGAATTCTTATATAAGGATAATTTTCAATGTTGTAGGTACCAGCTTTAATGCCAACTACAATGGCAACATTTAAATTCCCTAGCAGTATTTATGTTAAGGAAATTTCCTTTAGATGAAAGGATTCAAAGCACATCAACCATGTGGTACAGATGATTAAATCCTAGAGACGATCTGTAGCAATGAAAGAGTGTGAAAAGGAAAAGAGAGCTACATTGGTGACTCAGGAGAAACTTCAGCTTTCAAAAACAAAGCTAATTAGGCTGGCAGACGTGTGGATCATGCCAACATTTGGTGGAAGAGGAAGAAAGATGATTGGAACTCTGGAGGCCCACCATACTGGATTTTGGTATTCAACCATGAATTTAGAAGAGAGAGTTGATATCATGCATCAAAAATTTAAGCATGCATTCTTCCGTCCAACAGAGAAGGAGATGATTACTTTGCTTCATTTTCATTTGCATAACCATATGATGGCATGGGAACCAAGAAGACCAAGGATGTCTAGTTTTATGTGGAGGTAATGGATGTGGTCCAAACTTTAGGAGGGGCAAGAAGGTCAATGTATGATCTTGATGAAATTGAGGAAGAACAACAAGAGAGGGACAAGAAAAAGAAAATCAATATAGAGTTTCAATGATTTGTCAAAGTGAGTAAGAGAGCTATGGGAGCAACCTCATCTAAAATATTTTGAACTAGAGTTTGATATACCATTTAGAGAGTTTGGTTTTCATGGAGTTCCTTTCAAAGCCTTTGCTTTTATTGTTCCTACGGTAAACTGTTTGGTAGAGTTGGTGGAATTACCTTTCTTAGTAATCGCTATTAGTGAGATTGAGATTGTTAACCTTAAGAGAGTAGGACTTGGGAAAAAGGCATTTGATATGGCTATTGTTTTCAAAGACTTCAAGCGGGATGTACTCCGCATGTACGCCATTCCTCAATCTTCGCTTGATGGCATCAAGGGATGACTGAACTCCATGGATATAAAGTATTATGAAAGCAGAATGAACTTGAACTAGCGGCCAATTTTGAAGAGTATTACTGATGATCCAGATAAATTTATTGAAGATGTTGGTTGGGAATTTTTGAATATGCAAGCTAGTGATTCTGATTCTGATAATTCAAAAGATTCAAATCAAGGATATGAACCCTCTGATGTAGAAGAGGAATTAGAATCAGATTTCATGTAGCCACCATCAAGAGTGTTACAAGCCAATTAACAAGATGGATGGAATTCTTATATAAGGATAATTTTCAATGTTGCAAGTACCGGCTTTAATGCCAACTACAATGGCAACATTGAAATTCCCTAGTTGTATTTATGTTAAGGAAATTTCCTTTAGATGCAAGGATTCAAAGCACATCAACCATGTCGTATAGATGATTAAATCCCAGAGATGATTTGTAGCAATGAAAGAGTGTGAAAAGGCAAAGAGAACTACATTGGGGACTTAGGAGAAACTTCATATTTCAAAAACAAAGCCAATTAGGTTGGCAGACGTGTGGATCATGCCAACATTTGGTGGAAGAGGAAGAAAGATGACTAGAACTCTGGAGGCCCACCATACTGGATTTCGGTATTCAACCATGAGAGCATAAGAGAGAGCTGATATCATGTATCAAAACATTAAGCATGCATTCTTCTAGCCAGCAAAGAAGTTGATGATTACTTTGCTTCATTTTCATTTGCATAACCATATCACGACGTGGGAACCAAGAAGACAAAGGAGGTCCATTTTTATGTGGAGGTAATGGATGTGGTCCAAACTTTAGGAGGGGAAAGAAGGTCAGTGTATGATCCTGATGAAATTGAGGAAGAACAACAAGAGAGGGAAAGGAAAAATAAAATTAATATAGAGTTTCAAGGATTTGTCAAAGCGAGTAAGAGAGCTTATATGGGATCAACCTCATCTAAAAGATTTTGAACTATATTTTGATATACCATTTAGAGAGCTTGGTTTTCATGGAGTTCCTTTCAAAGCCTCTGCTTTTATTGTTCCTACGGTAAACTATTTGGTAGAGTTGGTGGAATTACCTTTCTTAGTAATCACTATTAGTGAGATTGAGATTGTTAACCTTGAGAGAGTATGACTTGGGAAAAAGGCATTTGATATGGCTATTATTTTGAAAGACTTCAAGCAGGATGTACTCTGTATTGACGTCATTCCTCAATCTTCGCTTGATGGCATCAAGGGATGGTTGAACTCAATGGATATAAAGTATTATGAAAGTAGAATGAACTTGAACTAGCAGCCAATTTTGAAGAGTATTACTGATGATCTAGATAAATTTATTGAAGATGTTGGTTGGGAATTTTTGAATATGGAAGCTAGTGATTCTGATTTTGATAATTCAGAAGAGTCAGATCAAGGATACAAACCCTCTGATGTAGAAGAGGAATCATAATCAGATGAGGAAGGTTCAGAAGATGAATCTCTTGTGGAGTTAGAGGAGGATGAAGTAGAAGAATATTTTGAAGAGGAGGAAGGTAAAACATGGAATGAATTAGAAGCCGAAGCCAAAAATTCATATAAGGAAAAAGGAGACGAGTCTCACAGTGAAGAGGAAAGGTGGCAACGAAAGGTAAAAGCTACAGAGAAGTCTCGGGCACCTGATATTAGAGATTCAAGAGGAATTATTGACAAGAGGAATAAATTCAGATGAATTAAGTTCATCTACATCCTTCTACTATTTATTCATGCACATAAACAATCATCTTGTAATCATAAGATCTGAGCTCTATTTATTCATCCTATGCATCAATAAACAACTCAACACAAGAGATGCAAATTGACATATTAACACAACAATATCCAACTAAGTTATTGAAACTCAACTATTGATACCTCGTCCTCCATCCAG
Organism: Sequoia sempervirens; assembly: GCA_007258455.2. Lineage (NCBI taxonomy): Eukaryota > Viridiplantae > Streptophyta > Pinopsida > Cupressales > Cupressaceae > Sequoia > Sequoia sempervirens. The sequence continues at coordinate 576,567,791 of VDFB02000015.1, read as the reverse complement.
ATTACAAAATCATTCCACTTTTTGTTTTGTAGCATATTATTTTCAAATTGCTTTGGATGGTGGCCATATTTCTCCTCCTGTCAAAACATGACACATGGAATAGTTAAACTAATTAATATTCAATCATTTACTTTTTCCAACGAAATAAAAAAAAATATCATTTAACATATTAAATATACTTACAAATGTACAGATCAAGGCCTGTAAACCTTTCTGGCCATTGCGATGTGTGGCATGAAGTTTCTCAAGCCTAGCCTTGGAGGCCTTGTCTTGAAACATATACTAATTCAATTTAACTATGCACAAATAAAATTTAAACATCGTTTAATAAATTTGATATAATCTTATGAGAAAATTAAAATACCTGCGTACTCTCCTCATCAGACTTCCTCCACGCATCAAACTTCTCATATGATTTTACAAGCTCTCTCCATACTTTCACACTTACATCCATTGGCCTTTTTTTCTACCTTAGCTCAGGAGGGATTTTTTTTATTTTCTTTGTTTAGTTGCACTGAAATCTCTTGCAGTTTTGAGACATTCGTAGCTCTATCTTCTTTATAGACCAACCTGTGCCAAAATCAGTCTCCATGTCATGGATAACTGCTTTTTTCAGGTGCATGGGTATCTTTAAGAATGGAAAATGTAGATGGCATTTGAACTGTTGAAGGCATGATTCCTTCAACCTATTCATGAACATTTTCCTAGCATCTGTCATTCGGACTTCCCCTAAAACCACCTCGTATTCTATCTTCGTATTGTAGCTACCAATGCAAGATTGATAACATGGCATGGTTGAACTCTGTCCCAGGAGTGGAAGCCTTTGCTCGATGTTCCACATTCTTAGAGTTTACTTTCACTGATTTCTTCCTGGATCTTTTGTTCAATCCAGGACCAGTTGGGGAATCAATTGATTCCCTTTAACACAATTGATTTGTTTGCAATGTTTGAGGAGCGTTAATAGATTGTTTTTCTATGTATCTGACAAGTGTTGTCTAGTCCACATTAACTAGTTTGTTCACTACGTCTACCCCCAATATGGAAGCCAATTCCTCTTTATCTTTGTCAGTCTCATGTCCCTATATATATATATTTAAATTATATTTCTTCTTTTAAATTTAGAAATAAAAAAATAAAAAGTAAAATTCAAAGAAATAATGGAAACATTTACAAATCTATAAATTGACAATGAATTACCTTTTTGTGGCTAGAGTTTCCTGTCAATGCCCGCTTCCCTCCATTGCTTGACATTTTGAGGCGACCTAGGGAAAATTATTTTCGTCCATTCTATGGAGGAAAATGAAGTACACACTGTCAGGTATGAAATTTTTCATCCAGTTTGTGGTATGAAAGTTTTGTTTTGTGGGAAAATATGTTTGCTGGGTTTGCTTAGTGTTGATAACCTACAGAAAATATGTTCGCTGGTTTTCTTAGTGTTGATAGCCTTATCATCAAAACTCTTTCATAATGCAATCTTGCACGAATTTTTCATGGCATCAGTGACAATGGCGCGACTGGGAAAAACCAAGTTGTTTCTACTTTTATTTTCAGCAGTTGCTCAGCAATGACCAACCCAATTCCTAGATTTTCCAAGCAGTTCACTATTTCCTTGATACCCAGGTTAGGGAAAGAATACAGAGGCATCCTCACTTCGTGCTATAATATTTTGAGCAAAAGCTCAAATGGGTAGGGTCAAAATTTTTGTTGGTTTCTCAAAGGTTTTACAATTTATAATGATGGGACAATTTAGAGGTTGCCTGGACTAGTTAGACCACGAACCAATAAACAATCACAAATTCAAATGAAATACAAAGAGCAGTAAACAATCACGAATTCAAGCAAGAAAAAAATTTGTAACCTTACCTATGGTGTTACAAACTAAATCGAATTTCTCATAAAAAATCAACTTAAAGGCTGACAATCTGCACAAGTTATTTGAGGAGGAGAAGATCAACAAGACAACTATTTTTTTGGTCAAAATTCATAAAAGAAGGTCCAACATGGAGAAGAGTTTGGAGATTCCTTAGCTTTTTGGTTCTCGGTCCCTTAGGCTGCTTGGTCTCGTGGACGTTATTAAAATATCTCATTCATTCATTCATTCATTTATCAGTTGTTGGTAGTGCCCTGCTCTCTTCCTTCGTGCAACGTTTTTCCCTTTTTTGTCGTCTGATCTCTTCCTTCATGCGGGAAAGTTTTAAATTTTTGATTTTGATTCATTATTCGTGCTTTAGTCGGTGTTAGTTAACACCAAATTTAGTGTCGACTTTTGGTCGTTAATGTAATCTATTTGGGATGTATAAGGCAGTGTCAAGTGTACCTAGTTTAGTCCTTATCATTGTTGTATAGTGACTATTTTCATTGTTGTGTATCATAGGACCCAGAGTGTTGGAAATAATTCCAACTCCTGCCTTGTTTTTGTGACCACCACTGTCACGTGGCTCCTTCATTAGCTCGATGCAGTAGAGCGGTTTTTATGCAAGGTGCTTCATCCTTCTTGGTGGTAGCATGGTGAAAGCTTTTGTGGTCACACAAGAGTCTTCCTTCTATTCCTGGCGGTGTTGCGGTGATTCATGCAATCCTGCAAGTCTTCCACCATTGGCGTGTGGTAGAGTGGTGACTATTGTTGTCCCACGACTCCTTCATTAGCTTGGTGCGGTAGAGCGGTTTTTATCACGGTCCCGCAAGTTGCTTTTTCCTTCTCAGTGGTAGTGCGGTGAGAGATTTTGTGGCGGCATTTTTATTCACAGAGGAGGCCATGGAGAGAGGACGTGGATGGCGTAGAAATACTAAATCGCTGAGAGGAAAGTGGGTGGAAATAGATGAGACAATGGAATCTATAGATACAATAGAGGTAAGAAGAGAAAGCAACCTCAACCAAAGGAGGAAGGTGTTTATGAATTCACAAATGCTACAACGTAGAGGAGATAAGGCCACTTTTTTTCCATGAGGCCTCTGAGGTCAAACTTATTGGTTGAAAATGCACAAGAATGGTGATTAAATGTGATTCTATGATCAAGGGAAAAGTTTGAAAATTAGGATAGCCAAAACATGATATCAATATGTCAAATATATGACTAAAGTGAGGTTTTGTGTTGGATAGCATATTTGTTGAAATGATATAATTGGTGTACTAAACATTATTTACTATGTTGTGTATTATAGGGATGAGACGAGGCCATGGCAACAAATTGTGTCATATCAAATGAGGACACAACGGATGAAGTGGGACATCAGGTACTCAAATTTTGACTTAACTTAGGAAAAAATGATTTGATGGCATTTGTGATACGTCCATCTTTCTTCACAGTATTATATAAATTTATAATGTATTATCCAATCTTGACATAAATTAATGCATGTTGTTGATAATTTTAGATGGAGATTGGAGCAAATGTAGAGCCTAAGCATTCAACTAGCAAAAGAACAAGATATGTATGTGGACGTGGACCTAAAACTGTTAAATCACATAGACGACAGTGGGTGGAAGAGGATATGACAATGGATACTGTAGACAAAAAAAATGATTGCACTGAAGAAGAGGTAGGTCAGGACTATAGTACATGGGATGAATACTTTGAGAAAATTGTTGTTTGTGGATGTTTTGTATGTCATGGAAAGAAACAATTCAAACGAGCAATTGTACAAATACGTTACATATATGATGAGCTTCCAGTTGGTAGTATGCCTCCTACAATCAATTAAAATCCAATAGGAATTATGGTGATGAATTTTCCAATTTGATATAAATAACATGTATACTTCGTTTAAACATTGTTTTATATTATTTAAATAACTATTTTTTTCTTAATGGATACTTGCAGGATGAAGTTCTTGGTTTAAAGTTTCCTGGATCACCGAATTCTAGCCTAGAGGGAAATGATCATTTATCAGATGATACATCTTATAAAAATATGTGCCAATATACTAGCTCAAAAGATGAGGAATTGACAAAAACAAGTAATAGAACAAGAACTGGTGTGAAGATGCATAATTTGCTTAAAGACAAGGGGAAGGTGGACTACATACCCTATGAGAATGAATGTGATGGAGATGATGACTTGCCCCTAAGTTTGAGATCAATTTACAAAGAGACATTTGATCATCGACTATATTGTGCTTGGCCTAGTGATCAACAACTACCTATAGTGTACGAGGTGTTTCAATTTTTGGGATACAACTACATGATACTATCCTCCAATATTCATGGAGAAAATCTAGGCCTCTTTATTTTTCCAAAATGTACATGTGGTATCCAAACATAGAAACAATTCAGAACAAACCACTAGGAGATTAATTCCATATTATGGTCCATCATATTATAGTGGTGAATGGAGAAGGCTAGCAAAATATAAGCCTAGCATGTTAGCATATGGTCTAAATTCGAATATGTATACACATCGTCTCCAATTGGAAAGTGGAAAAGAAAATGAATATAGGTCATATTATGTATATAGATGGATGTGCATACACACACAAAAATATTGCAGGATTTATAAATAGTAGTAAGGGAAGGGACCCTAATGTAAGACCAAATTGTCAATTTGTTGAGATTATAAATGATAAAGATGGAGATATGGAAAGAGAGGTTGATAGATTGATAATGGTCGAGGATATTATGGACCTTACCATTGGGGATGAGTTATTAATTGATTACCCCTTCTTAAAATGCACTCCTGCGTGAAAGAAGAGGGAAGAACAAGGTCTCCCTAAGGATGTTCTTAAGGGTAGAAAACCAAAGAATAATAAATGAGTGTGGACTAATGTTTTATAAACTATGTTGTCAAAATTGTGTTTTATAGAAATTATTGCATAAAAAAGGTAGTCTATAAAATAATGTTCCATTATTCAATTGATGTATATATGTTCATACAATTTATATAATGTCTAATATATGTATGTTGTTCATGTGTAGGTATTTTTCTATGAAGATATTTTGGACCCGAAATGGATATTTGTCATACATTATTATCCAAGATTAAGGCATGTATTTGACGATGAATTAGTGGATACTGAGCAAAACAATGATGGCCAAAAAAATGAGAGAGAGGGATTTGAAAACATCGAATAAATTGACATCCATGATGATGTTGAAGATGGTTATGTTCAGGCACAAGAAGACAACAATCTAGAGTTAGATGATGATATGGAAGACAACAATATGGATGGTATAGAAAATGATGATCCAAATACATCTGGTAACATATAGATGGTCTACAGTCAAATTTCAATGATGATGAAGATGATGCAGGTCAAGATGAGGAGGATGATAATATTAAATACTTGAAAGAACATATGAACATTGACAATGATACACTGGATGACATTGTAGTAGACAATAATGTTAATGACTAAGACTTCTAAATTTTTAGAATTATTTGCAATCCATGTTTAAAAAAGGATGATTCTTATGGCCTAAAATTTTAAATGCTTCAGTAATATTATGTTGTACTTGGACAATTGAAAACCTATTTTATTATCCTAGCAAGTTTTTTTATTTTCCATTATAATTCTAGACTAAACAACATTTGCAGGAATGGCCTTTTACACTAATCTTAATTTGTATGAAGTTCACAAACCTGTTGTCAAGCAGTAAATTCTTTCCGTAGATAGGAAATGTAAAGGCTTCATTTAAGAAAAGATAAGTAGTCTCTTTCTGAGGGTAATCCACATGCAAAAAGTAAAAAGCACATAAAAAAACAATTGTACAGTAGAAAATCAGATTCAAACAATTATGTCTTATTTCGCTTGCACACTTATCTTAAAGACATAGGGTATTCACCATAAATTTCCCTTGACAAAGCAAACATGTGCTTTCATTTATTTTTATTGTATATCTCAGAAGTGAAATTGTTGTTACATAATGATGCACTGAGAAAATAATATATACAAAAAAATGCATAGAAAATGTTTGAAATTTAGCATGCAACCTACTGTGTTATGCTGAAAGGAATCAAGATTAACTGGGACAAGAAATAATTTTTTTTTTTGATGATTGTACTTAAAATTCAAAAAGATATGAAAAGTGTGGACAATGATGGTGCTGAAATTGAAGATCCTGATTCTGATGATATTACTGTTTTGTATCATTTGAGATAAATACCACATACAATTTTATATACATAGCAAATGAATATTTGAAACTAGTAAACTGAAAATGTAAACACTGTGATATTTTTCCTTAAACAATAATTCACATACTCACTTACAAAAAAGGGTGAAGCATTTTTTATTCAAACTCTGTTTTATTTAATAGACATAACAGTAAAAGAATATTTACAAGTACAAGAATATATACACTGTTTCATAGAAAATAAGGAATGTTTCATAGAATATACAAATAAAAGAATATATCATCATCAACATCATCATATCCTTAATTAATACCTATTGCAATATCCTTAAATTGTTCAATCTTTGGTATGAATTGTTGGTAGAAAAAATTAGGATTACTTGGATGCTTCTTCCACTCATTTTGTATCAACATATGTTCATGAAGACACAAAATTTAATAAAATATTAATGCACGTAACTCACAATTATTTAAATAAGCAAATTTGTTAACTTGATTATTTTTAAATAGTTTCCATTTTTATGTTGAACATGTAACAAGGAAAAATAAGCTTAAATTTTCAAAAAAAATAGCAGCTCTACCAACATCCACAATAAATGCTTTACTGTATTAGCATGTTCATTCACATAAGCATAGTATTGAGGATCAATAACTGATATTCATTCAAATATAAGAAGAAATAAGTATGGAAAACATAAGAAAAATATAGAATGATAACACAGTCATGGAGAATCTCTCATAATAAGATGTTCTCCATTATATTGCTTTAATTGATATATATTAATAACAAAAGTCTTCAAAATGGAAATGATATATGATGATGATAATTTAAAAGTAGGCCTTGGTTTCCTATTTATATAGGAAGCAACAAGCTACAAGGATTTTACAAAAAGAAATGACCTTTCATAAATACTTCTTTTACTAACAACTATTTAATTAGCATAATTAAGGAAATAACAAGACTTAAGACATTTTGACATATGGTTCCATTATTCAATGTAGAAGACATGTGATCATTGATCTGGAAAAGTCTTCCTCTCCATGATGAACATCCAAATGCTCTCGCCTCAGTGTCCTATTCTTCTGAAACCAAATACTTTTCCTCCCACTGATACACCATAAAATATGATGGCCACTTATATTCTTGGATCTTTTGCATGTTTGCAAGATGAGTTTGCCATTGACTATCTAGTAATGCCTTTGTATCATTGAAAAACTTTAGGTATCTTGCATCAAGAACAATCAACCCATCCATGATCTGATTTATCTTGGGAAGACTGGTATCATCATCCTCCGACTGTATATGAGTTACACACTTATGAACAACCTGACTAAATTCTTTCTTCCACTTATCCAAGTCCTCCAACTGATCACCATCTCTCACGATTTTAGGTATATACCACTATTTGCAGGTATGGAATAAATCCATTCGTGTTACAATATTTTTATCAAACCCTTGTACATATTGAAATTCATCAATAATCATCTTCACAGTTTGTTCAATTGGCTTTAACGTTGTGGGTGCGTCATGACTTCTTTGTAGAACTTTGCATAACTTAGCCAAAGTGTGTTGAATAGGTTGCCACCTTTTGAACAAAGGATCTAATACAAGCGTATGTGTCTTTATTTGATCCATTGCCTACTGAAGTGTTTTATAACTATCATGCACATTCTCCAGTTTATCCATAACTGATTTTATCCTGTGCTCAAGAATATTTTCCATAACTTCACAAATTCATCTTTTCACTTCATTGTGGGTTTGATTGTTGGCCTTCTTTACATCATCCACTTCCTTCTCTAGAGTTTTTACCTGTTCTACAAAAATATTCTTCACAATATCCATTGGATAAATAGGAGGCTTGTATAACACCATCTCCTTGCTTTGTGAGGGTCATGCTCCTCTTAATTGTTCTTTCATTTTGACATTTTCCATGAACAGTTTATTAACTTCATCATTTTGGAATCTTTGTTTCTTTTCATACTCCTTCAATCTATCTTCTAATCCCTTAACAGTTGCTCGAGTGAACATGGACGAATGCATGGTCATTGTGGCTGCCTCCAAAGGGGTGGTATCTTGTATTGTCCTTACCATCACTGCCCCTTTCATCCCATGAATTACATCTAATAATTTTGGCTTCTATGTATTTTTCTGTTTGATCCATATGGCTAGGGTTTCAATCTTTGGGTTATACCTAGTTCCACTCACACCTTCATTGGAGTCAAATTCTACAAGTAGCATTGGATCTTCCTGAGCCCACACTTGATCAAGCAGAAATATTTTCTTTAATTCCAAGCCAGGGAAAATGAGCATATTGCTCTTCAAGACCATTTCTCTAGCCTTCTAGGGGCTAATGTCAATGTTGTCAACTCTTAATTCCTGGAAAGTTTGTGCTACCATTTCATTTTTCTCTGATTCTTCAACTCCTGCTTTAGCTGATTCCATCCTCTCTTGAAATTCTTTTATCTTCATCTTCAACTAGAAATCCTTAAACTTAGGAGTCTTAATGAATTCATCATCTTCTATGAATCTCCTAGTTGCAATTTCCCTTTCATCTTCATGTACCTCTGTACTTATTTTTTCTACATCACCCATCCTTTCCTCATGTTTATGGGCACTGGTCTCAAGGATGGGATGATCAACTTCAATATCACCTTTCAATGACTGCAGTACTGTAGCCACTTCCTCAGTATCGCCCACCTCTTCAGTATCCTCATAAGGTACTAACTGTTGAATGCTTCATGTCTTCTATCTTTTGGGAGGTAATTGCTCCATGGGAGGCTCAGAGGTTTCACTTGGGTTATGCTCTGCAGTTGCACCACTATGATGTTCTTCGAGATATGTTTCCTTCTTTATGTACAAGTCTTCAAATCTAGCAATTATCAATTCTATCCTCTTGATAGGGTCCTTTTCCTCAACAAAGTATCCTAGGAAATCCTTGGACCTCTGCTTTGTCCTTTCTTCAACCCTCTTCATATATTGCCATTTTTTCCTTCTACTAATTACATCACTATAAGTAATGCAGTTCCATATAACATCTTCTTCAAAATCCACTTGGTGTGGCACTGTCATTTTGGTAAGAATATTGTGCCTTATGTTGTTCATATGATTTTTAGGGTCAAAGGCTCTTTCTTTTCCAGATTTCAATGCATATCTTGTCTTCAAATAATACTCTAACTCATCTAGTGTGTCTGAGCCTATAGTCCAATCTTCACACTTGGTTTGGTTTGGAAGGAAAGTGCCTTTCTTCTTCTTGTGCATTACATATTTCTCCATCCACATCATTTGCCACATAAATTCAAGAAATGCTAATCTGAGGGGCACAAATTTTGGCAGTATGTGTGGAGCAACAATATTATTGTAACTTCCAAGAGGAAGAACCAATCTCCAATATTGTGCGTATGACCCTTCTCTGGTCTTAAAGCCAAAGGTCTCACTAGTTGCAACATTTTGGTTGACAATCTTGGTATTGCATACCCAAGAAGTTGAAGGATTATGTGTACAAAGTCTTCATAAAATACAACAAAGCTTGAATTCTTGCACTGAATGTCCCAAATATAACACCATTTCTGGACAAGTGTGGGATTCCCTTGCTCATCTATTGTAGCCAAGTTCATTATTTTAGTCCATTGGTCCCTATTCTAGTAAAATATCAAATGACACAGTAGGGAATAGTGTTTGAATGTAATCGGTGCTCTATCCTCTATAACTTGGGAGAATTCATCATCTAATGCCTTCTCAAGGTATGAAGCAAAGTCATATTCAATATTAGTTTCAGGGTTTTGAATTATCATGGCCATCATCATTAGGCCTATTGGCATTTTATCTTGAGCATCTATCCCCAACACTTGGAAAAGAGCTAAATATGTATTCACAAAGTAATACTAAAAATTTATCACATTAAACGGTTCAGTAGTGGTAGTAGAGATGGGGAATTTTCTATTACCTTGATGCCTCTTTTCATATATAGGGATACCTCATCACTTCTATAAGTCTTTTTTAACCTAGCATAATCCTCATTTTTCTGCAGGTTTATCTTGGTCAGAGCCTGCTTGTTTAAGCCAAAACACTCAATGATGACTTTTCTGGTTACTTCTACCAATACTGTGTCATTTGGAAACCTTACTATTTTGGTAGTTGAGTGATAGTGTTTGGCTAGTAGTCTGATAAATTCTACATCAACAAAAACATTTGGGACAATCAACCTTGCTATATCCAACATCCAAGCATTTGACACTGGAATCTCCTTATTTCTCTTACTATAAAAATACCAAAATAGGTCTCATCCAAATTTGGAAATGAGGGCATACCTACAACTTTGTGTGGTGTCCATGAGAAACTTCTTATTACCCTCTTTAGTAGACCCTGGAAGTATATCTAATATGGACTGATGGAGTGGTCTCTTCTTTACTTTAGGTTCTTCATCTTTAATTTTAGGCTGACTTTCTTTTACTTCTGATTATTTTCTTTTAGGAGGCATGTTTCAATTTTCTCTACTATGGCTTCAGATGAAAAAACCTTGAAAGATTTTTTATATTAACAAAGCTCTTTCAGAGAGTTTTCATGCACTTACTCGAGTATTTCATGCTTGCAGGACTTCTTCTTCTCGTATCCTTAGCTCCTTCCATGCTAGTGCACTGCAATTGAGTGCATTATTGGGAAAACTCACTAATCTTTGGATGGCATAGTATTTAGTCATATTAGTTTTGGCACCCCTTAATAATTTAATAGCATTTAATTTTGGTGATTGATGTGATTTTTTGTATTTATTGCTGTAAATTGTAATGATGCCATGTTTATTGCACTACCGCCTTGTTCAAAGCTTCTTGTTGTGGGGTTGCGATGTATACTGCTTTACCACATATGTTGCTCACCTTCCTGGTAGTATAGCAGTGTATGCTTTTGATCATTACTTGAAGAGTCTTGATGAGACAATATTATTTGTCTTACCGATATCTCAATGTCTCATCGACATTAGATCTTATGTTCCTCTGATGTTGGTTGTCGGTGTCGATGAGACAAGTTAATATCTCTTGCCGATATGCCACTGTCTCATCAATATTTTCCTTCAGCAGTATTTCTTTATATATTCGTGTAACTCTACGATGTCGGGGAGACTTTTGATTATCGTTGCAGTATAGCGGTGTTCTACCCTTCCCTTCTATTGTTTACCACACTACCGCCTTTCTCAAGGCTCCTTGTTGCAGGGTTGTGGTGTATACCGCTCTACCGAATATGTTTCTCACCTTCCCGGTGGTATAGCGGTGTATGCTTTTGATCATTACTTGAAGAGTGTCGATGAGACAATCTTATTTGTCTTATCGATATCTCAATGTCTCATTGACATTACTTCATTATATCCAAGAGTTATGTTTCAATGAGACATATAAATAAGCCTCTTTGACATAGGGGTGTCTAAATTGGCGCTAAACCCAAAGCTAAACTCAAAGCTAAAGTCAAAGCTAAAAGAGGCACTACACTCAAAGCTAATATTAGCGCTAAAGACGGTGTCACTTAGGGTGCTAATTAGCGCCTAAATTAGCACCGACTTGTACTGATCGGCGCAATAAATGCCAACAATTGTGCCATCCTGATAAATAGCGCCGATGTTTTCAAAAAATTTCCAAAAAATACATTAAAATAATGGGTGAAAGCAAAAAACTGAGCAAAAAGTGGAGCATATCACAAAGATTTGTTGTAGTGACTATAGGTTCCTCTATAGAAATTGTGCCACTAAAAGAGCTCATTTTAATGAGCATTTGGAGATAGATTTCACTAGAGATGTAAGAGAAAAATTGTAGAAGAATTTAAGCAACAATTCTTGCAAAACCTGAGCTTAACGTAGAGGTATAGTGGTTTTTCTCTTAGCTTTAGCTTATCATAGAACAATTTTAGGGAAATTCTTGTGAATTTGGAGAATTGAGTACTATTTAAATAACATGTATATGGAAATTGAATCATTTTTAGATACAAATTACATCTGCATTCACTTGGGTTTTATTCATCATGAAGTTTAAGTATTTGGGTTATGAGCATTTGTCCACTTTATCCAGTACGCTGCTTTCCCTGTAGTAGTACAATGCACATACCTAGTCTTGGAATGTATAAATCACAATGACCCAAAAATAAGGGAAATTAGAACAAGCAATAATAGACTGGTCATTAGAATTAATAGGGATACATTCACCTCATGTTTGAAGTTACTAGAAAGTGAGGTGTATGTAGACTTCAACTTCACTCTCTCTTACCAGTGCTTTCAAGTGAAGAAATGATGCAGAAGCATCCGAGTGAACACACAATCTTGTGTCATCTAAAAAAATAATTGCTTCAAGTGATCGATGAGCTTTCATGGTGAGTCCTCTTACAAGAAAATTGTTGACTTCACTCTAGATTTAATACCGAAGATTTCATGGTCAAATGCCTTCCGATTTTGAAAAAATGATGGTTTCACAACTTGCACTGGAAAATTAGAAAAACATTAAAATCTCTAGTTTCATAAGGTTTGAAGTAGAATGATTTGACGGGAGGCTATGAAATGTTGAGTTACACACCTTTGTAAGTTTTCATAAGTTTTTGAGCTTTTAGAAAAAGTTATCACAAAACTCGGTTTTTAGTTGATGAGTAAATCATGTTGATTACTATAGCCATATATTTGTTTCTTTTACATTATGTGAATATGTGGAGGATGTACTTTTGATCTCCAATTTGATTGAATCTAAAATTCCACATTGGAAAACCAATATAAATCTATTTCTTTGTAAATTATGATTTTGATCAAAAAAATTTAAGAATGCCAAAATAATGTAAGGCATTTGAAGGGAATTACATTGGGTCGATTAAATTGCCAGATGAAAGGTAATGCCTCACCTTCCCACTTCCACTGAACATTATTTTAACTCATTCTAGCAAATGAGAGGGGGCGATGAATGGAAATAGAGGAAGGGCATGGTTGAAAGAGGCGAGGGGTGGTTAAAGGAGGGTGTGGCATCAACAATGTAAGGAAAAGAGCCTCCATCAATGTCAGCCCTATCACAAAAATTGCAAGAAGAAATGTTAATTGGCCATGCCAAAATTATCAAACTTGAGAAATGAGGAAGAGTAGCTAACATTGAACATTAAAACTGTAGCATAAGGTAGGTCACCATATTAGGGGCGAAGTCTTCTAGAAGAAATGGTAGCCAATAAGTGTTGGAAGGTAGGTTCAAGACACTAAATGCAGACCCAAATAGTATTCTGTGGGTTCAATCTGAAGGAAAGGATAGGATGCAGAGGATAAAGGGAGTGATATAAAGAAAAGGAAAACAAACATTGGCTCAAGATTTTTTTTGGGAGACAATGTGGAGTTATGAAAAGCAAGTGAAGAGTCACATAGATAGAACAAGATTTGTGAATGAAGATAAACGGGCGCCTGAGCAGGAGAAAGTGGTTGCTAGAATGAAGGCAGAGATTGTTAAGCTGAGAGAAGACCGAGATTGGTGGAAGAAGTGTAATCATGTTCAAATACCAGATACAAAGTGCAGGTTGAGTTGAGTCAAGCTTAGCAATTTGAATACTTTGAAGGATCTTCTGATGATGGAAATTAGACCAGTAGAAGGGAAGATGAAGAGTTGGAGGGTAATGGAGTTTCCTAAATATTTGTAATGTATTTTCATGAATCTAAAAAAAATAAGTTATTTTATTTCCTTTCAAATTTGAGTATATTTATGCAATCATGAATTGATTTAAATCGACACATGTAATTGTTGATTTTGGAGTGTATAGAAGTCTTTTGTAATATGTATTTTACAAATTGGGAGAGAGATGAGATGTGTGTTCTTTTCATCTTCATCAAATGGTATCAGAGTCAATGGTCTTGAGCGTGCAGGTAGAGCACCAAATATGAGGTAGTTCACACTAGGACTTGGGGTGGAGAGGGAAGTGAGAAGAGGTTTTGGGGGCATAAGCATATCACCGACCATGATGCATCTTGTGATAGAACCTTTGGATTGAGGAAGTGAAATATAAGAGTATCGTTATAAGTGTGTAAAGTCCTGAGTGGATGAGAGCGAGAAAGCACAAGGAATTGTTGTGGAAGTGATAGATTATAGCAAGTGGAGTTGGATCTTTGTGAGGATTGAGGTACAAAAGCAAGATAGATTGTAAGCTATGCAACATGGAGGTTGCAAGGGTTGAGTGCAATCAAGACATGCCAAGAGGAGGGCATGGAGAGAAGAAGAGAAAGTATTTGGCAGAGGAGGTCGGGCTATTCAACAATGGAGTTTGTTGTAGATTGTTTGCAATCTTAAAGGGTAATTCTATCACCCAACTCCATCTTTGTGACCCCATGCTCACAAATTTTCTTTACTGGAATGTCTGATGCAAGAGCATCAGGGAAAGTGCACAATCCTATGTGATCCAAAAATAATAATTGCTTCGAGTGATCAGTTAGATTTCATGGTGAGCCCTCTTACAAGGAGATTGTTGACTTAACTCTAGATCTCATGTTGAATATTTCATGGTCAGATGCCTTTCGATTTTGGAGAAATGATGGTTTCATGACTTGCACTGGAAAATTTGTGAAACATTAAAATCTTGAGTTTCATAAGGTTTGAAGCAAAATAACTTGGCTATGAAATGCTGAGTTACACAACTTTGTAAGTTTTCGAGCTTCCAAGAAAAAGTTATCACAAAACTCGGTTTTTAGTTGATGAGTTAATCATGTTGATTAGTGTATCCATATATTTGTTTCTTTTGCATTTTGTGAGTATGTGGAAGATGTACTTTTGATCTCCAGTTCGAATGAGTCTGAATGCCATGGTGGAAAACCAATATAAATTTATTTCTTTGCAAATATGATTTTAATCAAATGTTTTCAAGAATTCCAAAATAATGTAAGTCATTTGAAGGGAATTATATTAGGTCGATTAAATTTCCAGATGAGAGGTAATGCCTCACCTTCCCACCTCCACAAAACATTATTTTAACTTAGTCTAGAAAATGAGATGGGGTGGTGGAGGCAACGAAGGAAGAGCAAGGTTGAAGGAGGGTGTGACATCAACAATGTAAGGAAATGAGCCTTCATCAATGTTATCCCTATCACAAAAACTTGTAGGAAGAAATTTTAATTGGCCACGCCACAATTATCAAACTTCAAAAATGAGGAAGAGTGGCTAACATTGAATGTTAAAACCATAGCATAAGGAAAGTCACCATATTAGGGGTGAAGTCTTTTGGAAGAAATGGTAGCCAATAAACATTGGAAGGAAGGTTCAAGACACTAAATTCAAACCCGAATAGTATTGTGTGGGTTCAAGATGAAGGAAAGGCTAGGCTGTTGAGGATAAAGAGAGTGATATAAAGAAAAGGAAAACAAACATTGGCTTGATATTTTTTGGGAGACAATGTAGAGTTATGGAAAACAAGTGAAGAGTTGTGTAGGAAGAACAAGATTGGTAAATGAGGAGAAATGGGTTCCCGAGTAGGAGAGAGTGGCTACTAGCATGAAGTTAGAGATTGTTAAGCTAGGAGAAGACCAATATTGGTGGAAGAATTGTAATCATGTTCAACTACAAGATACAAAGTGCAGGCTAAGCTGAGTTGAGATTAGCAGTTTGAATGTTTCGAAGGATCTTCTAATGATGGAAATCAGACCAGTGGAGGGGAAGATGAAGAGTCGAAGGGAAATGAAGTCGCCTAAATATTTGTAATGTGTTTTTCATGAATCTGAACAAATAAATTTATTTGATTTCCTTTCAAATTTTAGTATATTTTTGTAATCGTGAATTGATTTAAATCAACACATGTAATTGTCGATTTTGGAGTTTATCGAAGTCTTTTGTAACATGTATTTCACAAATTGGGAGAGAGATGAGATGCGTGTTGTTTTTTGTCTTCATCAAGAAAGGACAATATAAAAATTTTATCGCTCAGGAATGGTTTGCTACTCGAAAAAGAGGTAAATCTTATTTAACCAAAAACATACATACAACCCATTTTACTAATGAAATTTTTGATATGATTGTTAGATTGAGAGGTAATGAAAGAGCTTGTGAATTTGAGAATTGGATTACTTCTTTATATAAATATTTATTCATGGTGAGCAGTATCTTGGTTGGGCCTAATTGATATGTGACAAAGTGCACACTCTATGATAATTCAATTTCCTCTCAACAAGTTCTTTTATATGTCCTCCTACTTGTTCTATGTTATTGCTTGCTATACCTTGGCCAAGCTTGAGACCAATTGAATTTCATGATGAGGAGGTTTAGATATATGATTATTATGATAAGATTCATTTGGAGAAGAGCTTCAAACACTTTAGAAGGGTGAATGATGAATTCACCATGAGAATGGCTAGGGAAATCCAAGGGGATATAGGTCTGAGGATATATCCTAAGGTTGTGTAGTTAATTGACACTTATGGAAGCCATTTCAAATAGTTCCAAAGGTTCACTTATATTAGGGTTGGATTTTTTTTATGGAATTCCCCAGAAGCTACCCAAATACACTAAGGATAAATTTGTCTTAATTGAAGTGTGTAGATAAATTACGAAAGTGAATAAAAGATAACAAGAAAGAAAAAATGTAAGCATTCAGTTCCCCATTGGTATTGGATATTATTCTTGCAATTCAATGTATAATTCCCTTAAGATTGAAAGGGATTTGACAAGATACACAATGCAATTTTATGAAAAAGGTTTCCATTTGATAGCAATAATTTTATTAAAGATAATCTGCAACTAGGACCTAATTTTTATCATATCTCACATCTAGAAGAGTAATGGGTAGATTGTGTAAATGAGTATGAGGTTTCCATAAGAAGTTGGATGAGGTCGAAATTGAGATGAATTGTAGCGTTTAGATTAGATTGGGATATCCAAGGCTTGGATGATGATGGATCTAATCCACTAGATCCATTTTTTGTCAATCATGTGTGAATTCAACCAATTATATCTATGGATTGGAGTATTAAAGAAAATTGATACTAAAACAATAGTGGTACTTAGGATAATGCAAGATTGGGTGGTAAAGAAGACTACAAAAATACAAAATGTTATGCCTCCAAAGTCTCAAGATTCTCAGTATTAAGGAGAAACCAGTCAAGAACCTTCAATCATCTCCAGGTGAAATCACAATGTTGTGTCACTTTTTTTCCAAGATGAACATTTACATCAATATTTTTAACTGAATCTTCATCTTTCGAGACATATAGAAGCTGAACTATTAATAATTTCAAGATGATGCGAACTAGTGATTTGTGGCAATTTCTGTGTAGATTCTAAATATATATTTTTAATTTTTTTCCAAAAATAAATTATGAATATTTCAACATCTCCTCTAATAACTAATTTTAAACAAAAAAACAACATTTTCAAAAAGTAAAGTTTGTGTCTATAATGATGAAAAAAGTACTCCCTAACATGGCCTTGATCTAGTGTTGTAATATGTCTAACATATATTCACATTAGGTATTTGGACCTCATGAAATAAATGAGCTTATTGATGCCTTATTTGGAGTGTTGTAAAGTGTTGTAACACACTTTCACACTTTTATGGGGTTTTATTAAATAATTGGGCCTCTTTATGCTTTAATTAGCCTTATTTTGCATCCACAAGCCTCATTTAATAATCCTTTTGAGGATGATCCTAACATAAATCAACATCCAATCATAATTCATGTGTTTCTAGCTTGTGTGGCCCAGATTTGGTGGTTTGGGACTCATATGAAACCTTGGGCGTATGGGTCCCACCTGGGATTTTGGGTCCCAATCTAGATCTTACACCCTTCTAAGAACTTTTGAATTTGGTCCCATAATTTATGCCTAATGGGACTCATACACCACCTTGGGCGTATGAGTCTCATTTCACCAAAAATTAAAATTAATTCAAATTCTTGGTGGGATTTTATCCTCCTAGATCTGATGTTGGCTTGTAGTGTTGTGATTTCAGGACTTTTTTCATAATTAAGTATAAATACAAGGTTCTTTCACTCATTTTACACCTAGCAAGTTGAATAAGCATCCTTATAGAAAATTTGAGTTCACAAGAGCATTCAAGGGTAGATTATCAAGTGTTTTAAAGCATCATTCAAGCATCAAGCATCATGTCAAAGTCTTCATGCATCATGTTTGTTTTTGAGCTAATAATTGTGATGTAGGGTTTCATGATTCAAGCTAGCATTTAATTCAAGATCTATCCTATTCAAGCAAGAGTCAAGATCTAAATTCACTGGAGCCACTTCATACGTGTTTTTAGCACTTTATTGCTTAGGTTTGGTGAGTTGTAACATCATATTTTGTTCATTCATCATTCTCCTTTCCTATTTCATTTCATTTCAAGGTTTTATCGAAACAGGGCTTGACCAAGGAAAACCCCTTTCCACTAACAAAACAACATTTTCCCCTCTCTCTAGTGTGTGATTTGTGGGTCTAGGTTGAAGACACATTGAAGAGCAATTTTGGAGAAATTTTTCAAAGTGTGCAAAGTTGTCAAAGTTATCACCTTGCATTGGAGATACTTGGAAGACTTCTATAGGTTGCAAATCAAGGTTTCAGATCCAGAAATCAATTGGGAAGTACAAAGCAGACATTAAAGACTAGATTCAAACTTTCAAGCTTTAGAAAACCCTAACTGGACTAATATGTTAGTTCTGGCATATGGGTCCCAATACAGGTCATTTTCTAGGTTTTTGCAGTTTCAGATACCCATTTGCTAGATTCTAGTTTCTGCATAGAAACCCAAATCTGGGACTAAATATGAGACTAGCATATGAGTCCCAGTAGGCTTTAAAATTAGTATTTCCAGCATTTTAGGCCTTCATCCAGTCATCTTCAGATTTCCAGGTGCACACATTTCATCTTGTAGCTTGTTATTCTAATTTATATGCATTTTTAGGTCATTTAGTTAAAGATTACATTGCATTAGGTTTAGACATTACAACTTGCATTTCATTTGTCTTTCCAAGCCCTAGATTGGTGGTGAACCCCTCATTAGTTTACAATCATCCCTTAGGACAACCCTATTACAAGATCTATTTCCCCTTTTCATACTTTAGATTGAGATCTTTAGGGTTTCCCTTCAATGAGATAATTGTGAAGTGGATTTGCTCTATGTTCTAAACCATACGAAAGCATCATCCCATTTTTTTTATTTCATTTTGGTGAACCTGCATTTAGAACATCATAATTCTCATTTGGAGTGCATCATCATTGTAGATCTTGCTTGCATTAACATTGCATTAGGGTTGGCATTAGTTAATTGGCATTCTAGGGGTTCCAATTCTTGCATTAGTGAAAGTGTATATAGGTTGCATTTTTGCATCTTAAATAATTGAAAATCATATAAAATCTACATTTTCACTTAGGTTACATAAAAAGCATAAAAATCACTTGAAATTTTCTAAATTTTTTGAAAAAAATCCTCACTGGGACTCATATGCCCCTCTGGGAAATTTAGTCCCAGTGCAAATTTCACACTGCATTTTCTAGAATTAAAATCCCTATTTTTGTGCTCCTATTTGTTGTTAATAGCTTTTTGTTTCAGTTTACTGATTTTCTATTATATTCATTTCATTGTACTTATCTTAAATTGCATTTGCATTCATTTTGCATTTAGTAGCCCTTTCATGAGTATTTGGTGTCCTATTGCTAATACTATAGTGAGATGAAGTTTGAGACTCATGTCATCCTGTGATAGCACAATCATCATGGATCTTGGGTTGTCTAGCTCTATCACTCCTAGTATTGGAACTAGTACACTAGGAATGAACCATACCCTTAACAATTCCTTGCCTTCAAGTAGTGTCACGCATGTTGAGACAATGGTTTCTAGTGTTCTGCAAGAAAACATAATCCAAATCCATGAAGACTTAGCAAACCTACAACATCAAGTGAACAATGATGACATTTCAACCACCACCATCCCTACCATAGATAACATTCATCGAATGCTTGAAAGTGAAGATGGAATTGACCTTGTGAGAAATATAGTTCAAATCTTTGGAAAACACTTCCCCTCAAACACTAGTTGTCCTTTACCTACCAACAATGTCACAAACCAAGGAGGAACCCAAATTCCTCCTCCCACAACAATTGCCTCTATCCCTACCTATACCAACCCTCAAGTCACAACAACAAGGCAACCAACTAGTAATGTGATTCCTTCCTTGGGTATTTCCGCTAGCATCCCTAGTACCTTTGTGGCATTGCATGTCATCTCCCCTACCACCTTTTTTTTATAAGTATTCCATTCACTTGCCCCTCGAACACATACACCCATTCACCTTTTTCACCTCCATCTCATAATACAAGCAATGACCCTCTCATAGATCAAATTTTGTAAATTGTTTCATCCCTTCAAAAGCAAGTTTCCACCATCAACCAAAATCAAAATGGTCCACCTACATATTATGTCAAAAGTAGCCCCTTGTCCTTAGATATATTGCGAACACTGATGCCACAAGGTGTAGAGGTGCCTAGATTTGAGAAATGTGGAGGGAAAGGGGATCCTTCTAACCATGTTTCTGCTTATACCACCTTATGTAGTGAATTTTTCCTTGATGATAAAATCTTGGATAAGCTTTTCCCTAGGTCCTTAAAAGATATTGCCTTGGAATGGTTCTCTTCGTTACCAAACTCAATTCGTTCATACAATGAATGTGTTGAGGCATTCATACACCACTTCCAAGTTCATATGACTCCTAAGATGACCTTGGACGATTTGATGAGATGTAAGAAAAAAGAAGAAGAAAAATATTACTAACTTTATTTTGCGTTATCAATTGCTTTATTCCCAAATCAATGTCAAGGTCCCTAAACCTCACCTTCAAAAGATGTTCATAGAAAATTTTCAAAGCAAGATACAACATAAACTTACCATGATGAAATTCCTATCCTTCATGCACTTATGTACCACTCTTTGTGATTACCAAAATTTGATTAGTAGTTGAGATACAAAATCCACTTCTAGCTGTACTGAGAAGTCTGAGTCCGCAAACCAAAAAAAATCTCAACCTTTTAGAAAATAGAATAAAGGCTTCCTCCAATTCAGTCCCCCTCAAAAAATAACTCAAAATGTCAATAACCAAGTAGTTGTTAAAGTTTTGATACCCTTTAGCTATGGGGACCTGAAAAGCAAATTCACTCCCTTACCCGATACCCTTCATAACACAATGAAACAACTCTTAGAGAAAAATATGATCACCATGCCTCTCATTAAAACTCCCAATCCTAATAAACCATTACTTGCAAACTATAGACCAAATTCTTACTGCCATTATCACCGATAAAATGGACATGACACAGAACATTGTAAGCATCTTAAACATCTAGTGCAAGACCTCATTGATTCTGGTCCTCTTTCCATTGGAGGTCTTAGTGATCAAGGAAATAATTTTGTTGCCCCTCCTAACTAGAACTTGCAAATTTTTACCAACCATATGCCTAATCATAACTTTTCATTTGTCAAAGCTAGCAAAACTACAAAGAATGATGTAATGAATTTTGATACGGATGATGATAATTGTGTGTGTGAAATAATGTCAACTATTAAACTCAATAACACACCAATGAAACATTATATCAAATAATCTAAAAGAGTAAAACAATTAAAAATAAAAAAATTCTTGAAAGTCACCTCATCGTCCTCTATCTCTAAGGATTCATTTAAAGCTATTTGCTCTCAAATTGTGTAATCAAAAGATCAATAGTGTAACGACCTATTCCTTGCATAAATTAAAATTTTCCATTTCTCACTTTAAACATGTAAAGGTAACAAGTAACAAAGATAATACAATAAAAATTTCCTTTCTTTATTGATAAATACGTACATGTTAAAATATGTTTCCACATGAATTTTATTTTCATTGCAAATATAAATCAGAGATCAAAAGTAATACAGTTACATACATAGCTCCACTTGCTGTGGAGGAGAAACATCACTCGGGTGCTTTTCCGCCAACCACGGACTTATAATGCGGTCTCCCGCACACCTATCGTTAGATAGATGGCTCTCCCTTCGAAGAAGAGATTGGTAGGGTATCCTTTAACGATTACCAACTAAGCATAGTGTTGTGTCCTACACAACTAGAACCTTGCTATTTCACAATCTCGATCTAGTACTCGGATCACAATGAACTGATAGTGTAGTCTCAACTAACTCACATCTATGTGGCAGTCGTACGTTTCACTACTTTGGCCATAGTATTCTCATTCAGTACTTCGAATGAAGGTCATCTATCATAAACACTACTCAGGGCCGACTTGACTTGAGGCTTCCTTACTCTATGCATAGGTTTTGTTCTTCAATGGGTAAATCTGTCACCCCAGACATCCTACAATCATACGAACCTACTAGAAATGAAACAGTCTACAAGTGTCTTGTATCAATCCTCCTAATTAGGAATTATTTATCCTAGGAGTACTTAGCTTGTCTCAGTTATCCTAATAACTTAAGCTAAAAGACTTTACTTGATTCTGGCTTCATTTCGATCCTAGTAGATAATAAGTACATCTACGTATTCTCCATATACAAAGATCATACACAACATGCAATAACCATTCAAAATGAAAATAAATCCTTCCCTTTTATCTTTTTCCATTATTTCTCTTTAATGTAAGATAAATAATCTAATCCCTTAAGCTCTTTACTCATATAATCCCTTTTTCACAATTCCCCTAATCATTGAATCTCTTATACATTTTCTCTTTCAATGCATTGCTTTAAATATTCATCAAAATATTTCTTTCCTATTAGAGCTAACTGAAAACAACAATAAAAAAGGAAACATCACTTCAATAAAAGTTATAAACTAGGAAGATTCATGCCTGATTTTAAAGCTTCTCCTTCCAGAATTGCTCTTCTGGACTCTCTTTCAAATAAGCTTCCAAAATTCCAGCTAAAAATGGCTTCTTTGTGACAGTATTTCACTCTACGACGAACTCATATATTTCTTCTCTCAATCGTGTTTCCACCACTAAATTCCTACTCAGCTATAATTCACAAATACCTCACTCTGAACTCAAAATGATTTAATTCACTGTAACTGGTAAATGCTGGTAAAAATTCACTGTATTTATCAAACTCAGCAATATAGAAAATTCAAGCAATACAACGAAATGGATATGGGATACAATACTAAACTCAGATTGCTCAATGTGTGTATTTACAATGAATGGAAGGGCATGTATATATATAGGCCCGAAATGCAACGGATTCCACCAATGGAGGCATGTAGATTGACAACAAAGTGCTTAGAAATAGTCAAAATGATACGTGGCGAGTTCTTAAATCCTAAGTCATCAAAATTGAAGGTGATTCGTCATTATTTGAGCCAGCAAATCATGAATAATTCAACTTAGAAAGGTAAAATGCCACCTACAGGTTTATGTGCATTTCAACAGATAAAGATAAGTAATTAATAATGCTAAGACAAAGTCCCTCATCAGAAGGCGTCCACATTTCCCATGTCTCAGGTTGTGAGCACCCTCTTTCTAGCCGCGTCCTGTTATCCTGGCGATGGTCGCGCGCTACAGGCATCCATTTCATTTTCACGGGAATGGCTTTCTTCAAAATTTTCCTTTAAAATTATGTTTCGACTTTACACTTTGAAGTATTTTGTATTTCAAATATTTAACTCTCTTAATATTTTGATTTCCCATAGTTCAAAATATTTAATATTGATTTCAAAATCAAATATATATATATATATATTTTTTAAAGTCTTCAAATGTAATATTTTCTCATTTAAATTTATACAATTTCATATTTCAATGTCATATATTTATATATTTTATCATATATGTATTTTAATTAAGTGTAATATTTTTAAATATATAAATATATATATTTTCTGACATTACATCATGATATTTATATATATTTACATATATGTAAATATTACCTTAATATTAGCACATATATTTTAAATATAAATATATAATATATTTACATAGGTATTTATGTATTAATGTATATACCATAAATATAA
The DNA here is from genome assembly GCA_007258455.2 of Sequoia sempervirens. Taxonomy (NCBI): domain Eukaryota; kingdom Viridiplantae; phylum Streptophyta; class Pinopsida; order Cupressales; family Cupressaceae; genus Sequoia; species Sequoia sempervirens. The sequence goes on along the minus strand of VDFB02000015.1, from coordinate 576,543,758 downwards.
TCACATCGTTAATATATACATTTATACATAAATATATATGTAAATTTGCTAGGCAATATTATTAAATATTATTTTCACCACAGATATTAGGCGGACTATGCACATATATACTCTTGTGTATACATATGTATGCATATATACATGTCGACACATGTGTATGAGCATATCCGTCTGCTTAACGTACACATGTATTGATATGTCTGTACATATAAATATGTGTTCACAATGTATAGATGTATGTGCATTCCCAATCAATCTTTAGCACATATATTTCATATTATTCATACATTGGTCATGATATAGCAAGTCTGATGTTTAAACAATCATATCCCCTAAAGCTTAAAGAAGTGAATTTCAGACTCTTAATGTCAATAAACAAGCCTATGGATGACTTACCCTTATCTCGACAAACAGACTTGGCTTACTCAATCTATAGTATGTGTGTGTATGCTCAATTTGGTAATCGTTACTGTTTACTTGACCAAGTTCCTCCCCAAATGATGTCTCTCCTCTATCCGGACGAACAGTCTTCATACCTGCACACCATGACATGACATCGGCAGTCATATGCTCATAACAAAGCAGTTTGCATAAAACATCTCAAAAGTTAGAATAAACATTATCCATAACTTATATGCTACATTTAATTAAGAATTAAATCATTAGAAGTAACAATCAAATGAAACCATCATTCAAATAGGACACATTCATTTAATAACACAATCAATCATGTTTTATTCATCACAAAGATTCAAACATTACAATCAATTGCCCTATGCAATAGTAGCTATAAAATCGGGATGTAACATACTCCCCCCCTTAGGAATCATCGTCCTTGATGAACTAAGGTATTATTCAAAAGAATAAAAATATGACTCTATATTTATTCTACACTCTTGAAGGTTTCAAGAATGTTTGATTGGTGTAATTTGGACATCAACTTGTCCATCACTCATGGCAGTGTGTTTCCTCTGCTGAAACATGGCCTTTTGAGTAGGTAGTAAATTTCCATGCTGGGTACCAAAATTTTTGTGGGGGCATTCATTAGCATAATGATTACCTCTACAAATAAAGCATCCTACTCTTGGTCCTCTTTTCTCTATGATTTCCCCAGTTTTATTATCACCTTCACTGGCTTTTCTAATGTCCTTATACTTGGAGTTGTCTCTTTTCCAATCTCTTCTCAATTCGTTCTCATTGAAGCGAGATCTCTTCCCCTTTTTCCTTGTTGCATCTTGCGCAAATTCTTCCTTCTTTGGGGCAATCTTGTCAGGGACTTCAGTTTCCTTCTTTTGTTCGTCTCCTTCATACTGATTGGAGTCTGCCTTAAGCTTCTGCTCCCACTTAATGGATTTTTCATACACAAGGTCCATTGTGGTTGGACCATGCATATCGACTTCACCTCCAATATTTTTGTTCAGTCCCAAGATGAATTTCCTGATCCAGAATTGTTCATCTTTATGATAGATAGGAACATATCGAAGAAGCCAAGTAAACTTCTCCCAATACTCGTTGACTGACATGGTCCCTTGCCTCAATTCTTGGAAGTCAGAGAGTTTTTGGTCATAATAAAGTTGTGGCAACCATCGCTTGCAGAAGATTTCAACGAACTCTTCCCAAGTCAACTTCCAGGAATTTATATCCAATTCCAGTTTCTTGTTCATCCACCAGTTAGAGGATTCACCCGCTAACTGATAAGCACCCCAAGTTGCTTTAGTAACTTCATCATAATTTCTTATTTCAAAGTACTTTTCCATTTGTACTAACCAGGTTTCAGCTTCATCACCTCCGGCACTTCCATCAAATTTTGGAGGGTATATTTTCTTCATATCCTTTGTTAACTCAGTGGACACTTGCTTCTTCTTCTTCTCAATAGATAGAGTTGGAGATTTCTCCTTCTCATGATTATGATTAATGTCCTCTCCATGCGAAGAACTTTCCTCTTCATTATTGGTGATAGGTATCTCAACTGCTTTTTCCTTTTCAAGATTGGACAATCTTGCCAGAATTTGATCCAGCTTTGCTTCAATTCCTGTTGGTTCTTGTTCCTCTTCACGACTTGTTCCAGGAATATTTCTCATCCTCTCATACACTTTCACCATGATTTTAAAAAGTTCACTTAAATCTGAATGTTTAATACAAGTTAGCCTAATTAAACTTTTAACTATCTTTTGAATAACATATAAACATACATTCATAAGATTTTCATGCAAGTTTTGGTTTACCACTTTCGCTTATTGACTATAATATTTTGCACATTCGCTCAACTGAACGTTTCAAGTATGATCATGGTTTACACAACCCTATCATTATTTGCAAAACTGGAATACCCTTTCAGGATTCTAAGCAACTACTTGTCCACAATATATTATTTAAGATCAAAATCTTATAAGTCAAGTTTTCCATAAACATTGATTGTTTTGATGAGTTTTTCCACTTAGAACATTATGTTAGTTCTACTAACAAAATCATATTGATTTGTCTTATGTTCTACCATTTTCCTCTGGAATCTAAAGAGAGTATGTATGTGCTACCAATGATGACATCCGATCTTCATTTCCTGGTATACCGGACATTACTTTGCCACATACCGTGCAACCTTTTACTCTATCTTTTCCTAGGTTTTAGTGGTTTCTCATCCGACAATTTCCATTGTCGCCCCAATGTCTTAACTTCGACATTAATTCCCTTGTTTCATTCTCAAAATCTCATAGACTCATAGTTGTTCTAATCAAATCCAAAATTTCCCAACTCTTTATAACTGTAGTTTGCAACTACAAAAGGTTATCACATTCCTTCTCATTCCTTGGAGTCATAAAACTATTTTGTTGGATAAATATATAATCTGGTTATTCTTCCTAACCTTTTTACCTAACCTAATTGCATATACTTTCGCAATTCTAGGTGATATTTGTTGGTTTAGGAGTTCCTTTTCTAGGGATAACTCTTTAACTCGTTGCAAATTACATAAGTTACTAAGGATCTCATTTTTCCTTTTCGCTTCTTTAAGTTCTTTTCTCTTGCCATTGTGGCACAAGAACTTTTCAACTGTTATCTTCTGATAAGGTTTACGCATTGTTGTGTAATGAGCTCATAGGTTTTAGTGCAGAACCTGGTAGCTCTGATACCACATGTAACGACCTATTCCTTGTGTAAATTAAAATTTTCCATTTCTCACTTTAAACATGTAAAGGTAACAAGTAACAAAGACAATACAATAAAAAATTCCTTTCTTTATTGATAAATACATACAAGTTACAATATGTTTCCACATGAATTTTATTTTCATTGCAAATATAAATCAGAGATCAAAAGTAATACAGTTACATACCATAGCTCGTAAGCTTTTACACAAATAGAAGTAAGAAGGTCCAGGAGTCCGTCCTTTCAAATCTTGGTACATCGGCCGCTTGCTGTGGAGGAGAAACATCACTCAGGTGCTTTTCCACCAACCATGGACTTATAATGTGGTCCCCCGCACACCTATCGTTAGATAGATGGCCCTCCCTTCGAAGAAGAGATTGGTAGGGTATCCTTTAACGATTACCAACTAAGCATAGTGATGTGTCCTACACAACTAGAACCTTGCTATTTCACAATCTTGATCTAGTACTTGGATCACAATGAACTGATAGTGTAGTCTCAACTAGCTCACATCTATGTGGCAGTCGTACGTTTCACTACTTTGGCCAAAGTATTCTCATTCAGTACTTCGAATGAAGGTCATTTATCATAAACACTACTCAGGACCGACTTGACTTGAGGCTTCCTTACTCTATGCATAGGTTTTGTCCTTCAATGGGTAAATCTGTCACCCAGACATCCTACAATCATACGAACCTACTAGAAATGAAACAGTCTACAAGTGTCTTGTATCAATCCTCCTAATTAGGAATTCTTTATCCTAGGAGTACTTAGCTTGTCTCAGTTATCCTAATAACTTAAGCTAAAAGACTTTACTTGATTCTGCCTTCATTTCGATCCTAGTAGATAATAAGTACATCTACGTATTCTCCATATACATAGATCATACACAACATGCAATAACCATTCAAAATGCAAATAAATCCTTCCCTTTTATCTTTTTCCATTATTTATCTTTAATGTAAGATAAATAATCTAATACCTTAAGCTCTTTACTCATATAATCCCTTTTTCACAATTCCCCTAATCATTGAATCTCTTATACATTTCCTCTTTCAATGCATTGCTTTAAATATTCATCAAAATATTTCTTTCCTATTAGAGCTAACTGAAAACAACAATCAAAAAGCAAACATCACTTCAATAAAAGTTATAAACTAGGAAGATTCATTACTGATTTTAAAGCTTCTCCTTCTAGAATTGCTCTTCTAGACTCTCTTTCAAATAAGTTTCCAAAATTCCAGCTAAAAATGGTTGGCTTCTTTGTGACAGTATTTCACTCTACAATGAACTCATATATTTCTTCTCTCAAACGTGTTTCCACCACTAAATTCCTACTCAGCTATAATTCACAAATACCTCACTCTGAACTCAAAATGATTTAATTCACTGTAACTGGTAAATGCTGGTAAAAATTCACTATATTTATCAAACTTAGCAATACAGAAAATTCAAGCAATACAACGAAATGGATATGGGATACAATACTAAACTCAGATTGCTCAATGTGTGTATTTACAATGAATGGAAGGGCATGTATATATATAGGCCCGAAATGCAATGGATTCCACCAATGGAGGCATGTAGATTGACAACAAAGTGCTTAGAAATAGTCAAAATGATACTTGGCGAGTTCTTAAATCCTAAGTCATCAAAATTGAAGGTGATTCGTCATTATTTGAGCCAGCAAATCATGAATAATTCAACTCAGAAAGGTAAAATGCCACCTACAGGTTTATGCGCATTTCAACATATAAAGATAAGTAGTTAATAATGTTGAGACAAAGTCCCTCATCAGAAGGCGTCCACATTTCCCATGTCTCAGATTGTGAGCACCCTCTTTCTAGCCGCGTCCTGTTATCCTGGTGATGGTCGCGTGCTACAGGCATCCATTTCATTTTCACGGGAATGGCTTTCTTCAAATTTTTCCTTTAAAATTATGTTTCCACTTTACACTTTGAAGTATTTTGTATTTCAAATATTTAACTCTCTTAATATTTCAATTTCCCATAGTTCAAAATATTTAATATTGATTTCAAAATCAAATATATATATATATATTTTTAAAGTCTTCAAATGTAATATTTTCTCATTTAAATTTATTCAATTTCATATTTCAATGTCATATATTTATATATTTTATCATATATGTATTTTAATTAAGTGTAATATTTTTAAATATATAAATATATATATTTTTTAACATTACATCGTGATATTTATATATATTTACATATATGTAAATATTACCTTAATATTGGTACATATATTTTAAATATAAATATATAATATATTTACATAGGTATTTATGTATTTATGTATATACCATAAATATAATCACATCGTTAATATATACATTTATACATAAATATATATGTAAATTTGCTAGGCAATATTATTAAATATTATTTTCACCACAGATATCAGGCAAACTGTGCACATATATACTCTTGTGTATACGTATGTATGCATATATACATGTCGACACATGTGTATGAGCATATCCATTTGCTTAACGTACACATGTATTTATATGTCTGTACATATAAATACGTGTTCACAATGTATAGATGTATGTGCATTCCCAATCAATCTTTAGCACATATATTTCATATTATTCATACATTGGTCGTGATATAACAAGTCTGACGTTTAAACAATCATATCCCCTAAAGCTTAAAGAAGTGAATTTCAGACTCTTAATGTCAATAAACAAGCCTATGGATGAATTACCCTTATCTCGACAAACAGACTTGGCTTACTCAATCTATAGTATGTGTGTGTATGCTCAATTTGGTAATCGTTACTGTTTACCCAACCAAGTTCCTCCCCGAATGATGTCTCTCCTCTGTCCAGAGGAACAGTCTTCATACCTGCATACCATGACATGAAATCGGCAGTCATATGCTCATAACAAAGCAGTTTGGATAAAACATCTCAAAAGTTAGAATAAACATTATCCATAACTTATATGCTACATTTAATTAAGAATTAAATCATTAGAAGTAACAATCAAATGAAACCATCATTCAAATAGGACACATTCATTTAATAACATGATCAATCATGTTTTATTCATCACAAAGATTCAAACATTACAATCAATTGCCCTATGCAATAGTAGCTATAAAATCGGGATGTAACAAATAGAATGACAACCTAGAGAATGAGATGATATGTAAAATGCATTCTTATGGTAATTGATATGAGATAATGAAGCTATGATATGATGCTAAGATAATGAAACTAAGAACAAATTATGCAAGTTATTCTACCATGATTATTTATGCTAAGATGATAAAAGCTAAGATGTACTATGATTATGATATCTAGGATATTAAGATACTAAATGCTTGATTATTCAACTATAATGATCATGCTATGCAAGCAGTTCCAGGATTTTCAAAGATCAAAGAGGTCTTATTTATAGATTTTTGAAGGCAAAAGCTTAGCTGGAAAAGATCAACGGTTGAGATTCGGTTTGGGAAGATGAACAGTGAGAGATGGAGAAATTGGAGAGAAAGATGGAAGCTAGAGAAAAATAAGGAAGATGTTTCCTTCCCACAAAACCTCACTCAAAAATAGAGGAAACCTGCCATTTGTCAAGTGTAGTTATGAGTTAGTTTTGGTGGATTTCATGTGACATGTGGATTTGGAAACTTCTAATTAAATATTGAAAAATATTTAATTATGTGTGGAATATGGACAAGAAGTTTCTAATTAAAATTTTAAAATATTTAATTAAATGTGAGATGGCTTTTTAGAAGATTTAAAGATGATTTTATGATTTTGAAAAAGAAGAATATTTAGAAGATTTTAAAGATGATTTTATGATTTTGGAAAAAAGAATAATATTTACTTTATTCAAAATAAAGCAATGTGATAATTAAATTAAATAAATTGTGAAACTTATTTAATTAATTAAGAAGAAATGGAAAAGTGATTAAATTAAATAAGTAATTAAATTTATTTAATTAAGATAGAAGAATTAGAAAATGAAAAATATAAATAAATAATTAAATTTATTTATATGTAGATTTAATTAGAGATTTAATTAAATAAATTGTATTTAATTAATTACCAAACTTATTATAATGTGACCATTTTTAGGTGTATACATTTTGCCCCTCTTTGAAGTGATGTGTTTTACGCATTGTTTCAAAGAATTAAAAAGTTTTCCCTAGATGTGAATTTTGGAAAACTGACGCTTGCATGCCCCCTCGGATGATGAATCAGATAAAATTTTGAATTTTTCAGATTTTTGATTTTTTTGGAAATTTTTGATGATTTTGAAAATGTGCAGTGATTGGTTGTCCAATTCATTGGCCGATAAAGATGATTTGACATAATCCTCTATTGAAAGATTGATATGAGGATGAAGAACTTTTATTATGCCCCATGGATAAAACAATGCCATAAGCTATGCCAGTTTGCATGATTTTGCTCCCCGACGGATGATTTTTCGATTGATTTAGCCTATGATGGTGAAGTTTTGATGTTCAATTGATGATGACTGATAGGTCTGATAGGATAATTGATAAATTTGTCCTCATGATGTATGAAAAAATAAATAGTAAGATTTGATAAATTTTCTCTCATGATTGATGAAAAACAAATAGTAGGATAACTGATAAATTTGTCCTCATGATTGATGACAAAAAAATAGTAAGATAACTAATAAATTTTTCCTCATGATTGATAAGAAAAAAATAGTAAGATAACTAATAAATTTGTCCTCGTGATTGATGAGAAACAAATAGTAAGATAACTGATAAATTTGTCCTCATGATTGATGAGAAACAAATAGTAAGATAACTGATAAATTTGTCCTCTTGATTGATGAGAAACAAATAGTAAGATAATTGATAAATTTGTCCTCGTGATTGATGAGAAATAAATAGTAGGATAACTGATAAATTTTTCCTCATGATTGATGAGAAACAAATAGTAAGATAACTGATAAATTTGTCCTCATGATTGATGAGAAAAAAATAGTAAGATAATTGATAAATTTGTCCTCATGATTAATGAGAAACAAATAGTAATATAACTGATAAATTTTTCCTCGTGATTGATGAGAAACAAATAGTAGGATAACTGATAAATTTGTCCTCATGATTGACGAGAAACAAATAGTAAGGTTGATTGATTTGATTGATTGCTTTGATTTGATTGATTTGATTGCTTTGATCACAAACACTGATTTGATATGTTTCGAAAGGATAGGAGAGATTAGTGATTCTTCAAGTGTGGGAGCGATTCCCGAAGACCTAAACCTTGATTCCACTACTTGTTCAGGCAGAAATAGTTGTCATTGATGCTTGTCGGTTGAATTCATTGTTGATGATGCATGTGGGGCATGCTGGTGCAGGTACTTTAGGTGCAAGAGGTCTTGCAAGACCAGCAAGTCCCATGATCCTTTTTGATGATGTATATTTGATGATCTTTGTATACACATTCATTTTTGTCACATTATGATATTGTATCTCTCCTTGTTTTGATATCCTTGTACATTTGACATTGAGTTTTGATATTTATGAGATGCAACGGATATTGTTGATCTATGCATGTCTACTTGATTCTCTATGATCGATGCATTTATGATGAATGGATGTATGATGTATGTTTATGGATAATGATTCTTGAAAATGGATATATCTCATGATGATGCCTATGCATATGATATGATAGTGATGATGATGGTTATGATTCATAATGATCATGATGCGATGACCTATGATGTATGCATTTATGATGGATGTATATTTATATGATGGATGCCTATGATGTGATTATGTCATGTGATTATGTTTAAATGCTATATGAGATGGATACAAATGATATGCAATGCTTTGTATATTTTTGTATTTTTTTTATGTTTACATATATAATCTATTGCATGGATGTTGGATGATAATATGATGTGATAATGCTTTCTAAATGCTTTGTTCATGATGTGATGGAAAATGATTATTATTCTAAATGTATGGATGATATGAAAATGCAAGTTAAACAAATGAATGTTGTGAAAATGATAAATGATGATGAAAATAATAAAGAATGATTTTGAAAGTGAATGAAAATGAAAATGAAAATGTTAATGATAGTGAAAGAAAATGATAATGATACTGAAAATGAATGAAACTGATAATGAAAATGAAAATGAACGATAATGAAAATGGATGAAAAAGAAAATGATGGAAAATGAGCAGGTATGATAATGAATGAAAATGAATAAAAATGATAATGAATGAAAATGATAATGAATGATAGTGAATGATATGATAATGAATGAAAATGATAATGATAATGAAAATGAATGAAATGATAATGCAACTGAAATGGATGAATGATATGAAAATGATAATGGATGAATGATATGAAAATGATAATGATACTGAAATGATTGATGTTGTTTTTTGGTAATGTCAAACGTACTCAATCCTTTGTTAGAGAGATATGTTGTCTTTGATGCTTTTCCAACATTGGAAAATCTATAATGCAGATGCAGAAATAACATGACTATAATCTATATTAACCATGCAGATTTTTCATTTCGAGAGCTATTATATGCTTGTTTATCATCATCGAACTTTTGAAAATGTTGGAAGTTAGTACAAGCATCAAAGGGGATATTTTCACCGATGATGACCTGAGTATAACTTTCATGATTTTTGATATAGCAAGGTAATACAAGCATCAAGGTATAATTGAACCAAGATGACCTAAGTATTGCTTGCATAAATAGACAAGAGTTAACCTTTTTCCTATGCAAGTTACAAAATTTCATAAATGATACATTGTAGAGCATGTCCCACGACAAATTTGCACATTAATAATGATCAACTCACAGACAACAGACAAAGAAAAATCATACTCCTTCCTTGCTTTTGTAGTCTATGACATCATCGAGTTGCTCCAAAGGTATGACAATAAAAATCCATAAAAACAACAATTCAACCTTTGCTTAAAGTATTTCAATCATTTATTCAGATTAGATCATCCATTTTGATTTGAAAAACCTAAAGATATGCTTTCCGATGAGTGTTTTGATCATGTATGATTGGTTGCCAAGTGTTTTCTTGTCATTATCTGTTTTGGTTTTGTTTGACGTATTTTCTATACTACCATTTGTCTATTATGATAGCTCAAAAGTCAATTTCCCCCGTTGATTCAGTATTTTGCTCCCAGTTAGACATGTTGTCACCTAGAATTGCACCTTGTGCAAAGTTTTACAAAAAATGAGCATTCTAGAGCAACATGGGATCATTTCAAGGTTGTGGGTCACCTATAGCTGAAATGAACCTCCGGAGAAGGACGGATTCCTTTGGGTATCACCTGAAATATTGTTTCTTTGAGAGGAAAGAGGGAAGAGACACATAAAAATGAAACTAAACCTATGGTGATACACCGTATTAATGAGAAATCATGAAATGAACACAGGAAGAACATACACTTGAAAGCCTAATTGCTATTCTCAGAATAACCTCTTTCAGATTTAATGCTTTAGTCCTAACAGGTTTGGCCTACATACACATCTCAGGAAGGAAAGATGGATTTCACAGCTCTAAGATATGAATACAGAATTATAGAAAAACACAATTAGAAACTTGCATATTCAAAAGAAAGATACAGAAATGAGAATCATACAAACATGAACACAAACTTCCAAGGTAAACCCTGTGTTGTATTCAGGATTCCAATTGAGTTACAGAAAACATACATTGACTGAGAAAGGATTGAATGAAAATCACTAACTCTTCAGAGTGTGCAATCAAAACTATTTACAAAAAAGGCAAGAAATGCCTTATATACAGACTCACAACGGCCCATTAGGGCTTACAAAATAATATTAGGCCCAAAAAAAGATCCCCCCCTTGATTTTTGATTGAATTTAATGCTGCATCCTTGCGTGTCCCTATTGTTGATGTCGGTGAAGAAAACATCTCGAAGAAGTCCCCTCTAATCTTTCTGCAACCACCGCATTCATTTGATCCATCGTGTCCGGTTGAGCTACTTCGGCTGCACCTTGAATGCTCTGAGCCTGCAACAAATACACATCACCCTTCATCCTTTTGACATTCCTTAGACTGCCACGTTGACCCTTAGACCTCTCTGATTGGCTGAGTGAACTACACACAGACTCTTGGGTGGTCAAATTCTTCAGTTGAATCGCATCTCGGCGAGACACTAGAAGTGTCTCACCGATGTGATTAAATCTTTTCGCAAGAATTGGCATAGCATGGAGCCATCGTTGAGAGCTCCTAGCAAGCCCAAAGAATCATACCGATTCTACTAGAACCATCAGAAAGACACCATCTATCGCCAAGAGATCAATGGGTGACGAGTCACGTGGAGACCCATTTCTGTCGCTGAGACCACCCATGGTCGGTAAAACATCATGTCGAAAGCCCCACAGTCATACCGGACGCCTCTTTCTTTATCCGACGTCACCTTGACTTTCGCCGTGACCTTCATCCTTCGGCAAGACATTTTGCCAAAGATGATATCCCCCGCCGAGATCTTCTTTTGTCTGCCCGAAAAAGACATCCTTGTGTATCGGCGAGGGTCTTGCTGAACTGATTTCATCTTGGTGAGGGCCCATCTCAGTATCGGCAAGAGCCTATTGGTGTCACCGCGAAAGAATTTTACTCCACCAAGCTTCGTATTCCTTTCGCTGAAACTTCACCAAGTCGGTAGGATCTCATGGCGATGCCCCATAGTCATACCGATATCTGCCTTTGTCGCTGAGACACCCTCCATTCGTTGAGACCACTTGCAGACCTCCCTTTCCTTCGGTGAACTCTTTCTTTGTTCTGAAGGTTTCATCGTTCGGCAAGACTCCTACCGACAACACCTTGTATGCCACCAGGACTTCCCGCGGTCGGCATGACCTCCGGGTGACATCATTAGTTGGTGAGCCCTTGATGTTTTGGTGGGGTCTCCTTGCGGTCAGCAAGACCATCTCTATTTGTCGAGACTCTATACCGAGCTCTATGACTCTTGTCGAGCTCCATTCGTTTGCCTTCGTTGAGACTCTCGCCAAACTCCTGCATTCTTTCTGAGTTCTTCTCCCCCCTTCGGCGAGACATTCCGGCGAAGTCCCCACAGTCATACCGAGGTTCCTTGGGTCGGCGGGACTCGTACCAAGATTTTCTTTATCGAGGTCCAACCTTTCCTTTCAGCGAGACTTTTGTCCTCACCAAGACCTCCCGGTGAAGCCCCAACTCTTTTGCCGAAAGCATTTCTCACTCTGAGACTCTTCACACGTCGGCGAGACATTGAACCTTCGTTGGGACTTCCCACCGAGCACTGGAGGTCTACCCGAAGCCTATGGTCGCCGAGAGTCTCAGCGAATGACGATTGAATGGCCTATTGGCCAAGGAAAACCGCACGGTGAAAGGTCGTACCGAACCCCCTCCGTTATAGCAATAGGCTCCATAGTGACGCGTTCGGCAAGACAAAGACTAGGTCACAATGACCTATCCAAAGCAGAGTGTACCAAGCATCCAGTTGGCCAGATGGTGGAAATGTCATGTCGACCTAGCTCTAATGGAGGCTGAGTGTTAATATTGAGGTATGTTTCCAACAGAGCAGGCCTCCCAACTGAAAACGCCATGAAATGCCATCAGATACATGAAGTAACCCTCAATGGAAACATCCATCTGGCCCTTATGAACACCTGCAACATAGATGCTTTGCATGATTGAGCCTGAGGGTGAAAATTAGGTAACATTTTTGGCAACCTTTGCTGGATGTTTTCCTGCTAAACATGAAAACTAGTAGCCTAGGCCTATCCATTGGGCATGGAGTCATTGGAAGAATTTAGGAATAGGCTTGGAATAGCTTTGTACATTGTAACTTGAGATACAGATCACCTGGAAACTTATGAAAACAAGAAAAACTACAGAAGGGGAACTATTTACATGTGTTGAAACAACACTTAGGGAAAGAAAAACAACTAAAGCTACCCTAGACTAACCAGTAAGCAATTGGTCAAACAAACCCATTGATAGGTAGGGTGAAATAACTGCCCTTTCTAAAAAAATTACAATGTTTGCCATGCTGGAGAACAACTAAAGAGAAATGAAGCATGTGTGACAATTCAACAGATGATTGCAAGATCTCTTGCAGAACATATTCAAGCTTACTAACCTTTTCATACAGAATGTAAACATTCCCGTTCTGAGGTGGAAAGGTAACTTGAGTGTGTTCCTCCTCAGCAGTACCCTCATGCTTGGGTGTAAGCAAGGTATCAATATCTTTGCTAGTCTCCATTTTTGCTAGATGCCTGATAGGGCAGCCTCTAGTAAGGGTAAAACTTGCACTTTTCTTGCTAATCTTTCGCTCATGAGCTGCCATTCTATCACCTTGCTGGTTGGGAAAATCTAATCTTTGTGACTAAATTGGTGAAAGAGTAGAAGCCTCCTCAGTATGTTCATGCCTTCGTGAATGAACACTCATTTCTTCAACGGAGAACAAAGAGACAGCTTCCTCCATCACATCTTTAATCAATTCATCAACCTCAGGCTCCTTTATAGACCAGAAAGGAAGCTGCTTATAATTCTCATCAGCACTGGAAGAGTTACATTCTAATTCAGGCTTGTCTTTTTCAATGCAAGAAAACAACAATTCAAGTGGTGGTAAGGTCTCAAGTTCCTCCGTACAATGAAATGGAAGTTCCTTCAACCAATTATGACTTTGCAAATCAGGCTCATTAGGCTCCCCCTGCTGTTTCAGCATTTGTTCCAGATCATCATGGCTATCAACCTTTTTTGACTCTTTGCCATCCGATGTTGAACAAAACTGCTCAATTATATTAGTGTATACTTCTTCGTATAGCTCTTCATCAACTTCCTCAAGCATAACATGCTCAGAGGTATCAAATCCAATTGTACACTGCTCCTCTTCAGCCTCATGTTGTTGACTTCTGACCAGATTTGTGCTTTCCTCATCATACTCAATGAAACATGGAAGCTCAACAAATGAAGCTATGAACTCATGACCCACATCACCCCTTTTAGTCTCTTCATGTTGTTGTCTTGACTCTTGAATCTGCAGCTGATTGATGTGTTCTTGCTGCTTTGAGATAGCATTTAGAGTGGGAGAAAACAAACCTTCTTCATTCCAAACTACACATTGCTCTTCTTGGTCAGCCTTTTTTAGCTGTAGTCTGTATTCCTCCATGGCTAGATGCAACAGATTTGGAATTCTAGTCTCCTTCATGGTGAATGAACTAACTTGATCACTGGGCTGCTCTTCTTTTACTTCCTAGACGTCAGAAGATGATCTGACTTGCATGATAGGTGAAGGAAACTCACAAGGTGGCTGGGATGGGACCTTCCAACTTGGAATCTCGAGGGTAGAAGACTAGTTGATAGGCTCACTAAAGAGCTCAGAAGGCTTCTCTTGTTTAGAGCTAGGAAACCTATCTCTGGAAACATCCTCTGTCACCAAATGATTCAACATTATAGGAGGAGGTGAGCTGAAACTAGGAATGGAAAGTGTTGCTTGTGTTTCATACCTTTGTGCTTGATAATCTGAATAAGCCCGACTACCTTGTACCTGAGCAGATAAGAATTTCATTTGTTCCTCTTTGGCTGTTATCTCTCTCTCAAGATCCTCTTCAAACTGACATCCCAACTACTGCTGCTGTGAAATAAGCCTTTTCTATTTCTTGACATTAACCAACATGCCATACATGTAGGAGAATACCTTATTGACATCATTAATCTACATATGTTCAAAATTCTGGCTCAAAGCCCACAATACCCGGTCAAACTATTGGAGCAGGTACATTATAGGATGATTTAAAGGCTGATTATATAAATAATCATATTGGTTAATATTGGAAACCTCCTCTTGGGGTTGATTTTGATCAAATATCGGTTGACCAGGAGTGAGAGGGCGGGAAACATGATGGGAATACTGGTAATCTGCTGATATTGGGTCATTTGACATAAAAATAGCAGGTTGTTTTGTATAGCATGGCTAATGAGAGGACATATACACATGACTCTCATCGAATGGAGGTGGCAAGTCACTATATTGCTGATAACTAATCATTGCAGAGATAACACATGAAGTAAAACAAGCGTGAAGGTCAAACCTTGTTAATTGCAGACACCTGGGCTGCTGGAACCAGTTGTTATGAAGTTGGAGTCGCCATGATATGCTGATATTTTGCCTCTAAAAGGCCTGAAATTTATTGGTTGCATATCAAAAACTAGTAGTAGACATGTAACTTCAACCTGTCTGTTCAACAGTCCCATCGGGCATGCCAAAAAACTGTTGTCACCTAGAATTGCACCCTGTGCAAAGTTTTACAAAAATTGAGCATTCTAGAGCAACATGGGATCATTTCAAGGCTGTGGGTTGCCTATAGCTGAAATGAACCTCCGGAGAAGGCCGACTTCCTTTGGGTATCACCTAAACTATTATTTCTTTGAGAGGAAAGAGGGAAGAGATACATAAAAATGAAACTAAACCTATGGTGATACACCGTATTAATGATAAATCATGAAATGAACATAGGAAGAACATACACTTGAAAGCCTAATTACTATTCTCAGAATAACCTCTTTTAGATTTAATGCTTTAGTCCTAACAGGTTTGGCCTACATACACATCTCAGGAAGGAAAGATGGATTTCACAGCTCTAAGATATGAATACAGAATTATAGAAAAACACAGTTAGAAACTTGCATATTCAAAAGCAAGATACAGAAATGAGAATCATACAAACATGAACACAAACTTCCAAGGTAAACCCTGCATTGTATTCAAGATTCCAATTGAGTTACAGAAAACATACATTGACTGAGAAAGGATTGATTGAAAATCACTAACTCTTCAGAGTGTGCAATCAGAACTATTTACAAAAAAGGCAAGAAATTCCTTATATACAGACTCACAATGGCCCATTAGGGCTTACAAAATAATATCAGGCCCAAAAAAAGATCCTCCCCTTGATATTTTATCAAATTTAATGTTGCATCCCTGAGTGTCCCTATTGTTGATGTTGGTGAAGAAAACATCTCGAAGAAGTCCCCTCTAATCTTTCTGCAACCACCGCATTCATTTGATCCATCGTGTCCGGTTGAGCTACTTCAGCTGCACCTTGAATGCTCTGAGCCTGCAATAGATACACATCTCCCTTCATCCTTTTGACGTTCCTTAGACTGCCACGGTGACCCTTAGACCTCTCTGATTGGCTGAGTGAACTACACACAGACTCCCGGGCGGTCAAATTCTTTAGTTGAATCGCATCTCGGCGAGACACTAGAAGTGTCTCACCGCTGCGATTAAATCTTTTCACAAGAATTAGCATAGCATGGAGCCATTGTTGAGAGCTCCTAGCGAGCCCAAAGAATCATACCGATTTTACTAGAACCATCGGCAAGACACCGTCTATCGCCAAGAGATCAATGGGTGACAAGTCGTGTGGAGACCCCTTTCTGTCGCTGAGACCACCTGTGGTCTGTAAAACATCCTGTCGAAAGCCCCACAGTCATACTGGACGCCTCTTTCTTTATCCGACGTCACCTTGACTTTCACCGTGACCTTCATCCTTCGACAAGACATTTTTCCGAAGATGATATCCCCTGCCGAGATCTTCTTTTGTCTGCCCAAAAAAGATATCCTTGTGTATTGGTGAGGGCCCATCTCAGTATCGGCAAGAGCCTATTGGTGTCACCGCGAAAGCATTTTACTCCACCGAGCTTTGTATTCCTTTCGCTAAAACTTCACCAAGTCGGTAGGACCTCATGGCAATGCCCCATAGTCATACCGATATCTACCTTTGTCACTGAGACACCCTCCATTTGCTGAGACCACTTGCAGACCTCCCTTTCCTTCGGCGAAATCTTTCTTTGTTCTGAAGGTTTCATCATTTGGCAAGACTCCTGCCGACAACACCTCGTATGCCGCCAGGACTTCCCGCGGTCAGCATGACCTCCGGGCGACATCATCAGTTGGTGAGCCCTTCATGTTTTTGTGGGGTCTCCTTACAGTCGGCAAGACCATCTTTGTTTGCCGAGACTCTATACCGAGCTCTATGACTCCTGCCGAGCTCCATTCGTTTTCCTTCGTTAAGACTCTCGCCGAACTCTTGCATTCTTTCTGAGTTCTTCTTACCCCTTCGGCGAGACACTAGAATGTTGGCAAGACATTCCGGCGAAGTCCCCACTGTCATACTAAGGTTCCTTGGGTCGGCGAGACTCCTACCGAGATTTTCTTTATCGAGGTCCAACCTTTCCTTTCGGCGAGACTTTCGTCCTCGCCAAGATCTCCCGGCGAAGCCCCAACTCTTTTGCCTAAAGCATTTCTCACTCAGAGACTCTTCACATGTCAGGAAGACATTGAACCTTCGCTAGGACTTCCCACTAAGCGCTGGAGGTCTACCTGAAGCCTATGGTCGTCGAGAGTCTCGGCGAATGACGATTGAATGGCCTATCGGCCAAGGAAAACCGCGTGGTGAAAGGTCATACCGAACCCCCTCCGTTATAGCGATAGGCTCCACAGTGATGCGTTCGGCAAGACAAAGACTAGGTCACAGTGACTTGTCCAAAACGGAGTGTACCAAGCAGCTAGTCGGCTAGACGGTGGAAATGTCATGCCGACCTGGCTCTAATGGAGGTTGAGTGTTAATATTGAGGTATGTTTCCAATAAAGCAAGCCTCGCAACTGAAAACCCTATGAAATGCCATCAGATACATGAAGTAACCCTCAATGGAAACATCCATCTGGCCCTTGTGAACACCTGCAACATAGATGCTTTGCATGATTGAGCCTGAGGGTGAAAATTAGGTAACAAGACACAACCGATTATTATGGATATGTACAATGTTTACCAAACCATGATGAAAGATGATTGCCTCTATGATGCAAAAATTGTGGATAGATAAGATGTTGATATGATGGGGGTGTTGATAGGATGGTAATGTTGATAGGATGGAGGACATGAACTAATAGATGGAAGAGCCAACTTGTTCAAAAATAGCGCCTGATTGTCAGGTTTTCACCATTTTTTTTTATTGCACTTTTTCAGATTGTATGATTTTTTTGTTGTTACCAAGAAGCCTGTTTGCCAGGTTTTCATCAAGGCAATGATCTTTTTTTTTTTCACCCTTTTTTTTGTGTGTCAAAAGATGCCGCTTTGCCAAGTTTTCACCCTAATGATGATTTTTTGGACTTTTTCTACTATTTTTTTTAATTTTTTTCGGGTTATGCTGTTTTGGATTTTTTCAATACTTTTTAAGTTGTTTTTGGATTTTTTCAGGAATTTTATGCTATTTTTTATATTTTTTTACGACTTTTTTTTGTTGTTTTTGGGATTTTCTTTTTCAGGACTTTTTATACTATTTTTGGATTTTTTTAGAACTTTTCCCATGCACTCTGAAGCTAGATATAGAATTGATAAATGCCAGATCCGTAGACCGCCTTGACGATGCTGCTTTCCTGTGTGGATGAATGTGCTGGATGAAAGGACCCAATCAAAATGAGGAGTACAAGTGGAAAGTATGAAGGACAATAGATGTAGTGAATGGAAGAGGCTAGGATAGGATCCCTAATATGCACACTACGTGGGCCATCAGGCTTTAGTCGAAAAGGAGCTTGGGCAACCAATGAGTTATAGTATGTGAAGGGGTCGTCATCAAAGACGCATCAAAAGACATCACTAATGGAGGTGTAATGATATGACGGGTATGTGAACATGGATGGGTGGAAAGGACTATATGGTATGAGTGATAATGAGGTGGATGGAGACCTTAGATCAACAAATTCTTTCTTTGATTTTCTTTCTTGATAGATTCCCCCAGTGATTTTTGAGGGAGAGGCATGTTTGGAGATCAACTTTTGCTTGCTTTTATTTTTAATTTGTTCAATAGCTTTTGATTTTGGCTAGTGGACTTGTATGGATCTTTCTTTTTTTTTGATTTGTCCAATAGCTTTTTATATTGTCTAAGGGACTTTTCTTGATCTTTCTTTCCTTGCAAGCTTTCTTTTGATTTTAGATCTCCCTTTGAAAAAGGCACTTTGACCTTTGATTCTTGAATTACCTCCTTTATATTTTCTTTGAATGATACTTGTTGATCCATGTCTATGAGTTGGATGGATGTAGGTGAGATGGAAGGAGTAGTGATGTCATCAATAGAGTCTTTGAGACTATCTTTTTTGGTAGGACTAACATCAAAGGAAGCTTGCACATCCTTAGCGACTTGGCAAGATGGATTTGTAGAGGCCACAATAGGAGATTCATACCCCAGTCTAGGGAAGGTGGAATGGAAGGATGATGGTTGGATATCCTCAACGAGATCATGATCAAAGAGTGGGTTATCATAGAAGTTTTGATCAAGTAGTGGATTATCAGTGATATGAAAAGATTGAGTGGTAGGAGCTATGGAACAGGTAGATGTATCATCAAGATCCTAATTGGTTTCAATCTCAGCACAGTCATCTTTTTGTATTCCTTATGTAGTTTTCTCAACATCATTATTATAACTTTGACCCTTCTCAACAATAGTAGCAATATCTTTTACTAGAAAATTGTTCAAACGGTATTCTCCATTTCCTAGATCATGGATTTGGAACTTAGAATTTGATATTGCAATGGATGAAGTGGATGTTTTTGAAGATTCAGGATCAACACATGCTTGAGTATGTAGTACTTCACTTTTTCTAGGGATGGTGATTTCAACTTTAGGACTGAGATTATGACAAGGTATGGAAGGATTAAGATCTCATTGTATGGTGATTTCAACTCCATCATGAGGGAATTTTAGGCATTGGTGGTACGTGGATGGTACTGCTTTCATTTCATGAATCCAAGGTCTTCCAAGGATAATATTATAAGGTAGCGGGAGATCAAGGACTTGGAAAACCACATCCTTCACCATAGGGCCAACTCAGATTAGTAAAATAACTGATCCTTTAGATGAACGTTCCTCTTGATCATATGCCTTCATGGTACTCTTGTTACTAGAATTGATTTCTTCTTCTGGATATCCCAAAGCATGGATAAACTTTAAAGTGAAAATATTCAAGCCGGCTCCTCCATTTATTAAGACACGCCTAATTCGAGTTTTATGGACTATGACTTCTAGATAAAGCGAGGAGTTGTGAGGATGAGGCATGGAGGCATCATCCTTTTCCAGAAAATGATAGGCAAGTGGGTGAGGACAAGTGTCCCACCATGGCTTGCAACTTGTTAATATCCAAATCAGTGGATACAGTTGTGTTGATGAGAGCCTTCTCCAAAATGTTCTTATGTGTTGGGGATATCTTGAGAAGCTTTAAGATAGAGATTTGAGCCAATTTTTTCTGCAATTGATCGACTAAATTATACTGACTTGGAGGAGGGATAGTTTTTTTGGATGAACTCCCTTTTAAGACAACTTTAGCCTGTCCCCTTGTTGTCACACTGGCTTGTTCATATTCCTACTTTTCTTTGACCTTAATAAAATTAACCTGCTGGTCATCCATGTAAATGTGGTTGATTATGGTATCATAGACATGCTTTACATTTTTCCCCTTGTCACTTGAAGATTCTCCTTTTTGATAGTTTGGAAGAGGGTATTTAAATGCTTGATGATCTTTATTGGCATGATGTCCCTCGACTGTTATTGTGCCATTTTCTATCAAATCTTGGACTAAATTTTTCAATCCTTGACAATTATTTTTCCTATGTCCCCTGCATCTATGGTAGTCACATTAATACGATTCATTCCACGATGGTAGTCACAATAATCTCTTTGAGGTGGTAAAGTGATAGCATTTTTATCCAGAATCTCTTTGAGAGCTGACTCAAGAGATTGGCCCTAAGGAGTGAAACTTCGTCGATTTGAAAAAAATTGTGACTTGGGCGAATTTTCATTTGGAGTGTTGCCGAGATTATTGTTAAAGTTACCACGATTATTGCTATTGTTCTGATTGGTAAAATTTCCCTGATTGGTGTTGTTTCCCTAATTGGTGTTGCTATTGCCTTGATTGGTTGAATTTCCTTGATTAGTTTTATTGCATGGAGTACCTAATAGATTCAATATGGATGGTTTTGATTTCACATTGTTTACATCTACCACACGATCATTGGCAAAATTCTTGTTTCTAGTCCAAAATCTTGATTTGTCATTGTTGTTATGATTGTACGAATTTGGACTATTTTGTCAAGTTTTATCACTCCTCTCTTGACTAAGGCTCCTTCAATAGTGATTAAATTCTCAATCAACTTCTCAAATGATGGAGGATAATGAAGGTTGAGCCTATAACTCATTTCTTGATCAATACTATTAATAAAGATATCCATCTTTTCCATTTCAGAAACTAGATGGAAATATTGTGCGAATAATCTTCTCCATCTTTGTAGGAATGTGATGAAGGGTTCTCCAGTCTTTTTCTTTTCTTTGCATAGATCAAGCATAATTATTTGATGTTGAATGTTGTAGGAGTGTTGGGATATAATTTTTTTGATCAACTCCTCAAATGTCTTGATGGGTGGAGCGATTTTAGAAAGCCATTCCATGGATTTCCCACCTAAACTTTGTGGGAACAATCTCATCAAGTACATGTCTTCGTGTACAAATTCAAGGCTCATGTTTCTAAATTCTCTCATGTGGTCAATAGGATCTGTTTTCCCATTGTATATATCAAATTTTGGAATTTCACAATGCTTTGGAAATGGGATCATGTTGAGATTTCTATCAAAAGGATATGGACAAATATCCTCCAAAGCATACTTCTTAGTTGCGGCCCCTTGTATTTCCTTGATTTTCCCTTGCAGTGCTCTTATTTTTTGGGTAAGAGCACTAAGATCGTTTAAGGGAGTTTCAGTCTTTTCAGGGTCTCCTTTAATTTTCTCTGTATCATAGTCAGAGGGAAACTTAGCACCTTGGTTTGCTAATAAAAGAAAGTATCTTTCTTCATTTTTCTCTAAGATCTTTCCACGACTAGGTGAAACTATGGATCTTGTTCAGCTTCTTGGAGCATTTCATTGGTTATTTCATCATTTGAACTATTTCCATGAAGCCTATGAAAAGGATTTTCTTCCCTATCACCCATGTTGCAAAGTGGATTCTCTCTTTCGTCTTCTTCTCTTTTTCGGGACCTTGTGACAATAGGCATATGCTTGAATCAAATTTTTACTAAACTTAGATCACCAATGGGAGTGAAATTTGTTGGATAATTGATTCCTTAGCAAAATAGAATGATGGATCCTATTGATATGACTAAGGAATCTCTAATTTTTAGATATTGATTCCTGGGATGAAGGATGATAGATCCTGTTATGGGAGTTAAATTGAAAATCAGAAATTGATTTGAAATTGATGCACTTTAAGATGTTTTGATCTCAGTTTGAAAAATGATGGTTTTTGAAAAAGCCTAATGTTTCCAAGTTTTTCTCTATTGTAACAATTGATTTAGGCAGTTGGAATATTGTATTGTTGGTTGTGGGATGAAATAATGACGAATGGGTTGACTATGATTATGCCTTTGTGAAAGAGCTCTACGTTGATAATAAGCTTGTGAATATAAAGGCTCTACAACAAAATCATCAGTATATCCTCTATCAAAGTCATGATATCTATGGATGAAAGTTTGATGTTCAAGCAAGACTTTCCTACTTTGATATAAAAAGTGTCTCCTTTTCAAAAGCTTCTTGTAGCTAGGTGGCTTTTTCGGTTTCTTGATTCTTTTAGCAAGGGATTTCTTGACAAATGTTGTTGATTTACAATCCCTTAACATAAATGTCACAGGTTGATTTTTCAAATTCTTTGCATTTTTTTGGATGATCTTATCTGAATTAATGTTTTGAAAACACAACAAGCATTTGTAAAACAGTTGTTTTTAAGTCCTAGAATCTAAACAATAAGTGTGTGTTGAAGAATCAAACATGATCCTTTTTTATTTCCACTGGTATTTGACAAGAATACACTTCAAGAAGACTCACTCTTAAGGTCAAAAGGTCATCATAATAATCACAACCTACATCTTAAAATTGTGTCGACTCACACAGTCGTGTCACCCCCTAGAGGGTTTCTGTGTTTTTGTATTTTCCAGGCATGTACTCAAAGTTAGATTTCTCGATCCCTTGAGAAAATAGTCCTTGGAAATTATATGGTGAGTATCTTGGGAGTAGATTCTTCCCTCCCCTTTCCCTATGAATATTATAATGTTTGGATACTGAGTTGGTTAGCTTCTACACTAAGGTTTGTAATAAGGGTTTATGTTCAGTGCGGGAAATGATAAACTCCCTAAGGATACCTCCCAACCTTTAGAAAAAAGGCTTTGGGGATGGTTATCTTGCACACTACTTTTGAATTGCGTACTTTCCCTGAATTCTCTTTTGATTATAGTGGATTGGAAAACTTGGCTTTAGTTGTTCCCACTTAGGTCATTCCTGTAGGGTGAGTACTTTTTCCCACTACGACAGGCATGTTAAAGGTTTTAACAAAGCATAAAGTGCATGAAATTAAAAGATGAGTTTGGAATTTTGATCACCCAGTTAAGTGGAGAGCACAGGCCTATCACCGTCCAATCATAGCAAACAATGTTCAATTTTAAAGCCCAAATGATGATTTGCTATTCTACGTGAAGATATTGCTTCACAAAAGACATGATATTCATTTTAATCGAGATAGCAATGTATGATGACTACCCTAGGATTGGTGTATTTTAATCCAAATGACTACCCTAGGATTGGTTCATTTTAATCCAAATGGCTACCCTAGGATTGGTTCATTTTAATCCAAAAGCAGCAATAAAACCACTGGTCGCGGTCGCGTCGAATCTAGACAACAAATTAAACAAATTAAAAATGCGCTAGAACAGAGGTCATATGCACTACAGAAATAGTCAAATGCTCTAGAACAAAGGGCATATGCACTACAAAAACAAACAAATGCGTTGGAGAATCTTTCATATGTGTTGGAGAATCTATCAGATGCATTGGAACAGTCTTCAAATACACTGGAGAATCAATCAGATGTGTTGGAACAGTCTTCAAATGTGCTAGAACGGGTGTTGTATGCGCTAATCCGCATCTCTAGTTGTGACCTGCTAGAAAACCTACAATAAAATATTAAAAACAAGGCAAGGGCCCCATGGTGGGCGCCAAAAATGTGTGTGAGAAATAATGTCAACTATTAGACTCAATAACACACCAATGAAACATTATATCAAAGAATCTAAAAGAGTAAAACAATTCAAAACAAACTGATTCTTTAAAGTTGTATCATCGTCTTCTATCTCCAAGGATTTTTTTAAAGCTATTTTCTCTCAAATTGTGTAAGCAAAAGCCCAGCAGAATGACAACCTAGAGAATGAGAAAATATGTAAAAGTGCAAGAAACTAAGTTCCTATGCTAAATGATGGTGAAATAAGATAGTAGATATGCAACTAATGGACAATGCTAAGATAACGAAACTAGAATGCTATGCTAAGATGCCTGATCGCTTGAATGCTTAACTATAGTTCTAATGTTATGCCAATAGTTTTCCAGGATTTGCAAAGAGCCAAGAGGTCTTATTTATAGATGTTTGAAGGAAAAAGCTTAGTTGGCAAAGATCAATGGTTGAGATTCAGTCTGGTAAGATGAACGGTGAGAGATGGAGAAGTTGGAGAGAAAGATGAAAGCTAGAGAAAAAGAAGGAAGATGTTTCCTTCCCACAAAACCTTTCACTCAAAAATAGAGGAAACTTGCCATTTGTTAAGTTTAGTTATGAGTTAGTTTTGGTGGTTGAGGATAATTTAACAATTAAATAATAAAATTATTTAATTTCATGTGACATGTGGATTTGGAAACTTCTAATTAAATATTGAAAAATATTTAATTATGTGTTGAATATGGATAAGAAGTTTCTAATTAAATATTTAAAATATTTAATTAAATGTGAGATGGCTTTTTAGAAGATTTAAAGATGATTTTATGATTTGGAAAAAGAAGAATATTTAGAAGATTTAAAGATGATTTTATGATTTTGAAAAAGAAGAATATTTAGAAGATTTTAAAGATGATTTTACGATTTTGGAAAAAAGAAGAATATTTACTTTATTCAAAATAAAGCAATGTGATAATTAAATTAAATAAATTGTGAAACTTGTTTAATTGATTAAGAAGAAATGGAAGTGATTAAATTAAATAAGTAATTAAACTTATTTAATTAAGATGGAAGAATTAGAAAATGAACAATATAAATAAATAATTAAATTTATTTATATTTAGATTGAATTAGAGAATTAATTAAATAACTTGTATTTAATTAATTACCAGACTTATTATAATGTGACCATTTTTAGGTGTATACAATAACAATGAAATTGTTCAACATGATCCTATAGATAATGATCCAGTGGATGATATGGTATAGACGTCATTCCTTGTAAGGGACAAACTAAAAAGCCTCTCGAGATTTCTTTCTCCTCACAAGATATACTTAAACATGCACCCAATGGTCCTCTTTACATAGTCGGCCGAATCTATGACAAGCCCACTAATGGGATATTAATAGATCTCGTTTGTGGAGATAATGTGATCACTGAGGAATTCTTACTTCTACATGAACTCTATCAAGATATATTCGATAAACCAAAAGCATGGATCAAGACGCATAATGGTTTCGCTTGCCCTACGATGGGATCGATCACCCTTCCTTTACAAATAGGACCGAAAACATTAGATATCTCATTCACCATTACCCCGCAGCCGAACCAATCTCGTGTGAAGCTAAGCTATCCATGGCTTCACTCCATGAATGCAGTCCCTTCGGTTTCACATAAATGCTTAAAGTTTCCCTTTGACAATGAAATTTTCACCATCCCATCACAGTGGCTTTAACCCTTTGTCTTCCCGTGGAAAATTTTCCTTAGATTTCTTTTGGCCCGAGCCTATAGAACCTATCAAACCATGAGAAGAATTCTTTTTCAAATCCTACCAAAAGTTCAAGGAACAGAAAATAATATAATTATCCCTTCGAAATATGCCTTCACCAACCACCAAGCCTACCATCCTTAACAAAACCATGATTGAACCTAAAGAAATTCCAAATGACCAAGACAAACCTAAGACAAAACCTTCACCTACTTCCTATGAAAGACCAAGAGACAATGAAAACAGTCCCATCACGACTCCTAGAATAAAACAAGTTTACAAAGTCAATAAGAAAGTAGTTGAACAACCTTCCATGGTTCCTTCCATTCCTCCCCTTAGGGAAGAAAAGAAACCTATGGTTGATCAACCTACTCCTACACAAACGCAGTTTGAAAATTGAACTAAAAGAAATAGAGGTGCTAGAGAGCGTACACATAGACATTATGCCCTTGCTCATAGGTAAAATGAAGAAATAAACAAATAAAATCAAAATCAAAACTTGATTGAAGCAATGCATGATGATTCTACCCCCTCCCAGAAACAAACAAATTCTATAATGTAACCACAACAAGCATTGAGCCCTTATTTGGACATTATCATTCAACCTCCTGTTGTGATTAATTTAGATGATGAGGAGGAGATTACTAAAATTGATGAGGAATTGCACAATGAATTGAATACATTATTTTCCTCTTCCATGAGCTTAAACAACAATTCTCCTAGGAAGAGTGTTGAACTTGGCAATGACCCTAGTTCAACACTTGCTATTGTTACTTTGGCTAGTTGTCCGCCTTCGACATACAATGAACATAATTGGGATGCAGAAGGCCTACTTTAGGTTGACTCACATGTTCCTTACTAGTCTTTTTCATTATTTCTTTTCTTTTGTGTGATTGCATGTGTGTGATGTTATCCCCTGTGACGTTTTGTTTGATGTTCTCTCTCTCTTTGTGAAATTCCTCCATTTGTACATACATTCTTCCATATGTCGTAACTCTTTTATCTTTTATTTATCCCATTTCTTTGTCTTGTGATTTCCTTTTGGGGATGACGCAAGGTGTCGAGACATTCATGTCTCTTCCATGTTGACCCAAAATATTTCCTCTATCTTTTTCATTTTTCTTGTGTTTTCCTTTTGGGGATGATGCAAGGTGTCGAGACATTCATCTCTCTTCCATGTTGACCCAAAAGCTTTCCTTTATCTTTTTTATTTTTCTTGTTTTTTCCTTTTGGGGATGACGAAAGGCATCGAGACATTCATGTCTCTTCCATGTTGATCCAAAAGGTTTTTCTTTGTTTTCACTCTCTTTGTGTCATTCTTCCAGTTCTATGTGTATTTTGGGAATGATGATAATTTCAACCTCTCTAAAAAACATTGTAGCAAGAACATACTAACCCCAAATCCATAGATCCCTTATGTGTGTTTGGAATTTTATTTTCGGGGGCAACCTCTCTCTTTCTTTTGCATGACTTAGCTTTATTTGGAAACATATGACTTGGTATAGGGCTTTCCAAGTTGGCTCTCGTGTCTTCTTTGTTGATAACATTTTTCATTTGCTACTTTAAAGTAATTTCTCACAACATGGTGTTTATAAATTTCTTTAAAGTGGGGGCATACATTGGCATTATTCTTTTGCATTCTTCTTTTTCATGTTTCATGATGTAGTCTTCTTATTTCATACGATGCATTTTTTGCTTTGTGGTTGACATTGGGTGTGATGTCCCTCAAGAGCGTGATCTCTCTTAGCATATTATATTCCTCTTCGTGGCTTGATGTGATGCATTGCATCCCATAAGTTGTGAATCTTCTATTCTTTTATTGGTCCTCTATTGGAGACATTAGGAACAATGTTCCCTAGGTTAAAGACCTCGTATGAATTAAGTAAGACTCCTTTGAACGTTCCTTACACTAAGTTGTAAATTTTAGTTATATGGCCACCTTGCATAATACGCTTTGTATGCTTATGGAGCCATCTTATTTTTTCATGAGTTCCAAGCATATGAAGCTTTGCTTGCCTCATGGAGCTTGAAATTCATTGTTGTGTGGTACCTTATCAACGTTATCAGGAGGTATAACTTTGGTATGGTTTGATAGGAATCCCATCTGAGGCATGACTTTCCCATAGCCACTTGCATGTGTGTGTGAGCACATATTGGCCATGAGTGTATGTGTCTCACCTTCTTAGATTACTCACCTAGTGGACCGCGTAGAGTTTTGTTGCCTCAGAATGAGCATGCATCTTTTGGAGAAACAACCTAGATCTGATCCACATCGCGATGGAAAAATGGTCAAAGCTTGATCCATCCCCCATCTTTTGTTTCATTTTTATTTTTCTCTTTGATTTTGGCAGTGTATGTGTGTGCCTTGTTATTGCTCTTTATATCATTTTCATGTTTGTTCTTTTTCACCTATGTTAAATTCTCATAGGACCTTGGTCCTAGGGGCTTACACAACCCTCTTGATCATGGCCATCCTATCTTACTAGCATTGGTAAATTTGGACCCCTCTTGATGTGTGCAGGTCTACTTTAGTGTGAGTTGGAAGCAAGTTCCTCCTCTCACTAAAGTGGGGGCTAGATGTAGTGATAGAAAAAGTACTCCCTAACATGCCCTTGATTTACTGTTGTAATATGTCTAACATATTCACATTAGGTCTTGGACCCTCGTGAACTAAATGAGCTTATTAATGCCTTATTTGGAGTGTTGTAAAGTGTTGTAACACACTTTCACACTTTTCTAGGGTTTTATTAAATAATTGAGCTTCTTTATGCTTTAATTGGCCTTATTTTGCATCCACAAACCTCATTTAATGCATCTTTTCGAAGATGATCCCATCATAAATCAACATTCAAGTGTTTCTAGCTTGTGTGGCCCAGATTGGGTGGTCTGGGACTCATACACCACCTTGAGCGTACGGGTCCCACAAAGGCTTTTGGGTCTCGATCTGGATTTTACACCCTTCTAAGTATTTTTGAATTTGGTCCCATAATTTATGCCTAATGGCACTCATACACCACCTTGGTCGTATGAGTCTCATGTGGCCCAAAATTAAAATTAATTCAAATTCTTGGTGGTATTTTATCCTCCTAGATTTGATGTCGGCTTGTAGTGTTGTAATTTCAAGAAGTTTTGCATAATTAAGTATAAATACAAGGTTCTTTCACTCATTTTACACCTAGCAAATTGAATGAGCATCCTTATAGAAAACTTGAGTTCACAAGAGAATTCAAGGGAAAATTATTGTGTTTTAGAGCATCATTCAAGCATCAAGCATCATGTTGAAGTCTTCATGCATCATGTTTGTTTTTGAGCTCATAATTGTGATGTAGCGTTTCATGATTCAAGCTATCATTTCATTCAAGATCTATCCTATTCAAGAAAGAGTCAAGATCTACATTCATTGGAGCCACTTCATACATGTTTTCAATAGTTTATTGCTAGGGTTTGGTGAGTTATAACATCATATTTTGTTCATTCATCATTCCCCTTTCCTATTTCATTTCATTTCAAGGTTTGATTACCAAAACAAGGTTTGACCAAGGAAAACCCCTTTCCACTAACAAAACAACATTTATCCCTCTCTCTAGTGTGTGATTTGTAGGTCTAGGTTGAAGACACATTGAAGAGAAAGTTTGGAGAAATTTTTCAAAGTGTACAAAGTTTTCAAAGTTGTTGCCTTGCGTTGGAGATAGTTGGAAGACTTCTACAGCTTGCAAATGAGGGTTTAGGATCTAGAAATCAATTGGGAAGTACAGAGCAGACATTAAAGACCCGATTCAGATTTTGAAGCTTCATAAATCCCTAACTGGATTGATACATTAGTTCTATCATATGAGTCCTAGTACAGGTTATTTTCCAGGTTTTTGCAGTTTCAGATACCTATTTGCAAGATTCTAGTTTCTACACAGAAACCCAAATCTGGGACTAAATTTCCCAAACTAGCATATGAGTCCTGGCAAGCTTTAAAATCAATATTTCTAGCATTTTAGGCCTTCATCCAGTCATCTTCAGATTTCTAGGTGCACACATTTCATCTTGTAGCTTGTTGTTCTGATTTAGATGCATTTTTAGGTCATTTAGTTGAATATTGCATTGCATTAGGTTTAGACATTACAACTTGCATTTCATTTTTCTTTCCAAGCCCTAGCTTGATGGTGAACCCCTCATTAGTTTACAATCAGCCCTTAGGACAACCCTATTACAAGATCTCTTTCCCCTTTGCATACTTTAGATTGAGATCTTTAGGGTTTCCCTGCAATGAGATAATTGTGAAGTTGGTTTGCTCTATCTTCTAAACCATACAAAAGCATCATCTCATTTTCCATTATTTCAGTGTCATATAACATAACTTTTTCTTTGTAAAGGATAAAATTCTAATTTTTGAAATATAGATTCTCAACATCAATACAGAGGGAATGCATATTTTTCATAATTTTTGGTTACATTTTTTAATTGATTTTTGAACTCACTGTAACTATAATTTGGACATATGTGTGTGTCGTATAATATAACTTGTTATGTATATGTCGAAATCCTTTTTTTTTTGGTGAAACAAGAACATCAATATGGAGGGAATGAATATATATATATATATTTTTTTGCAATGTCTTACTATTTTTCAACCTCTGCAGAACGAAGAGCTTGATGATCAGAGAAAACCCTATGTTCAGTCAAAATTGAAAATTAAATACATGTTAAAATGAAAATATATCAAAACTATACTTGTTAGAAAGCTCGTTTCAAGTGCTACAATCTTACTAAATATAATTTTTAAATGATGTTATTTAATCCCTCAAAATGTAAAGAAAAGGTTTTTTTTGCCAACATTTTCATAGGTGCGAAGGAGACTCCATTGTGGGTATGATTTAATACTAGATGGGTTCTATCTAGGGGGGTTTGATATAACGAGGTCTTATCTATCTCTATTCAATTAAAACCCTTTAGATGGAACCTCTCAAGACTTAAATCATTATTTTTTCTAAAAAAAATTGATTTCATGCAAAAAGAAGCATGTCCCAAAAGTGAGACACACTATTGTGGCAGCACCCCTCCCACCCAACAAATAAATCTAGGAGGATACAAAGGTAGTGATGAAGAGACCCCAGAGAAAATATTACCAAATAAGAATTTTGGAGAAGATTCCCAAAAACAAGCACAAATAGACAAAGACAAACAGATGATGGAGGAAGATGAAACAGTTAATGTATCTTCTCCTTCATAAGAAAGTGATGCTTCTTCCCCTGATTCTCCTCCACCTAATGAGACTCAGAGTTCTCCACCTATATTGGGCCCTACTCCACCCTCTTCTATTGAAATGAGAACTTCCAATACTCGTACCCTTAGAAGGGTCTTACAATTCACTTCTCCTAGTTTCAAATCCTTGATAACACCCACTTCCACCTCATGGGAAGAACAAACACTGTCTAGGAAAATTAAAATAATTCAGCTTAATCTTCTTGAAAAGGATTTTGTTGGTCAATTGATTCAACGTATTCCCAAGCCCAAGAAATTAAAAACTACATCCAGGTTATTGGAGGATGCTAGCATTGGGAATATGTACGTAGAAGAGGCACACCCCTCTATATAGAAAAATACATGACAAGCAAATGTTAGTGATTTCAATATCACTAGGGTTAACTTGGGACATTCTACTAGGGATGGGGATGTACGCAATCTCCAAGTGGTAGCTACCAAATTGGTAGAAAGAACGACTAGAGACAAAAAAAAAAGATGAATTGAAGCATCAAGTGAAACTTTTAACTGATTTCTTGAAATCTTTAATTGAACTTACTCCCTAACCAATTAGCCAGGCCAGTGCTACATTTTATCTGACATCTTTCATACGAAAATAAATGGTGAGTAAAATTCAAGGCTACAAGACCTATGGAGATATTATTGAAGAATGGGTTGTAGATATCTTAATTAAGGGAACCAAATTCATCTCTGACATGAAGAAAATATGTGAGGATATATAAGTGTTGAGGACTAAAGTTGACAAGGAAATTACCATTGCCAAACATGAAAAATTGGTTTGGATAAAAATTTATAATGCTTTTAAAGAAATGTTGGAGATAAGTATAGAAAATTGGTAGTTGAGAAAGTTTTACCAAATTCTAACAATAAGTGTATCATGTCGAAAAGGAGTATTGAATGGAAGCTCTCATTCATGAAACAAAACCTATTAGACCAGAATAAGTTATCAATGAGTGTTATACAATGAGATCTAAAATCCTTTTGGGTATTAGTATCCATCTCCAAAAAGGAGATCTTAATGAGGAAGATGAGGAGGTGTTGAAGGGAAGGTTTAGGGGTATGATGGGTCTAGATAATGGCTAGTTTTTCCTTACTTATTTTATGCTTTTATCGATTTATTTGCTAAGTTTCACAAACTTTTCCAATGTGCTTTGACAGACTTGAATATGTGGAAATATGAATATGATATATTGATATATACATAGGATTTAGTATGGTTTTTATGGTTTAAGATTGTTAAAGATATGAATGCCTTGGTAGTGTTGTCATGAAGGATTGTGCCTTGAATTCTAAGTTTAAAGCTCTATGCATAGGGACATCCTAATGGGTTGCCTATCAACCTCCAGATTATGGGTCGGCTCCCCTTGAAAACCTTCTACTTACTTGTTGGATTTTTTGGAAAAGGGATAGAAAACTAAAAAATTAATGTTTAAACCTAAACTAGGAGGTGATACACCAATGATAAAGGATTTTTTACCTACTATTCTCACTCACAATTCTTGCAAAATAACTCTATTTTATGCACAACTCAAGCTTTTGACACACTTATACAAAAGTGTTTCAACGGGAGGTTTTTTTTCAGGAAGGAAAACATGTGTTTTTACAACTTTAAGCACTGAAAACAACTAACATAGCCTACTACATAAATTGTGTATATCCTTGCATAAAATTTGTCCTGTTTAATGTTTTAGTCACAAAAGTCACCTTAGATCATTCACAATATCATTTATACATGAGGTTGTTGATTTTATTGATAAATTTCTTGTACAATATTTGAAGAATAAATAAAAATAAACTAAATTTCTGCTCTATGAATCTCAGAGTGAGTTACAATGCTTCTCTTTGCATAAGGCACGAGAGGAAAGAAAGAACTCAAAATTTAAATTTTCAAAATTTGTGATTGTCATTAATGTATCAAGCATGGATAGACCTATTCAATATGGATTGAAGTATCATGGATAAAGAAGAGTAAAAATACAATGAAGGGGCAGTTTTTTAAAGCCTCATACACTAACTATATCAGGACATGAAAGGACAATCTCATAAAATGAGATAGGCAATTTTCATATAAAGGGTAGTCCTTCATCACAGAAGAGGTAGAAAATTCACCACAATCATGGAACAAATTTGTAGACATCAATCTCTCTTGTGGGCTCTCATACTTCATCTTGAATAGGAACAAATCTCGTAAGTGCAAGGAGAACAAGAGGAGTAGTGACTTCATTAAGTGCAACCCATCATATTACATTAATGAATTGGCAAGGTGACGAGTTATGTGGAGTGAATCACTCGCAAGGTCAAAATTAGTCATACACCTCTATAACATCCAATACAAGGTCAAAGAAAAGAGTTGTTGACATAGGCAAGCGGGCTGATAAAGGTCAACAACAAGATGATAAAGGCAAAAATCAGACTTCTACAAGCCAACAAGGCCAAGTTGGTCCTTCATCTTCACAAAACATTTAGATTTTTCAAAGGAATCAAGTAATTGCAAGTAAAGAGAAGCCAAAATTCCAATCACAACCTCTACAACCATAGATAGATGTTGATGTTTCTAAAGGACAACAAAAGGTTAGTACTAATCTATTTAATATTGTGGATCACATGAAAAAAGCTCTTGTTAGTTTTTCATTGTTGGATGCTTTGCATATCCCTGGAAAAAAGTGTTGGAAGTGGATTCACTCTGAGAGGGGGGGACGTGAATTAGAGTGATACAAATTTTAACACTTAAAACACAAGTTAAACTTTTGACCTTTAACTCAATGCAACTTTGTTTATGCGAGTGCAACTTGAGACTTGGCTTAACATTTAACACATATTAAAAGCATTATATGATATGTTCAATTAAGCTTTATGAACAATCTTGTTGTGCTTTTCAAAACATATCTTAAAGACTCCACAAAATATAACATTGCTTTACTTTTGACATACTTTTGTAGCTTTATGAAATACTTTTAATGATCAGATTTGCAAAATTTACAGACTTGAACAAATCGACATTAATCTTTTGAACAAACTCAATGTATCAAAGCATTGACCAATTGAATGAGCACATTAACATGAAACTGAATGAGAGAGAAAAATGCATCACATAACACAAAGATTTCCTAAGTGGAAAAACCCTCTTGGGGTATAAAAAACCACTCGCAAACTAATCTTTTTATTCATTCAAAAGAGCACCAACTCTGTTACAATGTGGAGCACCAACTCCAATAATTTTTCTGAAGCACCAACTTCATAGGAGTAACAACTCCTCTATTTAGAATTTTAGATAATAATATATGATGTTCAAAAATACCCACTAAACGTGTATTGAATGAAACAGTACAATATAATTTTATGAAATCTCGGTGATCAAATCATAAATACATAACTCTCAAACCCTCTTTTCACTTTCTTTTTCTTTCAGAAATATCACATTAATAGAAACAAAACTCTTGTTCTCAACCCAAATCAATCACAACTGAGAAATGGCTTTCAGCCATATTTATACAATGCAATACAGTTAAAAATGGATTCCAATAACTGAAGAATCTTTTCATAACCATTTCTGAACAATGAGTCTTTATTCATTAATCAACCAGCTTTCTCAAACTAGTTCTCAAAGCTACGAAAAATGTAGTTAGGGTTCCATGTCATTTAAATCTCAAAATAACCCTTCAGAAGATATTAACAACTCTCAAATCTTGATTATAGAATAATGCATTTTAAATTTGAGCAGTTTATAAATAAAAACTAACTGAAGCTATTCATAATTAAGCCTCATAACAAACTAATCTTGCTTGAAACAAAGCATAAAGGCTCAATAATACCTGTTAACAAATGCAAAGAACCATAAATAGAATACTTGAATTTGAGCTTTTCAAAACTGTTGATCAAATCTCTCTTCCATGTTTTTCGCAAGAGAAAACCACCATCTGAATCACCAACCTCCAAATTTCAACATAACCAATACCCACATCACCATTTGAGCTAGAATCTGCATAGTAGCTCTGTAACTGTTTGCTAATGATAGCGGGTTAGGGTAAGCTTACAAAGTGAACTGAAACCATTTTCATTTGCTTTACCCTAGGTTTATTCAAGCTTATTGAATCCTCAATGCAAATGAATAAACTTTGGAGTACATGAAATAAAACATAATCATTTTGAGATCTGACCCAAAACTGACATGATAATTCCACATAATTTTCCACTCACTATCCATGTGAGTTCCTATGTCAACTAAAATCAACACAACAATAATGATGTCACCAGAAAAATCCAAATCACTATCCATGTCACCGCTGAGTGACTAATCAAAATACTATCGCTGCATGCTTGATAATCAATCAAAGATCAAGTGTGATCGACTATCAAGGTCGATGTAGCTTTTATAAGCTATGAGCTCGAAAGATATAATGTCGGCCTTAGTGCTTTATGAAAGCATCCGATAGCACTATAAAATATGCTAAGTAGTCAAAGTGCTTGATAATGCTTAAGTGTTAGCATTATGAATAAGCATAAGCACTATGTGTATACCAGACCCATGTAATCAACAATGCTCAATAATGTTATGTGTTAGCATTTAAATAAAGCATGAATACCATGTGTATATGAATAATCAATGTAAAACTAAAACTTGAGTATGTGAAGCATGTATGGCTGAGTCACAATGAAGTGTGAATTCATGCTATGTTCATGGTGCAAAACTGAAGCTCAATACTATCAAGTATATGTGAATAAATGTATTCACCAAATGTATAAAGACATTGAATTTGAATGTCAAAGACTGAACTGAATCAACAATATACCTTCACAATCACCTGTAAGATTTAACACTACATCAAATAGACAACACCATGACCCTATGATCAACATAGAAACCTTTTTTTTGAACATGTAACCAAAACATTAGTAACACAAATACATCAAATATTTCATTTGCACATGTAGCCAAAACATCAGTAACACAAATACATCAAATCTAAATATAAGAAAAATATTGTCCACTGAACCAATTGAATACCAATACCAAGTGAATCCATCTGAATATGCCATGTAACCAATACCAAAGTACCAGAACTGAACCAATGAATATGCCAAGACCAAAGTACCATATTATCAGTTTTGACATCAAGGAAAAATATGCACAAAGAGAAAGTCAACAAAAAGGACTTATTGCAAGATGCCTTAGCTAAGATCTCATTGTCAAATGAAACTCCTAAAGAGTAGCTCAAAGTTGTGCTTGCAAATAACCCCCCAAAAAAAGAGTGAACAACCAACTTAAGAGGTTAAACCACCCCCATTTTATGTTAGTCTGATTATTGGCTAGCACTTGGTTCATAATTTCATGATTGATTCAGGAGCAAGTAGCTCCATAATGCCAAAGCAACTAGTAGATAAGTTGGGATTAACATATGAGCCTATTTCAAAGGGAGTAATTCAGTTGTATGGTACAACCATAAACTCAATTGGGGTGATTAAAAATTTAATTCTTACCATACATACTTGCCCAAATTTTTCAATTCCATGGGATATCTATGTCATAGATCGACCACTTTTCTTTTCCATATGCCTTTCTAGGGATTTCACTGCAAAGTTGGGGGATATCTGTCATTTGATTGGTCACACCTTATTTTTTAGAACAAGATATGGCACTAAGGTGACTATAAAATCAGAACTTCTTGCTAAAGACCACATTGAGCCATATGTTCCTAATTCCATAAATGCAAATCTTGTCATTCACAAACAAGAACAATCCATTATCCAAGATCCCAACACTCCCATAGAAGGAATACCTAATATAATCTTAGATGAGTGGGAAACTGAAAATCATGAGGTTGATCCCTTCAATCATATGGATGAAATAGGACTAGGGATTTACATGATTCATGAGTAAGATGCGGTTGTCTCTAACCTGGTAAAAGAGGAAAAATAATAGTGTGAATAGTAGTCTAATCAGCTTTGGTAGCTATATTTTGATGGCTCACGAAGTAGGATTGGTGTTGGTGGAGGTGCTATGTTGATCTCTCCTAATGGTGAGAGATATTATTTAGCTATGAGGTTTGCTTTCAGCTGTTCTAACAATACAACAAAGTATGAGGAAATCATCCATCTCTTAGAGTGGGAAAGAAAGAAAGGTATCAAGTCTTTACGGGTATTTGGGGATACAAAATTGGCAAAAAATTAGGTGAGAAATCTCAATGTAACTAAAAATGATTTTCTCAAGTTGTATAAGTATAGGGTTTTGGATCTTAAAGAAGAATTTGATGTTTTTAACTTGCTATCCATTCAAAGAAATCAAAATAAAGAAGTTGTTAGATTGGATGCTATGGGTTCACAATTTGACATTCCAAAAGAGGTGAAAAATGTTTAAGTATAGCAGTATGTAAAGTTGGTTGTAAGGCCACCAGTTCCAGATAACAACACCAGATGGAAAGTACTTGAAAGTGATTAAAAAAATGAAAAAAAATTGATTGAAGAGGTTGAATTTGTAGCTAGGAATCAACAAAAATGGTAGTAGCAGTATGATAATCAGATTCTATAGTTGAAGTCAAATAAGTTTCCAAAAGGTTTGGTAACTTTAGAATCTATCTTTAACATTGATGTTAAAGTGAGGAAAGATAAAACCAACATGTCAGTAAAATAATAACATTATGAACCCATTGAGATCTTCAAAGACAAGATCCTACAGCTTGGAAAGGTATGCACAAAGGAAGAAAAGTGTGCTTTTATTTTACTTTTCCAAGAATTTGATGATGTTTTTTCTTGGGAATATGGATATTTCAAAGGTTTTAACCCTAAATTAGCTCAACACACCATTGAGTTGGAACCCAATGCAAAACCAATGAGACAAGGCAAAGGCCTTTGCATCCAAAGTTGGAACACCTCATGAAAATAGAGTTAAACAAGTTGATCCAAGGTAATATAATCTTCCCTATTAAGCATATATATTGGGTGTCTAATTTGGTGCCTATAAGGAAAAAGATTGGTGAAATCATGTTATGTGTTGATTTTAGAGATCCAAATAGTGCTTCCCTCAAATATCATTATATGTTGCCCTCAATGGAACAAATATTACAAGTTGTATCAGGATCTAACATATTTTTATTGTTAGATAGTTATTCAGGGTACAATCAAATTTTGGTAAAAGAAGAAGATCAATTCAAAACTTCTTTTACCACCAAATGGGGGACCATGGCATGTAGGAAGATTCCCTTCAGATTGTCCAATGCAGGGGAAACTTTCCAAAGAGCTATGGAAATGGCTTTCCAAGGTCTCATGAACAAGTTTGCACTTGTTTATCTCGATGACAACTATTTTTCAAAAGATGCTAATGTAAATTTTGATCACTTGAGGAAAATATTTGAGAGATGTAAGGAATATGGTGTTTCTCTCAATCCTAAGAAGTGCATATTCATTGT
This sequence comes from Sequoia sempervirens, assembly GCA_007258455.2. Classification (NCBI taxonomy): domain Eukaryota; kingdom Viridiplantae; phylum Streptophyta; class Pinopsida; order Cupressales; family Cupressaceae; genus Sequoia; species Sequoia sempervirens. Next base: position 576,505,094 of record VDFB02000015.1, on the reverse strand, counting down.
CCATGAAGGTAAATTGCTTGGTCATATAGTTTCAAAGAAAGGTATCACAATAGACCATGAAAGAGTAAAAGAAATTTTTGCCTTACCTTTACTTGCTCACAAAAAGGGTCTATAAAGCTTCTTAGGAAGAATAAATTTTATTAGAAGGTTTATAGCTAGCATTGAAGCCCTCTTGGAGCCTATAACAACAATGTTGAAAAAAAATGTAAGTTTCAGTTGGTCAAGAGAAGCCAAGAGGAGTTTTGAAGAGATTAAAGAAGCTATTGCAGTTGCACCCACTCTTGTAAACCCAAATTTTGCTAAAGATTTCACATTATATGTTTTTGGGAGCATTGATACCATCTCAGCTATGTTGGTGTAGGAGAATGAAGATGGGATAGAGCAGCCAATAGCCTTCTTCAGCCAAGGTTTGGAAGGTTATCAGGAAAGGTACACCTTTATAGAAAAACTTGCTTTAGCTATCATTAGAAGCCTTAAAAAATTCAGGTATTTTCCTTCAAATAAAAAAATAAATGATCTTATGGTTTCTCACCCAAGCATTAAATATTTTTTTCTAAGCAAGGACTAAATCATAAGAGGGCTGGTTGGACAACCAAAGTCATGGAACATGATGCTAAAATCAAGCTTACCAAGTTGGTATGAGGGAAAGGATTGTGTCAGCAACTAGCTAGTAAGGTTGAGGATGGAAAACAAATCAAAGAGGAGGTTTTCCTTATATTAAATAATGAAGATCAAGTTGTTGTCCCAACTCGTCCTTCAAGTTGGATTCAAGAAATGATGAATTACCTTGAAATTGGTGAGTGTCCACAACATCTAAACAATGCAAAACAAAGGTATTTCAGACTTTAGGCCATTCCTTATGTCATTTTGGGTGGACACTTGTATAGGAAGAACTTTCATGGAGTTTTATTGAGATGCATAGAATCTAATCAGATTAAAAAAAAATCTGGAAGAATTTCATAATGGAGCAGCTGGTGGACATTTTTCACAAAGACCAAAAGCTCTTAAAATCATGAGATTTGGTTACTATTGGCTCAATTTGTACAAGGATGCTTATGGACGGGTAAGGAAATGCAAACAATGTGTTATTTTTGCAAGAAAACAGAGGCTAGCAACCTTACCTTTGTATCCAATTTAAGTAGAGCAGCCATTCATAAAGTGGGGTCTCGATTTCATTGGACCAATAAACCCACCTTCTAGATCAAGTCAAAAGTAGATCTTGATAGCCATTGATTATTTCACCAAATGGAAAAAAATTGTAGCATTCAAGGAGGAAAACAAAAGTGCAATACTAAATTTCTATGAGGACATAGAGCAAGGTTTGGTACCCCTGAATCCATTATCTTAGATAATGCACTAGTCTTTGTAGGCATGAGAATAACTAAATGGGTTGTTAAGAAAGATATATTTTTTACAACTTCGTCCAATTACTATCCACAAGGTAATGGAAAAGCTAAGTCAACTAACAAAATTTTGATTAGGATAATCAAAAGAGAAATTGAAGACAATTAGAGAAGTTGGCACAACAAGCTGAAACTAACCTTATAGGTTGATAGAATTACTCCCAAGAGGTCTATAGGTAATTCCCCATACGTTCTTTTTTATGGAAAAGAAGCGAGGCTACCCATCCCAGTAGGGTTACCAACTCTAAGTTTGATCAAAGAGTTGGAAATGATGGAGGAAGAACCAATGGAAGTAAGACTTTCTAAGTTGATGGAGTTGGAAGAAACAAGAAGACAAACACTTCAAAATCTATAGATTCATCAAGCACTCATGAAGAAGACATTTGACAAGAATACAGTCCTAAGAAATTTCAACGAAGATAATCTTGTTCTCAAATGGGATGAGCTAAAAGGTAGATGGAGAAAACACACCAAATTTGATGCTATGTGGAGTAGTCCTTTCATGATCACAAAATGCAAGCCACATAATGCCTTTCAGGTGTCAAATCTTGAAGGAGAGGAGCTACCAATCCCAGTCAATGGAATTCATCTCAAGCTCTGTTATTGAGTTGATATTTCAAAGTTTTATATAATAAGATATTTTTCCCTTTAAAATAAGTGTTTTTGATTGATTAAGCAGGGAAAAGGGCCCTGACCCTTACAAAAAAGTACAACAATATAGAGAATAGTAGGCAGTCAAAACAACAACAGAAGGAAGCCGACTAGAAAATTTTCCCTAGCCCCCCATCAACAAGCTTAACCAATTCCCTCGGGATCAAACATTCCAACCCTATAAAATATACCAAAAAGATAAATACTGTCCATATTCAAATCCCACCACTTAAACCTATAATACCATATAATAGTTAAAGTAATGTCCATGCATAAACTAGAACTACTAACAGAAATATAACTAAAATTTTGATAGTCTAGGCACCAAATGCCAACACCAGTAATAGTATCATCAAGAGAAGCACTGTAAAAACCCATAGAAGCATAAACAAAAAGCAAAACAGTGACCAAGGATTAAGCATCCTCGATCAGACTCCAGCCTTTCAGCGGATCATCAACAATATCTTCCACTTTCTCTTTCGGCTCCATCTTTCCTGATAAGTCAGCCATCTCATTCATCGACTTTCTCTTTTTTTGCTTCTTAATTTTTCCTTGTCCCAAGACCATAGCCATAATATCCTTCTTCATAACCGCATCCACCACCATGCAAAGACTCTTTATTGATGTTTCAAGAGTCTGGATTCTGCTTTCCTTATCCTCCTATCGCACCATCTTTTCTAGCCATTCAAATCTCTCCTCCATCCTCTTTATTTTAACATTATCAACTTCATCTATCTTTCTTCCTCATGGTATTCTGTTTCCATCACTTCTTGATCATTTACTACATTAATATTTTCCTCCATCCCCTCTTTGTCCTTTTCAACCTCATAAATTTCCTCTTATCTTGACTCCCCTTCCATTTCCTCGTTTTCAGAACCCTCCTCTTCCTTCGACTCATAATTTTCCTCCTCAATAGACTCTCCCCCCAAACTATCTGGGATTTCCTCCATAGAGGAATCCCTATCATCCTTCACCATCTTTTTTCCTTTACTTTCTTGCGAACTAGAAGCACATTTTTCCTCCAAATCCTTAGAATTTTTTCTAATGTTAGACCCTTTAGAAGCAGCCAGAGAAATCCTTATAGACCTTCTACCAACTAGTATTGAGCACTCAGGGTTCTCATTATCATCCAGAATTGTAATAATGTTGGCTTCTTCCCACAATTCTCAGATAAGCAGCTTCCTTTTTTTATTTTCAGCAGAGCCGATGAAGGAAACACTCATTTTTTTAGGAGTGAATTTTATGAGTTCATACCATTAAGGTTCCTCAGGGTTAGGTGACATTTTAATGGTATTTTTAGCAGGGTTATGAGAGCAACTCTCTATGAGTTCTATTTTCACATAACTCTTAGGGGTAGGGTTTTCTATCAAATTTAGGGAAAGATTCTTTTGAGGAGATGTATCCAAGACATATTTATAGATAGATCTAATTAAGCCTTGGTGTAACAGTGAATTTTCCCCATGGGTAAGGCTTTGACTCAGGGAAGAGAACCAAAAAAAAGGAAGATTTATCTTTTCGAGATGATGAATATGGTTAAGAATAGGGAAGTGGTAACCATGCAAAGACTAGAAATGAACCTCAAGGGTAAAATAATTCATGAAAAAGAAACATTGTGGTATGGGGAAGGGAGCAAAACCGAAGAATAGCAATTCTGGAATCGCTCAACCTTCTCCTTATCCTCAAAAAATTTCACAATATAGTCCTGGTATTTCTCGTTACCTTTGCGACCTTCTTTCCTTCGTAGGCCAATCCCGTCACCTTTGCAATAAGCTTTGCATCCACCTTGAAATGGAGACCACCCATTTCGACTTCATTGTTCTTCCATGCATTGGTGAACTTGTAGCTCAGCTTCTCATTATACCCTTCCATGGTTGCGAAGTAAGGAGTGAAACCAACTCTCTGGAACATGCCCCATAGCTCTGCATTTTTTCGTAGTGAATCATACTTGCAGGGTTTCTTCTGCTTCCTTGGGCCACCCATGTCAGTCACTTCGCTAAAATTATTTTTTTAAAGGAGGAGAAACTCTTTATTGTTCCCTTCTTTGATCTTGACAATGGAAATTGGAAATTCAAAAAATCGATATTAATGGTGACCTTGTGGTTTTTCATTTGAGGAGATAGCGAAACTAAACTCTTAGTTGAATGTTTTAAATTGAAACAACATCGGTTATCACCTTTTTGAATCCCATCATAATTAAATCTAACAGCTCCACCACCCTTCCTAGTGATAATTTATTTTATTTTATTTCCAATCTTACCATCATCACTTACACGTGTCGATCTATCTTTTCCAAAATCATCCTTTAGATTTTCATCATTGTTGAAATCCTTCATTATTTCCCCATTTAAATCCTTCCTTTTAAGACATGAGTCATTCCAAATAGACTGTCCTTTCCCTTTAATTCCTATTATTACTTTGGGATTTGGTGTACCTTTTTTTCTCATACCACTCCATCCCTCCTGTCAACAAGCCTGAGTTCCACCAAGGATCCCCTTTTATAGATGGAACCCCACGGACACCACCCATTTTAATTATAACTATTGAAATCATCATCAATCCAAGCATCGGATTTATCCTTCCTTTTTAATCTATCTCGGGCCAAAACTTCTTTTATTTGATTGGAAAAGTTGAAAAAGTCCCATAATTTTAAACCTTCTTGTCTCAGACCAATGTTAGCCAAAGTATCCATAGCTCTATTACCCTCCCTAAGAGTATGAAGAATTTTATATTGTTGGAAGAACTATAACATTTTTTACAATCATCTAAGAGATCCTTTATTTCCCAAGGTGTTTCAGAATTGTTGTTAAGATAGTCAATAATAATTTTGGAATCACCTTCTACAATCACCTTTTTGTACCCATTATCCCTAAGGTAACCAATTCCAACCCAAACAACATACGCTTCAGCAAAATTGTTCATTTTTGTTCCTAGACCTTTGTTGTATCATGCCACATAGATATCACTTTCATCCCTAACCACTCCTCCAGCTCCAACTTCTCCCAGATTCCCTTTTGAGCAACCTTTGAAGTTACATTTCACCCATCCAGGATAAGGGGGAATCCATTCAGTGCTTTTTCGTATAATCTGCTTTGCCCAATTCACATTATTCAGGTCATGGGAGATCCCCCACTGTTGTGTTATTCTTAACTCCTAATAGGTAGGCCCTTTCTTATCCTAGGTATACTTACAACTATCAACATTTTCCTGAATCTGCCTCCTTATAATCATACATAGCTTCTTGCTACTCTTAGCTGTATCCCTAAAAACCCTATTGTTTCCTTCTTTCCATAGACCCCAGACCAAAAATGAGGGAACTTGTCCCCATAAATCAAGAATTATATTATGGAAGTAGGGGCTAAAGTTTCATCGTTCAACAAACATTTTGATAGAGGAAGGGAAAACCCAATCAATCTTAAGAGTCTTAAGAAAAAAGTCCAGACCTCTTGAGCATATGGGCATTGAAACAAAAAAATGCATAATACTTTATTCATCTTTATTGCACAGATAACATCTACTTAACAAATACCAACCCCTTTTCTTCAGGTTATACATAGTCATAATTTTACCATGTATAATTGTCCACCAAAAATAGTTAATTTTCAGGATCAAGGTTTTTCTCCACACCTTGATCCATTTAAATTCCCCTCGATTGATAGGTTGATGATCCATAGCCTCATAGGATGACTTCACAGAGAACCTTCCTGTAGCATTTTTGGTCTAGATCCATTCATCCATCCTATTTCTTGAAAATAGTTTATGACTTCCAATTTGCTTCTTCAGTAAGTCCAATGCAGCATCCCAATTTGGTTGTCTTCCACCCCTTAGAACAACATTATTCAGATACTCTTTAAAGTCAATCCATTTGGGTCTCAAGCCATCCTAGTCTAGGTAGCTAGAGACCTTTTTTCCAATACCTCTTTTCAATCTAATTTTGATTTGTTGGAGGTCTTCCATAGCTAATAAAGGGGTATTGGTGGACCAAACATCCTCCTAGAAATCTGTGCTCAACCCATTTCCAATCCTAACTTTTGCTCTCTATGTAGGATTCCTCTAATTTTTAGCAAAATTGTTCCAAAAAATAGATACATGGAGTAGCTCCTTCTTCCTAAGGAAACAACTAGCTTCTTTATTGTTTAAGTATTTGGACCTAATGATCTGTACCCAATCTTTTTCCCCTTCCAATAGGAACCACCCCATTTTAGCCACCAGGGCTTTATTGAACTTTTTTAATCTGCAGATCCCCAGACCTCCTTCCCTCTTTGGGGTACACATAATTTCCCACCCAATGAGATTCATTCTTTTCCTTTCTTCCACTCCTGACTATAAGAATCTCCTTTGGATTGATTCAATTTTTTCCGCTATGTAGGTAGGGATATTGAATATAGAAAGGTAATAAATAGGTATATTCTGAAGAGAAGCCTTTAAGAGCTGAATCTTGCGAGCAAAACTTAGCAGCTTACCCTTCCAGCCAGCCAGTTTCTTTTTTAATTCTCCACAATATAATTCCAATAGTTGTTGTTAGGTTTTCAATAAATTAGAGGTAGTCCCAAGTAAGTAGCAAAAAATTCCACCTCTTGACATCCAAGGATGTTTTTAACTTTGTCTTTCACATTTTGAATGGTATTAAAAAAGTAGATTTTTATTTTTTGATAATTTATGAATTCGCCCGAGAGTTTAGCATATTGATTAAGAATAGCTTTCCATTGCTTCACTTCAACAATAGAAGCTTCCCCCATAAGAATAGTTTCATCGACAAATTTTTGATGTAAGGCAGGGGGTAAAGAGGAAGTAGCACAAAAGCCTTTTAAGGTTTTGTTAGCCATATATTTTTGTATATTGTGCCCTAAATCTTTAGCAACAATGACAAATAAGTAAGGTGATAATGGGTCCCCCTATCTCAGACCCCTTCCTGAGGAGAAAAAACCTTGAGGGATCCCATTCACCAAGATTGTGTACATCAGGGTAGTAACACATGCTCTAATCAAACTTAGGAATTTTCCATTGAAGCCAAATTTTTCAAGAACGGCAAAAAGGAAGTTCCAAGAAACCCAATCATATGCTTTATAGATATCTAATTTCAAAACCATACCCTATTTTTTGTTGTGGTCCATAGACTGTAGCACCTCATGTGTAAAAATTGTTGCATCCAATATTTGTCTTCCTTGAACAAAACCCTTCTGATTAACAACAATCATTTTGTTTAGGACAAATTTCAACCTGTTAACCATGATTTTAGAACAAATCTTATAGGTAGCGTTACACAAACTTATTGGTTTGTAGTCACTCATAGAAGCAACATCAGTAGATTTGGGAGTTAATGTGATAAAGGTAGTATTCATCTGATTTAGGAGCCTTCCTGATCTAAAGAAATCCCTCACTGCATTGAAGAGGTCTAGAGAGATAATTTCCCAATAAACTTGGAAGAAGCTTGGGAGGAATCCACCTGGGCCTGCTGCTTTAAAAGCACCAAAAGAGAAAATATCCTCCTTCACTTCATCCATAGACCCAGCCTTGGATAAATCTTTTAAATCTTGATTCACGATCACCTTAGGAATGACCATCAAAAATTCATCTAGTTTAGAGATACCAATTTTAGGCAATTCAGGAATATTTGAAAAGAAGGAAACATCCTCTCTAGCTATGTCCTCTTCACAGTCAATTCTTGTCCCATTGGAGGTGGTTAGAAATCTTATCCTATTTCTTCCTCTATGATTCAAAGTAGATTGATGAAAAACTTTGTGTTTCTATCTCCTTCTCTTAACTATTGGATTTGAGATTTATGTTTCTAGAATATTTCTTCTTTTTTGTTTATTTTATACCATTGCACTCTCATCTCCCTCTCTTTGGTACAAATATCCTCATCACTAATTCTAGCCTTCATTAGGTCTTGGATCTCCTTAATTTTTCAGGTTTAAGTCTTTCTTAGTGGTAAAGATATTCCCAAACGTGTACTTGTTCCATCCCTTTACTTTTTCTTTTAATCTTTTTAGTTTTTGAGTTAGTCTAAACATAGGAGTGCCATCACAAGGTAAATTCCACCACTCAATTAAAGATTTGAAACCTAGATGGAGCAACCACATTATTTCATACCTGAAGGGGTAAGGCCTCTTATTCATTTTATCATACCATTCCAAAAGGAGAGCACTATGATTAGACCTTGTTCTTAGAGAAGCAGTAAGGGAGAGATTTTGCAATGTTTTCCAATTAGAGGAGATCAAAAATCTATCCAATTTAACTTGTATCAAGTGATTACCCTGTCTTTTGTTGGACCAAGTAAAGAGAGAACCAATCAGAGGAATATACATTAACCCAATTGAGACAAGGAACCCCGAAAGATCCATCATTCTATCAAAGAAATCAACAAGCCTGAGGACGTCCCCATGTTGGACAGGATTGTTGAGCTTTAAATCTTAAAATTCAAGGCACAATCCTTCATGACAACTAGATTTCCAACCCACAAAAAAGGACTATGGATGGTTGCAAGGGAGAGCCAAAATAATTATAGAACGACAATTCCAGAGGGAAGCAAAGGTGGCTATTTGAATAGTCATCCATGAGTCATCACAAATGCACTTTTATCTACCAATAAGATAATTGAAAGAATTTTATTCCAAATATAAATGACCCATGTCATGGAAGTTTACATGAAACATGTTCCTATCATGGTAGTTAATTGTTAGGGGTAGAGTCCTAGTTTGATTTTCCTCCTTTTGTTACATATTTATGGTTTTCTATTTTAAAGACTTGTCCTTGTTCTATCCTTAAGGGAGAGTGGATGTATGCATTTACATGGTTTTCTATTTTAAATAGTTGTCCTCTTCCTATCCTTAAGGGAGAGTGGATGTATGTTGGATATTACAAAATATTTATCCAAGATTTTAGCAAAATTACAGCTCCACTATTTGTCCTATTATCTAAAGATGTAAAGTTTGAATGGAAAAATTCTTGTCAAACCACACTTGAAACTCTCAAGGTAGCACTAACTAAGACGCTTGTCTTGAGAGGACCAAATTGAAATCTTCCTTTTCATAATCATACAAATGCTTTTGATTTTGTAATAGAATTTGTGCTAGGACAGAAGGAAGGGAATAAAGAATATGCCATATATTATATTAGCAAAAATCTCCAAGGGGTAGAACTCAATTATATAGTGACTAAAAATGAGATGTTAGCAATGGTTCATGCAATAAATAAATTCATACATTACACTATAAGGTATTCAATGTTCATACACACTGATCATACAACAATAAGGTATCTCATGAACAAACTAATGGTTGGTGGTAGGCTTGTTGGGTGGTTACTATTACTGAAAGAATTTGACATTACCATTCTAGATAATCCAAGTAAAGCCAGTGTAGTGATAGATTTTCTATCTAGACTACCAACCAAATCAGAATATGTTGTTGATTTGGTATGTAGATATTTCCAACTATCTTATAGCAGGAAAGGCACCACCCCATTTCTCACCAAGGGAAAAGAGCCAATTAGTTCAGAAAAGTTTTCCCTACTCATACATAGTTGGATGCTTATTCTACATAGGCCCAGAAAACATAATGAAAAGATACATATGAGAAGATGAGGTATATGATATCCTTAGAGCATGCCATGATGAACCGTGTGGGGGATACTTTGTAGCAAAGATGACAACACTTAAAATTTTGAATATTGGTTATTATTGGCCAACTCTTCATAAAGATGCAATGAAATATACCAAAAGTTATGATCGATTTCAAAGAATGGGAAGGCCAACAAAAACAAATGAAATTCCATTGCATCCATAGTTAGAAATAGCACCATTTGGGAAATGGGGATTAGACTTCATTGGTCCAACTTTGCCAACATCAAACAACAAAGAGTACATACTGGTTTGCACATATTACCTTACAAAATGGGTAGTTAATAAGGCATTATAATTCGTACAAGATGGGAATGTGGAAAATTTTCTCTATCTTGTCATTGATGGAAACCCTAGTCAGTAATTCGATCCGCATGTCATCATTCACTCCTACCGGCAAATAGATTGAGGACAATCAGGAAGAACAGAGCATCCAACAGTTTTGTGATCGTCGATTCGCATGCAGACTTTCAGTTATTATTTTGTCTTTTGGATCTCATGCAAGGTTTATTAACGTATTTCTTATGTTATCTGGAAATCTCAGTACCTTGTACCAAGTCATATGTAAGTTTGGTGATCCAGTTGATATCTTTTTGTTCATCAGTATTTTGAGGTCAACTCAGTTGATATATCATGTTGCGGATATTCAAGGAATGTTTATTCGAATATTTTAGTGTTTGATCATTTTATTTTGGGTCCAACCTAAGTTGTGGATGACCATTTTGGATGCACATTAAATATTATTTATGATCTAAGCCGATAGTTGTGAATATTTCTAATTTTTTTTGAAGTTGACATGTTGCGGCTAAATCCTTTGTTGCAAATATATATATATATAAGTGATCAGTTAAATAATTTTAGTGTGAAAGGAAGGTGTGTCGTTATGTTTTGTGATCATCAGAAGAGCGATTGAGCGATTATGCATAGTTTCACTTGTGCATTAACTATTTTGTAGTGTGAGTTTGTGCAGAGTAGAGCAGAAGTGCAGAATCAGTTAGAAGGACAGAAGATCGACTACTGAGCTTAACTGAAACTATAAGCAAGCATTTGTAGATGTTATTTTCTCATTTCATTATCTTGGATTTAATCCAAAAAAATTTAAGGCAGTGAGCCTTTTCTATTTTGAGTAGTGAGCGCTAGGTAGTGTGCTTGAATGCAAGTGCATTCCCATTTTGTAATCTTTCTTTTGGTATACTCAGATTATATTGTGGATTGGCCATCCACCATGGTTTTTCCACTAATAGGGTTTCCACGTAAAAATCCTAGTGTTATGGTGTTGATATTTTTTTCTTTCTATTCATGCATAAATATTTTGTTGAATGCTTAAGTGAGTTAAAGATCAGAATAATAAATTTAATTCTTGCACAACACTGATTCACCCCCCCTCTCAGTGTTGCTTGTTTCCAACAATTGGTATTAGAGCTAGTTCCTCGAAAGAATTCTAATAGCTTGGGGAGATCTTGGAAGGTATTTTTCAATGGATACAAGCAGTCTTCAACAACAACTTATGGTGGCCCTAGATGATCTTGACCAATCAAAGTCTGAGGACCAGGAATTACAAGAAAATTTTGAGAGTGCAAAGAAATTCATTCAGTCATTAAAAGACAAAATCAATGAATAAAGGAAGAAAAGAAAGGAATTGTGTGATTAGATTAAACAAATGAATAGAAGCATGGAAGATGAAAAACTCAGTCATGCCTTGAAGGAGAAAACAAAAAAATGTGAAAAGTATTCCAAAAAAAATGTTGTTCTAAAGCGTGAAATGGAATCTATCATGATGAAAATGACCAAGGAGAAAGAAGATAGAAATAAGAATGAAGAAAATCTTGCACAATCCTTGAAAGAAAAATATGATCAATGCAGTCGATTGGATAATGAACTGGAACAATCTAAAAACAATGAGGAAGTGCTTGAAAAATAGCCTGATGATCTCAAAAGTGAAATTACTGCTGCAAATGAGCACAAGGAGAAATTCAAAGTAAGCTTGGCCAAACTTGATGAACTCATTATAGGACAGAGGACCGATGGTGATAGATGAGGTCTTGGATATGAAGAAGGTGAAAGTTTTGAATCTGGACAAAAGAAATCCAGACAGTGGAGATTCAGGAAAGGAAATCAGATGAATGGAACTAAAAGGAATTTGGTAAGACAACCAAATGCTCAAAGATTCAATAGCTATTTTTTTTTCCAACAAATTTGGTAATATGGCTTCTCAGTGTAGGAGCAGGATGAACACAAGTGGACCATCATTCTCAGGTCAGTGCTTTAATTGCTATAAGTATGGACATAAGTCAAGTGAATGCAGAGTTGTGATGAATAAATTTCATAGAGATGATAGGTGTTATGCATGCAATAGATTTGGGAATATGCTAACCAATGCAGATCAAGACAAAATCAATGGAATAATTGGCCTGGACAGAGAAGTGTTGTGTGTTACAATTGCAAACAATTTGGCCACACTGCTAGATTTTGTTGGAATAGAAGAGGTCTGGTAAAATAGAACATGCAATAGGATGTTAAGGGAAAAGGTAAAGTCAATACTGATGTAATCAAAAGTAAAATGCAGAAGAAATGGGTGAAGAATAATCCCTCTGTTGAAGTAAATACTGCAACACCATAATTTGCTTCTGGTAATCCCTCTAGGAATTAGTTTTAGGCCCTTGGCCTAGGCAGAGTTGTCAGGAAAATCTTTTAACCCCCTACCAGAAACTGATATTGGAATGTGGACAAGTCCAGTAAGTGGATTGATGCTTTTCAGATGTTGTTCAACCAAGTCAAGGCAGTATTGTAATGTTTTAAAGATCCACAGAGGAATTATCTATCTTAGTACATGGAAACAGGGTAACCATATGAATTAGGGTAAGAGAATTTATTGCAACAAAAGGGTTCAGTGTGAAAATGATAAAAGGTCATTTTTATCCTTCATTTGTCACTTTACATTTTGGTGGAAAGTAGTTTGGAGAGCCCTGGAGTGAACTATGTTGAATTGTGGAGAGATTCAAGCAAGAAGAAGGCTCTACAATCAAATTTTGATCCAACAGAAAGGTATTTATCGAAAAGCCTGTGAATTTGTGAATTTTCAATCATGTCCACTCCTCTGGTAGTCGAAGTCAAGGAGGCACCCCATCCAAAGTTCAAATGGAATCCTTATAAGTCTATTGAGACTGAGCCACTAAGTGCATTTTCGTCTGTACCGTACGGATTATTGCACATTGAAGATATTAGGGCTTACATACATGCCAATATTAAAGAGTTTGGAAACTCTCAAATGATGAATCTATACTCCCATCATATAATTGGAGAGGATTTCACTGTAAAGTTGGAATTCAAAACCCTAATCGAGAAGAAGTTCACACAGTTTGTTAAATTTCCCATATTTGAGGAAAATGAATGGGTGTGATATATTTTAAGCCGTGTTCATGAAAAGATCATGTCATTAAATGTGCCTTTTAAGATTACAAAAGAGGCTCTAAGCACGGTCATGGGTCTAAATTCTAAAGGTAGACTTCCAAGTTTGAAATCCATGAAGAATGAGAAGGTTACTGATGCAATAGGTGCATAATGGGATAGAAGGGAAATGACAATAGAATATATTGCTAAAGTGGATGTAAAATTTGCATCAATGGTCATTGGCTACAAGATATACCACTCTGGTTAGGATAATTCAGTATCTGGTACGGCCATCTATGTAGCTTATAAGATGTTAAAATAGAATGCAGATTATGACTTATGTGAGTTCCTCAGAAGTCAGTTAACGGAGAATCTGGGGAAGATCAAGAAGGACAAGAAGAACACTTTTAAATGTGGTAATCTACTATTGTGTTTGTTCTTCTATTTCATTAATGAGGTTTCGGGTGTTGGAAAAGTTCATTGGCAAAATAATCAGCCTGTAGCTATGCAAATAAGAGATATGTTGTTTGGAAGTGGTGATTGTTAGTCCAGGAATACTACCCTCTGGAGCTATTTCAAAAAATTTCATAATATGATGCATGCCAGAGAAAGAATTCCTACCTCAATTGTGGAAAAGTACAAAGACACAATCTGTTTCATGGTAGGCATTGATCAATGCCATATGGAAGTTGTTGATCCCAAAACAATATGGATAATTCCCATGCGATATGAAGTAGAGGAAAACATCTTGAAGATGTATGCAGAACACTTGTTGAGTTGAGCATGCCTCTAGATCCGATAGAAGAAAGGTTTGGAACTTATGCAAAAAAGAGCATGCAAGTCCATGATCAATTACAGAAGCCTAAGATAGTCAGAAGAGTAAGGAAAGAAGTAGAAGTCTTTGCAGAAAGCATGGGATTACCTATAGAAGGTTTGAGAGAATCAAGTAGGAAGAGAGATGAGGCTGAAGCAGCAAAAGAGTTAGCAAAACTGTATCTGCTAGTCCGGGAGCATCTTCTGCCCGCACTAAATCTACCAAGAGTTCCCCATCCTTGTCCACTCTTGCAGCCAAGCCAACTAGAGACAACGCTTCCAGTAAAAGGAAGAAGAATAAAATCACAAGAATATATGAAGCCATTTCAAAAGATGAGGAGATTGAATCAAAGGAAGTTGTGAAAGAAATGAAAGCTACCAGAACTCATGCCGCAAAGATATCTAGGATAAAATCTTCCGGTAAAGAAGAAGAGGCTAAGAAGAAAGAAAAAGTTGTCAAACCTTGTATGTTAGTTGAGGAAGTTGAGAATGTTGTTGTCAAAGATGGAAACCTCAAGCCCCTCTGTGAATGGTATGGAATGTTTGATAAATCCAGTCAAAAAATTCTTGAAGAAGCCACAATTAGACATGTGAATGTTTTCAATAAAGCTCTTATTGAAATTATATCTGGTTTTCTAGAGAGTCTATATGAAGTTTTGGAATCGATAAGATTAAGTGCTAGAACAGAAGAACAAAATTTGAGAAAGAGAATTCTTGTGGACTGATGTCCGGAAAAGTCAATTGAGGAGATGAATTCACTCCTAGAAAGTACCAAGGAGTTCAAAAGAAAAACAAGGGTGAATAAACTAATGATCAGTGAAACTGATACTATTGTTATTGAAACCAAGAAAATTCTGGAAGCATTCCTGTCAAAGAATAAGATTAATGTTGAAGAAGTGAATACTGAAAATATTTCAGAAAGTGAGGAAGTGAATGCAGATGTTGAGGATTTTCAGATTCCTCCCGATATGGAAAATACATAAATACATATGGAAACTAAAGTTCCTAAGGTGGCATTAGCTGACGAGAAGGAAATTCAAAATTAAAAGAATGAAGTGCCTAAAGGCAATCTGGAAATAGTCTCTGAAGAACCCAAGGTTGAAGTAGAAAAGGTTCAAGTCAAGGAAATCAGAGTTCAGCAAGAGACATTGTTGAGGCAGTGAAGAAATCTCTAATGGAACAATAGGAAGAATTTGATCCTGAATTGGTTGAAGGCTCAATCAATCTATCCACTTTGTCCCCAATTCAAATGATGAAGGTCGCATCAATTGCACAAGCTAAGGCCAGTGAGAAGATTTTGCAGTCTCAAATAGAGGATAGTGAATTACTAAGTCTGGCATCTGGAGTTCTACAGAAATTAATGCTTACTCATGTCAAGGATCCGTCTAGTTCCTCTTCTAGTGAGCTAAAGAAGCTCATAAATTCTGTAAGTACTCACTTTGAATCTTTTGAAAAATCAGCCTTGATTAAAGTGTAGATGGAGTTTAAGGAAAAGATATTTGGTGGATTGAAAGAATTGGTTACAAAAGATAAAACTTTGTTAGCCACCTGTATGAGAAATATTCAAGATGCTCTATCTGAAGGTGGAAAAGTGTATGTCATGTTTAGTTTTATCCAAATTCACCGAAGCCAATGAGAAGAAGGTGAAGGATATTGAAAAACTATTGGCCACTATTTCGAATGCTTTTGATCCATTAGTTGGTCATGTTAGTGAGCAAGAAGGTCAGGTAATATCTTTGCTTGAAAAAATAAAGAGCTTGAAGCATGAAAATGAAAGGATTGTAGGAAGAGCATGGAACTCAGATGACTAATTGGTCTGAAGAATTACATAATGATAAATGCATTAAAAGAGGCCAACGATGCTATGGCAGCTTGTGACCCAGTAAATATTGAAACTGTAGAAACTCTGTCTTATTTACTTTGTGGTCACATAACAATTTTGGAGAGTCTAAGAGGTTTGCGACACAAATTTAAGTGTGTTGAATAATGATTTTACATATGACTTCAAATTTGTGTAAGTCGCAGGTTATGCCTGTACAGTTATGAAATTTTGTCTTTTGGATCCCCCAAATTTTGACATTGTTGTCAAAGGGGGAGAGATGTACAGTGAACAATGTGTATTCATCTTAAGGGGAGTTGCATTTATGAGCTAAGGTTGAAGTTTCTTTTTGGATTCTTGAAGTGGTAGTGTAGTTCCTGGTGGTACTGATCTGACACTTAGTCATTTTTCACTAAGTGTTTCCATCAATGCCAAAGGGGGAGATTGTTGGAAAGAGACATTACAAATATTTTCAGGTGTTGTCATTGATGGAAACCCTAGTCGTTAATTGGATCCGCATGTCATCATTCACTCCTACCAACAAACAGATTGAGGACAGTCAGGAAGAACAGAGCATCTGGTAGTTTTGAGATCATCGATTCACATGCAGACTTTTGGTTATTGTTTTGTGTTGTGGATCTCGAGGAAGGTTTATTAATGTATTTCTTGTGTTATCCAGAAATATCAGTGCCTCATACCAAGTCATATGTAAGTTTGGTGATCCAGTTGATATCTTTTTGTTCATCAATGTGTTATGGCCGACTCAGTTGATATATCGTGTTGCGGATATTTGAGGAATGTTTATTTGAATATTTTAGTGTTTGATCATTTTATTTTGGGTCCAACCTAAGTTTTGGATGACCGTTGTGGATGTGCATTAAATATTATTTATGATCTAAGCCAACGGTTGTGAATATTTCTAAGTTTTATTGAACCAACTTGTTGCGGCTAAATCCTTTGTTGCAGATATATATAAGTGACAAGTTACATCATTTTAGTGTGAAAGGAAGGTGTGTCAATATGTGTTGCAATCATTAGAAGAGTGATTGAGCGATTATGCATAGTTTCACTTGTGCATTAAAGATTTTGTAGTGCGAGTTTGTGCAGAGCAAAGCAGAAGTGCAGAATTAGTCAGAAGGACAGAAGATCGACTACTGAGCTTAACTGGAACTATAATCAAGCATTTGTAGATGTTATTTTCTCAGTTCATTCTCTTGGATTTAATCCAAAATTTTGTAAGGCAGTGAGCCTTTCTATTTTTAGCAGTGAGCTCTAGGCAGTGTGCTTGAATGCAAGTGCATTCCCATTTTTTAATCTTTCTTTTGGGTATACTCAGATTATATTATGGATTAGCCATCCACCATGGTTTATCCCCTAATAGGGTTTCCACGTAAAAATCCTGGTGTTATGGTGTTGAGATTGTTTGCTTCCTGTTCATGCATAAATATTTTATTGAATGCTTAAGAGAGTTAAAGATCAGAATAACAAATTTAATTTTTGCACAACATTGATTCACCCCCCTCTCAATGTTGCTTGTTTCCAACAGTTCCAAGAGAAATTGTCACAGACCACGGGCCTTAGTTTACATCAGAGTTGATCACAAAATTAGTTCAAGAATATGAGATTAGACACAAAAATTCACACCTTATCACCCTCAAGCAAATGGGAAAGTGGAAGTCACCAATAGGGAAATTGAAAACATTCTCACAAAGATAATACAACTTCATAAGAAGGATTGGGCAGCCAGATTACCTAAGCTAGTTTGGGCTTATAAAACAACTTGGAAGACCATAATAGGCTTTACACCATATGAACTAGTGTATGGTAAGAAGTTTGTACTTCCTATAGAATTTGAGTATAAGACATTAAGGAGAACAATCAAATTGGGCATAGATTTGCTAATAGCATAGCAGGAGAGATTGCACAACCTGAGTGCATTGGATGAAATAAAAATTGAATCCATGCTATCCAAACTCATAGGATACATTGGCATGATCAATTTATTAAGAAAAAGGAATTTAGTGCAAGTGATAGGGCTCTAATTTATGACTCTAGATACAAATATTACAGAGGGAAATTGCAAACCAGATGGCTTGGGCCATATGAAATACATAGTGTTTTCCCAAATGGAGTAGTGCATCTATAGACAATTGATGAAGTAAGGTTCTCATTGCTATTCAATGGTCATATATTGAAGCTTTATAAGAAACCATTGTATAAGGATGGCTTCCTTCTTACATTACAACAATAGTTTGAACCTACAATTGAAAAATTCAACAACAAAGACAACCAGTTCTACAAATGAATCAGTAGACGAGCTATATACTTCAGCCATTGATGTTCAATAGGTATAATTTCATCACATATTCCACATGCACACAATGCACATGTGATAATTGGTAATCTTTGTTTCTTCAAACAGTGAGCAAAAGCAAAAGGGACCTATAGCAACATGAACCAAAATAGCTATCACAAAGGGACCTATTGTTACATGCACCCATAGCATTCACGTATCCATCATAATAAATATACATTCAAATTGTATTTTCATCATCTTTCTTACAATGTAGAAAACTACATATCCACTTTACCACATGCAGCCAAATCCATCATATCACCTTCTTACCATACACCATCATAACTATTATTTCACCAAAGCATACTATGTGCAACCTTTTTCATTCATCACTCCACCATAATTCACATGTGTCATAAATACACTTCATTCCATCTCATGTAATAACTACACACAACTCATATCCATCACGAAAAGTCTTTTCAAAATTTGCTTGTATGAAAAAATTCAACTTCTCCACATGAGTTACAAATCAATTAAAATAATAACTATAGTTACACTCCACCTTAGTAATCATGATTATCATTTAAGCTTAATAATTTTATGAATATTTTTTGTTCATTCAAGAATGTCAAATAGCATATTTTAAATTTCCACTACTTTCCATTTAAATATCTCTACCTATCTGTACGAGCTAAGTGAGGACGCTTTGTAGGCTTAGTTGGGGGGAGGGTTTGTTGGCAAGAGACACTGCACATGCTTTATGGTGTTGTCATTGATGGCAACCCTTGTTAGCTATTCGATCCACACGTTGCATTTTTCTCATATCGGCAGATAGATTGGAGATCAATGTTTATCTGTTAAGCTTGAACAAAGCATCTGGTAAATCTATGTTCTTTGATTCATATGTAGATTTTTGTTATTATTTTGTGTTTTGGATCTCAGGGAGTATTATTCGATGCATAATCTGTGTTATCTACAAATCTTGGTGCCTCGTATCAATCTGGATTTAAATTAAGAGGTCTGGTTGCCTAATTTTCTATTCATCAGTGTATGAAGGCTGACTTGGTGGATATAGTGTGTCGCGAATATTTGAGGGGTTATTGCTTAAGTGTTTTTGTGTTCGAGCATTTAGTTTTGGGTCCTCACTATGCTATGGCTGACTCTTGTGGATTCACATTGAATATTATGAATGATTTGAAGCCGACAGTTTGTGAATATTTTCTTATCTTGTTGAAGCCGACATGGAGCAATCAAATCCCTTGTAGTGGATATATATAAGTGATCGATTATATCATTTTGATATATGTTCAATGTGAGTGGATGTATGTTGTGAATATCAAAAGATCAGGAAAGTAAATAAGCGCAGTTTCACTTGTGCATTAAGGATTTTTGTTGCGAGTTGATGCAGAATAGAACAGAAGAGCAGAATCAGTCTAAAGGAGAATAATTTGATTGTTGAGCCTAACCGGAACTGTAATCAGGAATTTTTAGATGCTATCTTTCTCAGTTCAAATCTTTGGAAGTATTCCAAACTTTTGTAAGGTAGTTAGCCTTTCTGATTTTGAGCAGTGAGCTCTAGGCAATGTACCTGAATGTAAGTGAATTCCTATTTTGTAAACATCTTTTTGAGTATACTCAAATTATATTGTGGATTAGCCATCCACCGTAGTTTTTCCTCTAACAGGTTTTCCACGTAAAAATCCTTGTGTTATGGAGTTGTGGTTGCTTACATTATGTTCATGCATATTTATTTTGGTTGAATGCTATAAGTACTTTGAAGATTAGATTAATAAAGTTAAAAATTGCACAACATTGATTTACCCCCCTCTCAGTGTTGCTTGATTCCAATAATTGGTATCAGAGTTTAGTTCCTCAGAAAGAGTTTAACAACTTGGGGAAGATCTTGGAAAGTGTTTCAATGGATTCAAGCAGTCTTCAACAACTTATGGTGGCCCTAGATGATCTTGATCAGTCTAAATCTGATGTCCGAGAATTGAGAGAAAATATTTTGAATGTTGAGAGATTCGTTGAGTCATTGGAAGATAAAATCAATAAGTCCAAGGAGAAGATAAGGGAACTCTGTGATCAGATCAAGCAGGATGACAGTAAACGCATTGAAGATGAACAACTGAGTCAAGCCCTGAAGGAAAAGATAAAAGAATGTGAATTTTTTTCCAGAGAATACAGTTCTAAAGCATGAGATGGAATCTATTATGATCAGGATGACTAAGGAGATTGAAGATAGAAAGAAGAATGAAGAATAGCTTGACCAATCCCTAAAAGAGAAATCTGAAGAATGCAACTGAATTATTGATGGATTCATTCAACTGGAACATGAGTTAGAACAAACCAAACACAATGAGGAAGATCTTGAAATGAAAATTGTTGATCTCAGAGATGAACTTGCTACTACAGATGAATACAAGGAGAACTTTCAGGTTAGCTCAGCCAAGCTTGATGAACTGATTAAAAGTTAGAGGACTAATGGTGACAAGCGAGGTCTTGGATATGAGGAAGGAGAAAGTACCATATCTGGAAAAAGGAATTTTGGACAAAGGAGAATCAGACAAGGAAATCAGATGAATAAGGTTGGAAGCTATCCAGTAAGACAACCTGTTGATGGTGTTTTCTGCACAGCAACAACTCAGACAGAATATAATATCCTATCTTTCTTGAAAGGTGAATCTCTATCAACAAGCCTCAAGAGATAACACCAAGGTCTCTAATGTCAGGTCTTGATAATGCATAAAATAACTCAGTGATAAATGTGAAAATGTTGGTACTCACAAAGGGACCTTACCACAAGAAAATACTGAATCTTTAATTTATTAGATCTAGCAATATGATGATACTTCAATCCTAAATCTAACCCAAATGATAAATGAAATAAAAAAATATATAAGGTTTCAAAGATATTCCTAGACTTAACTCTAAACCTAATATTAACAATGCAAATGACAAACACTTGAAATGGACCAATCCCTCATAAATTGATTTCTACTTGACCCAGATGGATCTGTAATCTTATAGAAATAGTGCAATCTTCTAAGGCATTAAAGATTTTCAGATCATGAACATTCATTCAAAAAAACCCTATTGCAATCAAAATGAATAAACCTTCACAATTGAACTAAGCTTAATGAATATAAAAGTCTAGGCTAACTTTGCAAAGCAACTAGCAATCAGTTGGTTGCAAAAAGTATGGACTAGAAATTTATGCAACACTTCAAGTACTAAATCATAAACACTATCAATTTATCTAACATTAAACCTAACACATCTATCAAATAACTTAAGAAATTCCAAAGATAGAATCACAAGAACCATGCTAGATAAAATTCAACACAAGAAAGGCACCAAATCACAATGTCTTCACTTGTATTAAATTACCCAAAGTAGCAACAATTCCATTATTCTATTACAACACTTGCTTGCTTGAAAATAAAACTAACTCCTAACTCTAGCTCTTGCTATACTGCTTAATTTTCTCCAAGAAAAACTATCCATCTAGCCCTTACAAATGAGGCAGAATGCCATATTAATAGAAGGCCCCCAAGGCATGTCAGCCTAATTACAATTTACAATAATAATAAATGGCCATAACACAAGTTGGCCAAGAGGAATTCAAAATACGATAGAATATGCATTAAATGCACGAGCTCCATCTAGGTCGGCCTGGGATCTCCAATATAGTTCGGACCTATGCATGCAAAATAATAGGGAAGCACAAATTCTTATGTAGCCTTGCATTAACTGCTTTCCCCTTTTTCTTTATTTCAATCCACCCTATCATGCACCATCAAAAGTACTTTGTCCACATCGGCTATAGGTGGCAGAGGTAAAACCTTAATTCTTTTCTCGATGGATTTAATATTTTCTCTTGACTGCTCCACTGACTTATCCCACTCAACCTTACTAGACTGATATTTCTCAATAACTGCAATATAAGTGGTTGCATCATCCAATTGATGTTCAGTAGCTAGATCTTCACGGATTGGAAAATATACATCTCCCCACCATTTTCTCAACTATTCTAATTTTGAATGCTTCAGTGCAAACCACTTTCTCCCTGTCATCACCTCAAAGAAAGAAATGCATCTATCATAGATATCGGTCAAGGTATCCAAAATTTTCCTCCTATGTTTATATATCTTCTTCAGAACCTTTTGCCTTATTTGTAGAGCTTCAAACCATTCCCAAGGTTCTGCAGCTCTAGAGGAAGGGAGAATTCCATCACTCACCAACTTATCCTCAGTGTATTCCATGATGGTCTTGGTTTTCTGCAATAGGAGATCTACATCCTCTTTATTTTGAGCCAATACATCTTTCAACCAATTTATTGAACTCATTGCATCTCCTCCAGTTGAAAGGATGTCCTTGATAGCATTATCTCCCTTAGTTTGCACCCCCTGTAACCATTTTGTTGTGGCAAGAGTAGTGGCCTTCATTCTTTCCAGCTCAGTTATGGTTTCTTGTGGCAGGAAACTCGTAGCAGAAGATGAAGAGATAATAGATTGCAAGGACTTCATCAAGTCCTAAAAGTAATTCTTTAATTTCTCATTCTCCTTCTTCAGCTCTTGCTTACTCTGCACTTCTTTCCGCAACCTACCCAAGATTACTGCACTAGAGCCTTCATATTCTTTAATATCCTGCTCCATGGAAGTAGGCCCCAGGTTGATGGTATGCACATTATAATCACTCCCAGTTACATCATCCATGTTCTTATCAGGGGTCGG
Organism: Sequoia sempervirens; assembly: GCA_007258455.2. Taxonomy (NCBI): domain Eukaryota; kingdom Viridiplantae; phylum Streptophyta; class Pinopsida; order Cupressales; family Cupressaceae; genus Sequoia; species Sequoia sempervirens. Next base: position 576,482,365 of record VDFB02000015.1, on the reverse strand, counting down.
AGTAGCAATGTGGATCACCCGGTTATTTGTTTCATCTCTTTCAATCTTGGAAATGACCTTAGCCTTCTTCTTTCCTTTACCCTTTCCTATGTTCGCCAATAGCTCATCCCAATTGGTAGGGGTGTCATCCAAAATGATCTGTTTTCTCTTTAATTCCTTATCCAACCAACCTGGAATAGTGGATTCTATCTGCATTTTACTCTGCCCAACCTCATCTAACTGATCCCTAGGTGCATCCTCATTTGAATTATGTTTCTCAGGAATCTCCTCCGCCTTATCTTCTTTTTCTCCAATATGCTCTTCTCTATGCATAGGTGATGGAGTCCTAATTGGAATTTATTCTCTCGGAGGGGATCTATCCTCTTCACTTCTAGCAGGTGAATCATCATATGTAACCAAGGGAGACTGCAACACCCTTTCCATTTCTGCCTCGGCACTAAAGAGCTCTCCCTCTTGAAATTCTTCTCCTTCTGTATCTGAACGATTCTCAGCTTCCTTGGATTCACTTGTTATCCTCGTGAGCTTCATGGGAAGAAGGAATATCATCATGTTTTTTCTGCATGAGGAGTAACCGGAGGAGGATCCATCTTTGGCACACTGTCCTTAGGAGAAGGAGTTATTTATGTCCTTGTATATACTTGTTTCCATTCTCTTGAGCTCTCCACATTTACCACAGGTGGGTTAACTTCTTCTCCAGCCTTGGAGCTTACCTTTTCCTTTTGTGGTAGTCTTATGATTCTTCTTCTCTTGGGCACAGAAGCACTAACCTTGGGATCTTGCTTTTTAGCTTCCTCTTTTCCAGGCTTCTTACCCTTTGAATTGTGCCCCCTTTTCTTGGCAATAGGTTTTCTTTGTTTTTCTGTTTCCCGAGCTTCCTCCACTTGAACATCTTTAATCTTGATTTTAAAAGGAGAGCTCACTTTTCCCTTACCCTTGGGATTCTGCTCAACTGACTCCTCAGAAGTAGAATGAGACTCTAAGTCTCCCATCAAATCATAGGTTCATTGCACACCTTCATTCTCCAATTCCCATATCTTATGCTTCAGCCACAACTTTGTATACTTAATGATTGGATTCATTAACTGCTCTAACTCTATTTTTTCTTCTTCCAACCAATCTATTTCGCCAATTGGTCTATCCTTTACTACCTCATAAGCATGGCCCTGGATCAAATCTCCATCATCTTCAACCTGATCCAGAACTTCCTTCACATTATATAATCAGACTAAATCTACCGGTAGCTAGGAAAATTTCTTCTTTCTTACCTCATACTCATCATTGCAGTTAGCCCAATAGTCTTCCAAATCATCCTTGTGGCTATAGTCTATGCTGGCTTTCATTTGTGCTTCGCCAGTTCTTTCAAACCTGGGCCTCTTGGAATGGAAGGATAACCCAAGAGTACTCATCTCCTCCTCTGAAGCCTAAGTTGAGTTAATGGAAGGGCATGCCTCTCCAGTGCCTATCCTCAGAGGGAAATCTCCACCAAATCTAGTCTTATGCTTATCTTTCTTCACGATGGCATCAAAGTCACAAATTTGTCTTGTGACCTCCAGGAGTCTAATATGATCAGTGGGATACCTTGGAAGTTGATATGGAGCCCTTTGACAGCGATCAATCCTTATGTACGAGAAGGTGGGAAACTACGTGAACCAAGCCCCATATCTCTTGATTAGCTCCTTGGCCTGATCAGAAATCCTCACATACTCTGCACCTTGGAGTAACCTGGTGATGTACATGGTGAATGCATCATTCACCCTTCTATATCTCGAGTTACCCAAATGCAGCTTTGGATAAACCTCATAGATCACATCATGCCCAAAGATTCCTCTGGTACTTAACCCCTTATATGGATGGAATCTTGCAAGTGCATAAACCAAGTAGGAAGTCATTGTGAAGGTCTTGGTTTGTAGGACATTACACAATTGCTCATGAATCATAGCACTTATAACACCTGCCCAATGATAATTAGTATTCTGCTCCATCCGTACAATGACCTGGAACATCCAGCCCTCAAACACACCGGCACTCTTCAATCCTACCACTCTACTAAAAAGGTTAATAGCATCATAATATTCCTTCTTGAACTTTGCTCTGAATAGCTATTTGGGCAGCTTGGAATAGTGAGACTTGGGCTTCTCCAACCAAGAATTGATAACCTACTGGGCTTTGATGGTATCTTCTTCATAGAATTTATTTGCCATATCCATATCAAAATCCACCACATGAGACATGTCAGGCATGTCAAAGGTCTAGGAAATAGACACCGGATTCAAATTTGCTACAATCCTCCCTTGAGGTCCAACTATCCTCTATGTACCCTTATCATAGTGCTTGGCACACTCAAGAACCAATTCATAACATTGCATTGTGGGAGGGAATCCAACCACATGCGCCAATCTTGATTCCAATATTATTCTAGCTAGTAAAGGAAGGTTTTGCTCTGCCATTCTAGCCTTGAACTCCTCATAGTCCCATAGACCAACATTCGTGTCAGTCACTTCTGACCAGATGGAAGTAATCTTGCTCTCTAGGATCTTACTCTTGATGTCCATCTTGATCCTTTCTGCTTTAGACACAGAAGACCCTTCTGAACTTGGATCCACCATTCTACCCTTGGTCCCACTTGCCACTGCCTTGCTTGACTCAGCCAACACTTAACAAAGAAACCATAGTAAAGATCACATGGAAGCCAAGTTAAATCAATCATAAACAACATAATCATCATCAAAATGAATCCCAGATAAGAAAAGTGTCATTAATTCTCATAAAAATTTATCATATCAAAGTTTGGGTTTTCAAACCATCGGTGAAATCCAAGCTAGAGAGGAATTTCAGAAAATTCCAAGCCAGGCGGATTCCAGGCACATGAACATGAAAAGCATCCATTTGTTATTTAGTAAATCATCATAAGCCAAGAAAAAACATGAGACATCTTACAACAACTCAAATTAATCATAGCATGCATAATCATACATTAAAAAACCATGCTATCTCATATTCCTTCACTTTCCACTAAATTTCAGGGAATTCTGTGCGGGATAGATTTCTGCGAAAGAAGCGATAATCTGCAAATTTTGAGAAGACGAAGGGACAAAGGAAAATTCTGGGGAATCCAGAAGCAACGGAAATCCGCGAATAAGGCATGACTTTGGGATTCAACATATTTAAGGAAAACAGATAGGACTAGGAAAATCGGGGAAATCCGCTAGCGTAGAAAAATCCTGAAACTGAAGGAAAAGCCGAATATCGATGTCCTCTCACGATCTCGCTCAAATTGATCGAATGATCACAAATTTGAGGACCTTGGTCATGAAACTAGTTTCACTTGAACCTCCCATAGATAATCTTTAAATTTGAGGCTCACTTCAAAGCAAATCAAGAGGGAATGGCGATGTCCTAGGCATAAAACCCTAAAAATCTGCCATTAAAAATCACAGGCAAGCTTGGGGTTTAATTATCTTAGCTGCTAGGTTCTCATAAAGGGATATTTATGGCCCACAGGCAGGCTACCTCATGATGCAAATGAAAGAACGAGCTCGAAACTCACTTGGGGAAATCATAAATCAAACAATATCAAGCAACCCTAGCCTCAAATGCTTAAATATACAGAACTTTGAATTCCAAGCATTCCCAAGACGGAAAGAATCAGTCACATTCGAAAATCAAAAGCGGGGTAATAAACACATACCATTAATAAAATGTAAGTCGATTTTAGCAAAGACAAACAACAATCTTGAACGCCCGAGCAAGCAACAACAATGATACCGCCCAGGGAATCACAATCAAATCCAACAATTCCCAAATTTAGCACACCAAAGCCAGCTAAGCACCTCAAGATTAAGCTCCTCAACTAAATTGAATGAAAATAATAAAGCATAATGGCAAGAAAATCCCCAAAGATTGACTAAATACATCCCTCACAAATCATACAAGAAGCATTTAATTCAGTCGACAAGACAACTTAAAACCCGAATCCGGAAACCCGACAAGGCAACGGACCTTCAAAAAATTCCGGCCACCATGGAATTCAGTGAAGACCAGAAATATTTGAATCATGGCATAAAGCAAACAGGACTGGACCTGGAGAGGATTTTCCTGACAGCGGTGAAAAACCCAAGATAAGCTGAAAACTTAAGATTTTCAATGAACACCCTAAAGGGATCACCAAAGCAAGAAAGATAAACACTTAAGCTCATGCCAAAGCAAGGTAAATCCTCAAAATCAAAGGGCCAAAACACCAAGAATGAAATTGAAATAGGGTCCCTGCTTTCAGCGGGGCGTGTGTGCAAAAACTGCACAACAAATTGTGACTCTGTTGGGGAATGCTCTAGAGCATTTCAGTGGAAAACTTGAATCAAGAACCCAGAATCTTTGGTTTCGATCTCCCTATCAGACAAAAAAATCAAAATGCAGGATTAAAGAATCAGAACCAAAGGTAGACTGAACCTTCCATAAACTGAAAATCCAAGTGTGTGCACATGAGTTCATTTCTCTCCTTGAGCTACTGCAGAAATCAAGTTTAATCAGGTCAGGCTACGTAAAGATTCTAACTTCAAAAGAAACCTGGATAGAGCCCCGCTGCCAGTCAGGCATCTATAGCCCTGACGAGGTTATCATTGTGACTCTCCCAAACATAGCTCTATTGCCAGCCAGACATCCATAGCCCTGATAGAGATATTTGGATACTCCTAATAATTTGAATTCATTTTATTTTCAACATTTTCTCTTTTTCTTCTTTTTTATATTTCTTTTCTTTTTCACTTTTTCGTTTCAACCTGTGAACAATGAAGTTCACACTCAGGGTTGAGAACCACAGTGGCACTGAAGCAAAAATAAGATTTTTTACCTAACAAGACTTCACAAAGATCTCACAACAACCTCGGGATTTTTAAGATGTATGAAAGATATAAGATTTTAGAATACTTCATATTCAAATCAAACCAATGACCCATCCTCCTTAAATTAAACATTTAGACTGCTTGACGATAACAAAGACCTCAACCATCCATTCAAGACACATGATTAAAGTTCATCAAGGAAATACTCAGAACAATCCCAAGTAAAAGTATATTTTCCATGCAGGTGCAACACATCCAGAAGAAACACAAGAAGACCTCTGAAGAAAAAGTAGAGAAAAAACACACCAAATCAAAAGCAAACCTATACTAACCAAAACAAACAAAAGCAAAGTAGAAAGGGAAACCTACTCTAACCAAAGCAAGATAGAGAAAACATAAACAAAAAGGAAACCTAATCTAACTATATACAAGGAAGGAGTTGCACACAGCTCAGGATTGGAAATAATGCTTCAAGTACTGCCCATTGACAGGTAGTGGGATATCCTCCTCAGTGAGAGTTTGCAAGCAAAAAGCATTATCTCCTAGGATCTCTAAAATCTGATAAGGGTCAAGCCAAAGTTTTTCAAATTTACCATGCTCCCCTTTACGGTCATGTTCTTTATCCCAGTAGAGAACCAAGTCAGAGACCTGAAAGGCCTTTACCTTGGCTCTTCTATCAAACCACCTTTTGACTATCCCCTGATGTTTGGAAAAGTTTTCAAGGGCTTCATCTCTTTTCTCCTCAAGGTTTAACAACTCAATAAGTCTGGCCTCACGTTTATCCCCTTCATCGTAATATTCATTAATGAATTGTAAGCTGGGGATTTTTAACTGAATAGGAAACACAGGTTCTAACCCATAAATCAGGTGGTAAGGGGATATTCCTGTGGAAGTCTTATGTCTTGTATGATCTGCCCAGAGAGAAAATATGAGCTGGGTGTGTCAATCCTTAGGATTTCTTTCTAATAGCTTGTGAATAACAGTTAGGAGATTTGTATTGGAAAACTCAGCCAAACCATTACCCTGAGGGTAATAATTAGATGCAAACTTAATTATAATTGCATGATCAAAGGCCCAGTTGGAGAATTTCAATGATGCAAATGTAGGACCATTATCACAAACCAAAGACATAGGACATCCAAAATGGTTAATAATACCTGATTCGATGAAATTGATTACCACCTCAGAAGTACATTGCTTGCAAGCAAGATCCTCAGTCCATCTTGTGAAATAATCAGTAACAGTAAGAATATACCTATGACCTACAGAGGAAGGCGGATTGATTGGACCTATGAATTCCATTCCCCACTGTGCGAAAGGTTTTACCTCAAAGATTGGTTGAAGTGGGAGTGATGCATACTTCTCTTTGGTTGTTGCAGTCTAACACACATGGCAAGTTCTAACATGGTTGTGTGTGTCCTTGAATACTGTGGGCCAATAATAACCAGCTCTCAGAATCTGATTCGCTGTAGAAGGTGCAGATCCATGGCATTTACCATATCTGTCATGAAATTCCAACATTACTCTTTCAGATTCTACTTTTCCTAGGCACCTTAAGTAAACACCATCATGATTTTTCTTATATAGAACAGCTCCCTTCAACATGAAACTGTCACTCTTCAAATGCAATGCCCTTCTCTGTACTGCATTAAGATGGTTAGGAAACCTTTGAGTCAGGAGATAGTGAACGATATCATCATACCATTCCCCGGGAGAAACATCTTCTAGATTGTAATGTTGGGCTGCAAGATCAGGGCCCATTTCTGCCATTGTCCTTGTAAGTCCTTGCCCTCTTACCAGCTTCATGGGTTGAATCTCAATATCGTATTCCTGTAACATAGTTACCCACTTAGCTCTGCGCTCTCCTAGCTCATTCTGCATCAACAACAGCTTGACTACAGGATCAAGAACTATTGCAAAGACCTTGTTTCTGAGGATATAGTGTCTAAATTTCTTCACAGCTCTGACTAAGGCGTAAGCCTACTTCTCCACACTGGGTACCTTATTTTTGCATCTTTCAATGGTGCACTCATAAATTCTATGGGATGTTCATTTCCTTGATCATATTTTTGGGTCAACATAGCAGCACAGGAGTGATCAAAAGCAAACGAATATATATAGAATGGCTTAGCATAATCTGGACTCACCAAAATCGGAGCTTCAGCAATAGCCCTTTTTATCTCTGCAAATGCTTCCTTAGCTTCTGCACTCCATTCAACTTTGGCTTCCTGCTTCAACATTGCATTCAGTGGCTTGACTATTTCTACAAATCCAGTGATGAACTTCCTTACAAAGTTGATTTTTCCAAAGAATGATTTCATTTCTTTCTTGCTAGCAAGTGGTTGGATCTAGAGTATAGCTTCCACCCATTCTAGATCAATGGCAATTCATTTCTCAGAGATAACGTTCCCCAGCAATTTTCCCTCTGTAACTCCAAACATGCATTTCTTTTGGTTGAGAGATATGCCAAATTCTCTACACTTCTAAAACACCTTGCACAAATCTGCTATATGATCACCTCTCTTTTTGGAAAAGACTGTCAAATCATCCATATAAATGATTATGCATTTACCAATTATGTCCTTAAAAGCAATATACATGGCTCTTTGGAAGGTGGCTCCAGCATTGATCAAACTGAAGGACATCCTCCTATAAGCAAAAGTACCCCACTTGGTGGTGAAAGTAGTTTTATGTTTGTCCTCTTATTGTACCATAACTTGATTGTATCCTGAGTAGTCATCCAAGAAATACATCATCTGAGATCCATTGACAATCTGAAGTACTTCATCCAGCGAGGGTACTAGATAATTATCTTTTTCTGATGGTCTGTTAAGGTTCCTAAAATCCACACAGAGTCTGATTTCACCATTCTTTTTTCTTATAGGAACCAAGTTTACAACCTAGTTTGAATGTCTAACTAGGAATATGACTATGGTAGATAGTATTTTTTGCACTTCCTTTTGAATTACTGGTTCTAGTAGAGCATTGATTGGCCTCTGCCTCTGCCTGAAGGGTCTTACTCTTGGATTAAGAGGGACAATGTGAGTTATAATTGATGTGTCATAGGTCTTCAAGTCTTCATAACTCCAGGCTATCACATCTTGATATGTATGTAATGCATCGATTATGTGTTTCCTCTCTTCTGGAGTACACACATTGCCAATGAAGACATTTTTGACATCATCCTGAGTCCCCAAATTATACTTTTCACATTGTCACTGATCGACTCTTTCTTGGCATCTTGTTCACGATCTTTGACCTTATCCAAATTAAAAATCCATTCTAACTGCACCATTCCTCTGGGAATAGTATTGGTCTTCAGATTAATTATCCCTTCCAAATCCATCTCTACTTCTTGGAGTTCAGTTTCATCAATAATTTGAGAAGCAGACATCTGAGCTTGTGATAAAATCCAAAATATTCTTATCATCTTCAAATACATGGAAATTGGTAACATTGTTAGGTACTAAAGGTACTAGGATCAGTTCCACTGTAAACTTATTCAATCCAGAAAGAGATAGAGGTTGCAATGTACTAGTTGCCTGAGCAAGGGAGTCAGTTGTTTGGTTTTTACTACGTGGGATCAACTGAATATTGAAGGCATCAAATCCTTCAATAAGGTCCCATACTCTATGCATATAATTGGTCATTCTTCGGTCATGAAATGACTACTGCCTCCTAACTTGTTTGACCACTAACTCAGAGTCCCCAAAGACTTGCAAAATCTTAACCTTTTTCTTTAATACCAAGAGAAACCCATGAATCAAAGCCTCATATTCTACTACATTATTCGTACAATGAAATTGAAGTCTATGAGCAGCAAATAAAGTTTTACCTCTTGGACTGATTAGCTCAAATCTTGCCCCAACTCCTTGCTTTGATTTGGATCCGTCAAATCTTAAAGTCCAATAGCCAGCCATTGCAGACTTACTCACTGTAACTCTTGCACTATTGCTGCTAGAGGGTTCTTCAGAAAGCATAACTTTATTTCCTTTAGTATCCTCTTGGACATTCTGGATATTAATTTTGACTACTGGAGTGGGGTTGATACACTTTTGTATTTGTTCTACTACAGCCTGGCACAAGCAATAGTCCAATTCTAAATGGGAGGCATTATGAACCCTACACCAATTTGGCAAGAGTAATTCTCCAAAATTCATTCCTCTACCCAACTGAACCTGGTCTTCAATACACTTTTGAATGAATTCTTGGAAACTGTCCAACAAGCCAAGTTGATTATCTTGAGGGACATCATCACTTATTGGTTCCACCAAGGTTTTAGTACCACTGGATTCAGCTGTGAGATCAATAGGCACAACATGTAACATAAGGATTTCTTCTGCTTCAAATTCCTCAAAAGGGGTTGCAAGCACGTAATTTCCCATGCTCACCTCAGATATTAGAATCTCATTCAAAGTGTTTTGATATTTTGTAATCATGTATTTCATCCTGGGTTCCCTTTCAATCTTGATCTAATTTGGCACTACCTTCCAGGGAAGCCACATATGAGAGTGTAAAATGATACATATCCATTCAAGGCCCTGGTAAAGTCTCTTCCCAAGATTAGACCATAAGCATTAGGTATATCAGCCACCTGTATATTAATAACCTGTTGAATTCTAGGGTCAGTAGCAACCTACATATGAATCATGTTTAACTCCCCTACAACATTAACCTTAGTTTGATCTTGTTGCATAACTTTCTTTTGGGAGTCAATAGGAGTGATACCTAAGGCTCTACAAACACCAAAAGGTATTACATTGGTAGAAGCACCTTAATCTAACAAGCAATTGTGCAGATTTTTACCAAATATGCGGAAAAAAATAAGAAATGGAGGAGTATCCGTTTTCCCCTGGAACATGGTCAAGGGAGTATCCACTTGAGCAACATATATGGCCAGTTGTTATGTACCTAGATCAGCTAAGGCCTCTTTGGGACATTCCGCCACCCTATCTTTTCTTGATTCAACACTCTTTCCTTTTGATGGATCAATTTGTGCTTGCCCTTCCTTTGGCAAGTACTGTTTAGGCACATGGGGATACAGTGGATTATTACTAGCATTGGGATCTGGAGGTGTGGTGAAGTTGTTTGGAGGGATGGAAGTGGTGAAGGGGCCCCCAGCCTATGAACGTCTGTGTGGCAAGTCCCTCAGATCATATTTCTTAATAGGCCTCTGGAAGGTCTGTACCTCTTCAACATAAGCTTCTTCTTCATCCATGGGTCCATTGTTATTCATTGGATTTTCATCAAACAACTGTGTAATCTCATCTCCATTGCACACCTGGTCTACCTCTTCCTTCAGCTAGTCTGATTCTTCTTCAGGGATATTTTCCTTTCTCTATGGAAAAGGAGCATGATTCAGTACCAACACTGATGAATCATAGGGAGTAGAATGCACCATTTCCTAACTACCTGCATTATTCTCCACTTCATACTAAAAAATTGAAGATGTTGTCTTGAACTCTTGACAATCTAACTCAGAATGTTGACTTGTTTTATGGAGCCTACACCATCATGATAAAGAAGCCTAAGCTAAATATACACCACTTGGAGGCTTCTCTTGGTTGGCTGCCTGATTGACTGGCTGATCCAATGGGGTGGGAATACCTCCATTATTAGGCCTCGTATTCTAAGTCTTGTTCTGTCTAGGTGGCTGTCTCTTGTCGAACCCTTGTCCACCAGCTTTCCCTCTATCAAATTTTTGGCATGAGGATTGTCCTTTATCATAATTCTTTCCTCTGTCATTATTATACCCTTTGTCATTATTATATCCTCTTTCATTGTTATATCCCCTTTCAGGATGTTTCCCCCTATCAAAATGTTGTCCTTGTTGATTTTGTCGACTTTTTGTGGTATGATTAGACTGCATACTTCTCTAAGCAGCTTATAGCTGACTGTTCTGGTTCCTCAAATAAGTTACCTCCATATTTAGCTTCTTCACTTGTTCAGTCAATTCATCTAGTCTCTCCTTGTCAGGGTTTTTGTATGGAGGCTAGTTCGCATTGTTTTGGGGATATCCTACTGTAGTATTGGCATTCAGTGATTGATTTAATACTTCAAAATTCTGTAGATACATGGGAAAACTAGCTTGAGGCTGTGGATGAAGAGGCTGATTTACATTTTGCTGAGGGTAGCTAATTATGCGTGGAACTTGACTCACAGGAGGTCTTGGGTGTGGGACCAGAGGCAACTAAGGTATTGGATTCATGATAGGAGTGTGATTAGCGAGAGCCTGGTTGAGAGTTGGGACTTTTCCAGGGTGAGCAGTGGGTCCTAATGACGGTAAAGGTTTGGATAAGTGTTGCCTTAAAGCACTGCTAACCTTCACAGCCTCCGTGTATGCATCAAGTAGGGTAGTAGGAGGGTTGTTTCTCCATTTCATGAAGGTGGTTGTCAAATTGTCAAGTCCCTCATAATAGACTTCTAAAGCAGTGGGCTCATCAACAGCATAAGTGGTTTGCAGTCGGGTATAGACACGATGAAATTGGTTGTTAAAGGACCCTATAGGCTCATGGACTTCTCTCTTAACATTAGTGAATTGAAGATAGAGCTCATTGGGACTAATGAGAATCCTAAACTTCTGCAAGAATGCAGTCTCTAGTTCAATCCATTTCTGGATGGACCCAGTAGGCAAATGATTGTACCAATAGAATGCATCATCCCCCAAGGAATAAGGAAAGAGTCTACATGCTACATCCTCATGTTTGATTCCTCTATCCTTAAGGCCAATCTGAAAGATCCTGATGTGTTCCTCAGCAATTCTATTGGGATCATTAACATGGAACTTTGAACAAAAGTGTTCAGGGTTCTTGGGCATGACATTGTAATTAGCGAAAGTTAATGGAGATGGGTTATTAGCTAGGAAAGCCATTGGCGGAGGTGGGGATGGTAATGGTTGATTTATGGTTGGCTGAGGTTGTTGAATGGGAATGTCCTCAGACCCAGATAAAGATGAACTTGATGAAGATGGAGATGATGGAGATGATGGAGGTGGTTGGGTGGATGATCATTCTCCTCTCCTGTTGGTCCTTCTTGACCTAGTAGGGGCTGGTAATTCTTGAAATTCCTCCTCCCCTAGAGTAGATCTGTTTCTTCTTCAAAATATTCCAGGAGAGATGGCAAATAGAAATCAATCCAGCATGCTTATTCAGGCCCTCCTTCTAGCGCCAATCTATTGATGGTGTTTTTTGCACAGCAACAACTCAGACAGAATATAATATCCTATCACTCTTGAAAGGTAAATCTCTATCAGCAAGCCTCAAGAGATAACCCCAAGGTCTCTAATGTCAGGTCTTGACAATGCATAAACAACTCAGTGATAAATGTGAAAATGTTGGTAATCACAAAGGGACCTTACTACAAGAAAATATTGAATCTTTAATTTATCAGATCTAGCAATATGATGATAATTCAATCCTAAATCTAACCCAAATGATAAATGAAATAACAAAAGATATAAGGTATCAAAGAGATTCCTAAACTTAACTCTAAACCTAAGATTAACAATGCAAACGAAAAACACTTGAAATGGACCAATCCCTCAGAAACTAATTTCTACTTGACCCAGATCGATCTACAATCTTATAGATATAATGCAATCTTCTAAAGCATTAAAGATTTTCATATCATGAACATTCATTCAAAACAACCCTATTGAAATCGAAATGAATAAACCTTCACAATTGAACTAAGCTTAATGAATATAAAAGTCCAAGCTAACTTTGTAAAGCAACTAACAATCAGTTGGTTGCAAAAACTATAGACCAAAGATTGCTGCAACACTTCAAGTACAAAATCATAAACACTATCAATTTATCTAACATTAAACCTAGCACATCTATCAAATAACTTAAGCAATTCCAATGATAGAATCAGAAGAACCATGCCAGATAAAATTCAACACAAGAAAGGCACCAAATCATAATGTCTTCACTTATATTAAATTACCCAAAGTAGCAACAATTCCAGTATTATGTTACAGCACTTGCTTACTTGAAAATAAAACTAACTCCTAACTCTAGCTCTTGCTATACTGCTTAATTTTCTCCAAGAAAAACTATCTATCTAGCCCTTACAAATGAGGCAGAATGCCATATTAATAGAAGCCCCCCAAGGCATGTCGGCCTAATTACAATTTACAATAATAATAAATGGCCATAACACAAGTTGGCCAAGAGGAATTCAAAATAAGATAGAATATGCATTAAATGCACGAGCTCCATCCAGGTTGGCCTAGGATCTCCAATATAGTTCGGACCTATGCATGCAAAATAATAGGGAAGCACAAATTCCGATGTAGCCTTGCATTAACTACTTTCCCCTTTGTCTTTATTTCGCTCCACTTTATCATGCACCATCAAAAATACTTTTTCCAAGTCGGCTATAGGTGGCAGAGGTAAAACCTTAATTCTTTTCTCAATCGATTTAATATTTTCTCTTGACTGCTCCACCGACTTATCCCACTCAACCTTATTGGACTGATATTTCTCAATAACTACAATATAAGTGGCTGCATCATCCAACTAATGTTAAGTAGTTGGATCTTCATGGATTGGAGAATATACATCTCGCCACCATTTTCTCAACTGTTCTAAGTTTAAACACTTCAATGCAAACCTCTTTCTCCCTATCATTAAATAAATGCATCTACCATAGATATCGTTCAGGGTATCCTCAATTTGCCTCCTCTGCTTATATATCTTCTTTAGAACCTTTTTCCTTATTTGCAGAGCTTCAAACCATTCCCAAGGTTTTGCAGCTCTAGAGAAAGGGAGAAATCCATCACTCACCAACTTATCCTTAGTGTATTCCATGATGGTCTTGGTTTTCTGCAATAGGAGATCTACATCCTCTTTATCTTGAGCCAATATATCTTTCAACCAATTTATTGACCTCATTGCATCTCCTCTGGTTGAAAGGATGTCCTTGATAGCATTATCTCCCTTAGTTTGCACCCACTATAACCATTTCGTTTTGGAAAGAGTAGTGGCCTTCATTCTTTCCAGCTCAGTTATGGTTTCTTGTGGCAGGAAACTCGCAGCAAAAGATGAAGAGCTAATAGATTGTAAGGGCTTCATCAAGTCTTGCGAGTTCTTTAATTTCTCATTCTCCTTCTTCATCTCTTGCTTAGTCTACACTTCTTTCCTCAACTTGCCCAAGATTACTGCACTAGAGCCTTCATATTCTTTAATATCCTGTTCCATGGAAGTAGGCCCTAGGTTGATGGTTTGCACATTATAATCACTCCCAGTTACATCATCCATGATGTTCTTATCAGGGGTTGGATTGCAATGTGGATCACCCAGTTATTTGTTTCATCTCTTTCAATCTTGGAAATGACCTTAGCCTTCCTATTTCCTTTACCCTTTCCTATGTTTTCCAATAGCTCATCCCAATTGGGAAGGGTGTCATCCACAATGATATGTTTTCTCTTTAATTCCTTATCCAACCAACTTGGAACAGTGGATTCCTTCTGCATTTTACTCTTCCCAACCTCATCTGACTGATCCCTAGGTGCATCCTCATTTGAATTCTATTTCTCAGGAATCTCCTCGGCCTTATCTTCTTTTTCTCCAGTATGCTCTTCTCTATGCACAGGTGATGGAGTCCTAACTAGCATTTCTTCTCTCAGAGGGGGTCTATCCTCTTCACTTCTAGTAGGTGAATCATCATTTGCAACCAAGGGAGACTGCAACACCCTCTCCATTTCTACCTCAGCACTAAAGACTCTCCCTCTTGAAATTCTTCTCCTTTTGTATCTGGGCGATTCTCAACTTTGTTGGATTCACCTGGTTGCTCGTGAGCTTCATGGGAAGAAGGGATATCATCATGTTGTTTTGCATGAGGAGTAACCAGAGGAGGGTCCATCTTTGGTACACTATCCTTAGGAGAAGGAGTTCTTGACCTCCTTGTATATACTTGTGTCCTTTCTCCTAAGCTCTCCACATTTACCACAGGTGGATTAACTTCTTCTCAAGCCTTGGAGCTTACCTTTTCCTTTTGTGGTAGTCTTACGATTCTTCTTCTCTTGGGCACAGAAGCACTAACCTCAGGATCTTGCTTTTCGGCTTCCTCTTTTCCAGGCTTCTTACCCTTTGAAGTGTGCCCCCTTTTCTTGACAATAGATTTTCTTTGTTTTTCTAATTCCCGAGCTTCCTCCACTTTAACATCTTTAATCTTGATTTTAAAAGGACAGTTCACTTTGCCATTACCCTTGGGATCCTGCTCAACTGACTCCTCGGAAGTAGAATGAGACTCTAAGTCTCCAATCATATCATAGGTGCATTGCACACCTTCATTCTCCAATTCCAATATCCTATGCTTCAGCCACAACTTTGTATACTTAATGACTGGATTCATTAACTGCTCTAACTTTTTTTTTCTTCTTCCAACCAATCTATTTTTCCAATTGGTATGTCCTTTACTGCCTCATAAGCATGTCCCTGAATCAAATCTCCATCATCTTCAACCTGATCCGGAACTACCTTCACATTATATAATCAGACTGAATCTGCTGGTAGCCGGGAAAACTTCTTCTTTCTTACCTCATACTCATCATTGCAGTTCGCCCAATAGTCTTCCAAATCATCTATGTGGCTATACTCTCTACTGGCTTTCTTTTGTGCTTCCCCAGTTCTGTCAAACCTGGGCCTCTTGGAATGGAAGGATAACCCAAGAGTACTCATCTCCTCCTCTGAATCCTGTGCTGAGTTAATGGAAGGGCATGCCTCTCCAATGCCTATCCTCAGTGGGAAATCTCCACCAAATCCAGTCTGATGTTTATCTTTCTTCACGATGGCATCAAAGTCACAAATTTGTCTTGAGACCTCCAGGAGTATAATATGATCAGTGGGATACCTTGGAAGTCTATATGGAGCCCTTTGACAACCATCAATCCTTATATACGAGAAGGTGGGAAAATGTGTGAACTAAACCCCATATCTCTTGATTAGCTCCTTGGCCTAATCAGAAATCCTCACATGCTCTACACCTTGGAGTAACCTAGTGATGTACATGGTGAATGCATCATTCACCCTTCTATAGCTCGAGTTACCCAAATGCAACTGTGGATAAACCTCATAGATCACATCATGCCCGAAGATGCCTTTGGTACTTATCCCCTTATATGGATGGAATCTTGCAAGCGCATAGACCAAGTAGGAAGTCATTGCGAAGTTCTTGGTTTGTAGAAAATTACACAGTTGCTCATGAATCATAGCACTTATAACACCTTCCCAATGATAATTAGTATTTTGCTCCATCCCTGCAATGACCTGGAACATCAAGCCCTCAAACACACCGGCACTCTTCAATCCTACCACTCTACTAAGAAGGGTAGTAGCATTATAATATTCCTTCTTGAACTTTGCTCTGAATAGTTGTTTGGGTAGCTTGGAATAGTGAGACTTGGGCTTCTCCAACCAAGAATTGATAACCTATTGGGCTTTGATGGTATCTTCTTCATAGAATTTATTTGCCATATCCATATCAAAATCCACCACATGAGACCTGTCAAGCATGTCAAAGGTCTAGGCAATAGACATCGGATTCAAATTTGCTACAATCCTCCCTTGAGGGCCAACTATCCTTATTGTATCCTTATCATAGTGCATGGCACACTCAAGAACCAATTCATAACATTTCATTGTGGGAGATAATCCAGCCACATGCGCCAATCCTAATTCCAATATTCTTCTAGCTAGTAAAGGAAGGTTTTGCTCTACCATTCTAGCCTTGAACTCCTCATAGTCCCATAGACCAACATTCATGTCAGTCACTTCTGACCAAATGGAAGTAATCTTGCTCTCTGGGATCTTACTCTTGATGTCCATCTTGATCCTTTCTGCTTTAGACACAGAAGACCCCTCTGAACTTGGATCCACCATTCTACCCTTGGTCCCACTTTCCACTGCCTTGCTTGACTCAGCCTGCACTTAACAAAGAAACCATAGTAAAGATCACATGAAATCCAAGTTAAATCAATCATAAACAACATAATCATCATCAAAATGAATCCCAAGTAAGAAAAGTGTCATTAATTCTCATAAAAAATTATCATATCAAAGTTCGGGTTTTCAAACCATCCGCGGAATACAGGCCAGAGAGGAATTTTAGAAAATTCCAAGCTAGGCGGATTCCAGGGAAATGAACATGAAAAGCATCCATTAGTTATTTAGTAAATCATCATAAGCCAAGAAACAGCATGAGACATCTTACAACAGCTCAAATTAATCATAACATGCATAATAATACGTTAACAAACCATGTTATCTCATATTCCTTCACTTTCCACTAAATTTCAGGGAATTCCGCACAGGACGGATTTTCATGAAAGAAGCGATAATCTGCAAATTCTGAGAAGACGAAGGGACAAAGGAAAATTTGGGTGAATCCAGAATTAACGAAAAATCCATGAATAAGGCATGACTCCAGGTTTCAACATATTTCGGGAAAACGGAGAGTACTAGGAAAATCGAGGAAATCCACCAGCGAAGGAAAACCCGAATATCGATGTCCTCTCACGATCTCGCTCAAATTGATTGAATGATCACAAATTTGAGGACCTTCGTCATGGAACTAGTTTTACTTGAACCTCCCATAGATAATCTTTAAATTCGAGGCTCACTTGAAAGTAAATCAAGAGGGAATGGTGATTCCCTAGGCATAAAACCCTAAAAATCCACCATTAAAAAACATAGGGAAAGCTTGGGGTTTAATTATCTCAACTGCTAGGTTCTCATAAAGGGCTATTTATGGCCCAAAAGCAGGCTACCTCATAATGTAAATGAAAGAACGAGCTCAAAACTCACTTTGGGAAATCATACTTCAAACAATATCCAGCTACCCTAGCCTCAGATGCTTAAATATACAGAACTTCGAATTCCAAGCACGCCCAAGATGGAAAGAATCACTCACATTCAAAAATAAAAAGCAAGGTAATAAACACATACCATTAATAAAATGTAAGTCAATTTCAGCAAAGACAAACAACAATCTTGAATGCTCGAGCAAGCAACAACAATGATACCGCCTAGGGAATCACAATCAAATCCAACAATTCACAAATTTAGCACACCAAAGCAAGCCAAGCACCTCAAGATTAAGCTCCTCAACTCAATTGAACACAAATAATAAAGCATAATGGCAAGAAAATCCCCAAAGATCGACTAAATACATCCCTCTCAAATCATACAAGAAGCATTTAATATAGCCGACAAGACAGCCTAAAACCTGAATCCAGAAACCCGACGAGACAAGGGACCTTCGGAAAAGTCTGGCCACCACGGAATTCTACGAAGACCAAAAATATTTGAATCACGACATAAAGAAAATAGGACTGGATCTGGAGAGGATTCGGGGAATTTCGCCAGTAGCGAATTTTCCCGATAGCAGTGAAAAACCCGAGATAAGCTAAAAACTTAGGATTTTCAATGAACACCCTAAAGGGATCACCAAAGCAAGAAAGATAAACACTTAATCTCATGCCAAGGCAAGGTAAATCCTCAAAATCAAAGGGCCAAAACACCAAGAATGAAAGAAAAAGAGGGTCCCTGCTTTCAGCGGGGCGTGTGTGCGAAAACTACACAACACAACCTAATGCTCAAAGGTTCAATGGTTATTGTATTACTTGATACAAGTTTGGTCATATGGCAGCTCAATGCAGAAGTAGAATGAACTCAAATGGTCCATCATTCTTTGGTCAATGCTTCAATTGTAACAAGTATGGTCATAAGTCAAATGAATGCAGAAGTGTAATGGAAAATTTTTATAGATATGTCAAATGTTATACATGCAATAGATGTGGCCATATTGCTAATCAATGCAGATCAAGAGAAAATCAGTGGAGCAACTGGTCTAGACAAAGAAATGTGGTGTGCTACAATTGCGACAAAACCGATCACATTGCTAGACTCTGCAGAAGAGGTCTGATAAATCAAAGAAGAAACATGCAGAAGGGTATGAAAGGAAAAGGGAAATTTACTACAGATCATATCATAAAGAAGATGAAGAAAACTTGGGTGAAGAAGATTCCCTTTGTTATAGAAAATGAGGCAGCACCAGAATCAGATTCTGGTAATCCCTCTAGGAATTAAGTTAAGGATTTTTAGCCTAGGGGGAACTATCAAGAAAATTTTCCAAACCCCCTGTTGATAATTGACACCAAGATGTGGATGAGCGCAATGAATTACATTTTTTATCTATAGATGTTGTTGAACAATTGGAGAGAGTGTTTATGCAAAATTGAAGGTCTGCAGAAGATTTATCTTTCACAGTGTATGAAAATAGGGTATCCGGATGAGTTACAGAAAAAGCATTTATTGTATCAAAAATTTAGGTGTGCGAGTGATAAAAAGGTCGTTTATATCTTTCATTTGTCACTTTACATTTTGAGAAGAAGAATTTTTTGAGCTCTAAAGTGAACTTTGGCAAAATTTGGGAGAATTCAAGTGTGAAGGCGATTTGAAGCTCAAACCCTACTCTGGCTAAAAGGTATTTTTTAAGATAACTTGTAAACCTGTGAATTTGTTGAAATGGATACTCCATTGGTAGTTGAAGTGAAGGATAGACCCCATCCAAAATTCAAATGGCACCCTTTCAAGTCTATTGAGACCGATCCCTTAGGTGCATTTTTGTCTGTGATGTACAAATTTTTACATATTGAAGACATTAGGGCATATATTCATGATAATATTGAAGAGTTAGGAAGCTCACAGTTGCTAAACTTATATTCCAAACATATTGTTGGAGAGGATTTTTGTGTTAAGCCTGAATTCAAAACCCTAGAAGACAAGAAATTCACGCAGTTTGTGAAATTTCCCATGTTTGATCAAAGTGAATGGGTCTGGTACATCTTGAGTTGAGTCCATGCTGAATTTATGTGGTTGAATCAACCTTTCAAGATAAAAAAAGAAGCTATAAGAGTTGTTACAAGTCTAAATTATTCCAGTTGTTTTCCAATTTTGAAGTCTGTAAAGAATCATACAGTCACTGATGCGACTGGTTCGACATTTGATAGAACAACAATGACAATTGATAACATCACCAATGTGGATGTGAAATTTTCCTCAATGGTCATTGGTTATAAGATATATCACTCCAACAAAGAAAATTTTGTATCTAGTACTGCCATATATGTAGCTTATCAAATGGTAAGCGAGAATGCAGAATATGAATTGTGCGAATTGCTTCGAAGTTAGCTTATGGAGAATCTTGGCAAGATAAAGAAAGACAAGAAGAATTCATTTAAATATGGTAATTTGTTGTTGTGTTTATTCTTTTATTTTATGAATGAAGTTCCAAGAGTTGGGAAAGTGTTCTGGCAAAGAGATGATAAGCCTGTAGTTGTTCAGATTAGAGACATGTTATTCAACCTTGGTGATAGTCAAGTTGGAAAACCACCTGGGGATATCTCAAGAACTTTCAGAATGAAATGCAAGCAAGGGAAAGGATTTCTACCTCTATTGTTGAGAAGTATAAGGACACAATTTTTTTTATGATGGATATTGATCAATGCTTAATGGAAGTAGTTGATCCCATAACTGTTTGGATTATTCCAATGGGATATGAAGTCGAGGAAGGAATCTTGGAACTATATGCACAAAATCTGATGAGTAAGAATGTGGATCTAGTAGAAGAAAGGTTTGGAACATGTGCAGAAAAGGACATGCAATTCTATGAGCAGTTAAAGAAGCCAATGATAGTTTGAAGAGTAAGGAAAGAAGTGGAAGTCTTTGTAGAAAGTATGGGAATATATGTAGAAGCCGTAAGAGAATCTAGAAGGAAGAGAGATCAAGCAGATGCCGAAAAAGGAAAAGAGTCTGCTAAAACTGAATCTACTAGTCTGGTAGCATCCTCTGCCCGAACTAGATCAACAAGGAGCTTTGCACCTCTATCCGGTCATGCAAAGAAGCCAGCCCCTGCAAAAGCTCAAGTCAAGGTATCTGGTAAGAGGAAGAAGGATAAGAGCATAAGAGTGTATGTAGTTTTCTCAGAAGATGAGGAGACATAATCTAATGAAGAAGTTAGAGAAATAAATCATATGGGCACTCAAGTAGCAATAGTCAAGCCCTCCAATGAAAAGGTGAAAGCAAAGAAAAAGATGAAGATTGAGAAACCAGGTATGTTGGTAGAGGAAGTTGAAAGAGGTATAATTAAGGATAGAAATCTCAATCCTTTATGTGAAGCGTATGGTACTTTTGATATTTTTGGTCAAAGAGTCCTTGAGGAGGCTACAAGAAAATATTTGAACAATTTCAATATGACTCTTGTTGAAATAATGGCATAGTTGCCTAAGGTATTGTTTCAAATTTTGGAAATGAGGAGAGTCAGTGCTAGAACTGAAGATGAGCAAATGAGAGAGTGAATTCTTGCTAATCTAAGTCTGGTAATTTCAATTGAGGAAATGCAATCAATCTTGAAAGAAGCAAAAAGAGAATTCAAGAGAAATTCAAGGATAAACAAGCTTATGTTGGGCAGGACAGAAGAAGTTGCAAAAGAAATTGAGATAATTCTGAAGGAAGTTCTATTAAAGAACAGGATTGATGTTGTTTCTAAAGAAGAGCATGCAAAATACATTTCATTTGGTCTAGTAAATGAAGAGGTAACAATTGAGGATACTGAGATTCCTCCTAATGTGCATCATACAGAAACACCTATGGAGACTGAATCTCCTAAAGTTGTTTTGGTTGAAGAAAAGGAGATGTCAGTTGAAGAGGTTGAAATTCCAAATGACAAGCAAAAATATGTGGTTGAAGAGAAGAAGGAAATTTCAATGGAAGAAAGAGACACTACAGAGGCAGTGACGAGATTTCTAGATGAGCTAAAGGAAGAATTTGATCTTGAGTTGGGTGATGCCCCTATTCATTTATCTACTTTATCCCCAATTCAGAAAATGAAAGTTGCATCATTTGCACAAGCTAAGGCTAGGGAAGAAATTTTGAAGTTCCACATTGAGGACAGTGAATTATTGAATCTTGCATCTAGTATTCTGGGGAAGATCATGCCTGCTCATGTTAAAGATCAATCTGGTTCCTCCTCCGGTGAGCTAAAGAAGATCATAAATTCAGTAAGTACTCATTTTGAGTCACTTGAGAAATTAGCTATGGTCAAGGTACAAAAGGATTTTGATGACAAAAGGTTTAGTAGTCTGAAAGGTATGATATCCAAGGATAAATCTTTGTTACCTATCTGTGCAAAGAATGTTCATAATTCTCTATCTGAAGGTGGAAAAGTCTATAAGTCATGTTTGTCTTTATCAAAACTTACTGAGGATAATGAGAAGAAGGTTAAGGTTCATGAGAAAGAGTTAGATGCTATTTTTGATGCTTTTGATCCTTTAACTATTTATGTTGGAGCACAAGAAGGTCAAGTTATCTCTTTACTTGACAAAATAAAGATTTTGAAGCATGAAAATGACAAAGTTGTGGGAAGAGCTTGCGAACTTAAAGGTTTAATTGGTCAAAAAATGGAAACTATGTTAAGTGCTTTGAAGGAAGCACAAGATGCTTTGGCAGTCAGTGACCCGATAAACCTTGAATCAGCTGAGATGCAATCTTATTTGCTTTGTGGTCACATAACTATTCTGGAGAGTCTTAAGAAGTGTTGGGACTCAAGCCTGAACTTTTTGAAAACCAATTTTGCAGATATTTTCAAGTTTGTGTAAATTGTTGAAATAAATTTGTACATATGCAGTTTGAAATTTTTTTGTTTTCTTTGTGCATGGATTCCCTATCTTTGCCATTGATTTCAAAGGGGGAGAATAGAATAGTGAAAAATGTATATTCATCTAAGGGGGAGCTGTAGCTTTGGAGATATTTTTGGAGTTTTGGTTGGTAGTGTATTTTTGTTGGTATTGATCTGACACTTACTTATTTTTCACTAAGTGTTGCCATCAATTCCAAAGGGGGAGATTGTTGGCAAGAGACACTGCACATGCTTTATGGTGTTGTCATTGATGGAAACCCTTTTCAGCTAGTCAATTCACACGTTGCATTTTCCTCATACTGGTAGAGAGATTGAAGATCAGTGTTTATTTGTTAAGCTTGAATAGAGCATCTGGTAAATTTGTGTTCTTTGATTCATATGCAGATTTTTTGTTATTATTTTGTGTTGTGGATCTTAAGGAGTATTTTTTGATAAATAATCTATGTTATTTGAAAATCTTGGTGCCTCATATCGATCTGGATGTAAATTAAGAGGTTCAATTGTCTAATTTTCTATTCATCAGTGTATGAAGGTTGACTTGGTGGATATAGTGTGTCACGGATATTTGAAGAGTTATTGCTTAAGTGTTTTTGTGTTCGAGCATTTAGTTTTGGGTCCTCACTATGTTGTGGCTGACTCTTGTGGATTCGCATTGAATATTATGAATGATTTGAAGCTGACAGTTTGTGAATATTTGCTTATCTTGTTGAAGCTGACATGGAGCAATCAAATCCCTTGTAGCGGTTATATATAAATGATCAATTATATCATTTTGATATATGTTTGATGTGAGTGGATGTATGTTGTGAATATCATAAGATCGGGAAAGCAATTAAGCACAATTTCACTTGTGCATTAAGGATTTTTGTTGCGAGTTGATGCAGAACATAACAAAAGAGCAGAATTAGTCTTAAGGAGCAGAATTTGATTGTTGATCCTAACCGAAAATGTAATCAGGCATTTGTAGATGTTATCTTTCTCAGTTCAAATCTTTGGAAGTATTCCAAACTTTTGTAAGGCAGTTATCCTTTCTGATTTTGAGTAGTGATCTCTAGGCAGTGTTCCTGAATGCAAGTGCATTCCCATTTTGTAAACAACTTTTTGAGTATACTTAGATTATATTGTGGATTGTCCATCCACCGTGGTTTTTCCCCTAGCAGGGTTTCCACATAAAAATACTTGTGTTATGATTTTGTGGTTGCTTACATTATGTTCATGCACATTTATTTTGGTTGAATGCTATAAGTACTTTGAAGATCAAATTAATAAAGTTAAAAATTGAACAACTCTGATTCACCCCCCCTCTTAGTGTTGCTTGATTCCAACAAGGTTTTCAAGATTATTCTTCAACTTTTTTGTCATTTCAAACTTTTTTTCCTTTCTATTTTCCATCATCTCCAAGATATAGATATCTTAGAAAAGAAATTGAGAGGTGTATTTGGATGTTATAACATACAGCAGAGCAAAAGTAGTGCAATTAGGGTGATAGAATGAGAAGAACAGAGAAAAATTGTGAAGGTGATATAATACATAGAGAACCAATAGCACATAACCATTTGTTGGATGATAGGTTATTTTTTCCCATTTTCCAGCAAGCTAGTTGGTTACAATATTTTCTAAAGCTCACATAATTTGATGTGGTTATGACCCAATAGTTTATCTAGCCACATTACAGAATGATGAAGCAATTGTTAGGGGCTTAAGAGTAGTTTCCTTAAAGGTATCCATAGCTGAAGTATCTAGATTGCCAAGTATAGGAGAAGAATTCCTAGTTAGGGAAGATGCCATTGTAGCAAGAAACAAATTCTCCCAGCTAGTAGAAAACATGGATTCTTCTTCACAAGGTACTAAACGATTATATTTTCCCTGGATTAGGCTTCAATTTTTTCCTATATAGTAAAGTACATCACATGTGATGGCAGATAATCTTTTTTCTACACAATTCATTTCAAAATTTTAAGTCACCTTCACCATGATAGGCATGTAAATGTTCCTAAGTTCTTGTATAATTTGTTAAAGATAATTTCATATGAGTACAAGAGGAAAATAAACAACACAACATTATCTCATTTCTATTTGGTTACATTGTTGATAAAGAGGAGTCTTAGGACTCAATTTCTAGATGTTTCTTGGGAAATTTTCCTTAATTGTAAAAATACCAACAGTATACTTGAAGTGCCCAATAAGGATAACAAGGGAAAATAATAAAAAATGGAAGAACATGTTGTTGCTCTAAAAAGATAAATGCCTTATGGCTCCCCTACTACGTCACCTACCCAAAGCATAGGAGAACCAAAGGAGCAAGGCTTGTAGGAAACACAGCCTATAACCTCTATTGAACAACCCGTAGCAGAAGATAAACAAGAAACCCCTATTTCCATAAAACCACAAAAATGCAAGAAAATAAAAGGTGGAACCTCTTCTTCTACACCTATAAAAGGGTAGACGAGACCCAAACAATCTAGGAGGTGATCACATCACCTCAAGAAGAAGAGGGCCATGAGAGGATCAATTAAAAAGTAGGAAGAGTTTGATGTAATGGTAGAAATAGATAAAGATTCAAAGGAGAATGCCTCTAGTGATATGGTAAAGACACATGTTGTACATTCTTGTTATTTTACTAGTACCTTTGAATATGATTCAGAGAATGTTTTTTGGCTAAGAAAATGAGAAGGAGATCCCCAAAAAGGCTTGTTTTAGAGGGTTTTGAATAAACAAGTGCAGTCGGGGATGAACAGTTTTTTGAAAAGGATGAAGGGATTTTTATTGAACAAAGGAATATTAGCAAAGAATTGCAACAAGAAATGGAAAGAATAAAAAATTGGAAGAATTGTTAAAAACACATCAACAAAAGGACAGTGAGAGGGATGCAAGAATTAAAGAAATGGAGGAGAAGCTCTATAAGTTTGAACATGGGTCAAAATTGGAGGTACCATCATAGCTTGCTATAGTAGAATTAGAAAACAAAGAGCTAGTATCTCAAGGCATAATTCCTTCGATCATAACCCCCACTCGGCCAACTATGGTGTCCTTAGGTGTGGAGATTTGGAGAAGAACACAAGAATTATCCCAAAAACAAAAAGAGTGGGCAAGGGAGAAAAATCCAATCACACCAGGGCATTGGAAAAACAAGAAAATAAAATAAAAAGGTTGAAGGTGAAAATTGAGGAAATAGCAGACAAAACTACACAATTTCTAAAGTGTGGGCCGCTTGGTAGGGTTTATGCCTTATTTCTACAATAATTTTTTTGTGTTTTTAGTTTAGCAAGTTAATTAGTGACCTTCTTATAGCAATGAATAGGAAATTCTTATTTTTAGAAACTTTTCATGATTCCACACCTGAAATGCAAGATCATGTTTGTGAATTTTACCTGCATAATTATATTCTTTCAAATGAGATTACCTGGAATCCTTTATTTTTGTAGGAGATCTACAAATCAAATCTTTTGCCTCCTACATAAAAAATGAACATGAGAGGGTTGAAATTTTACAAGAATATAATGAAAAGGAAAAATCTATTGCTTTACAGCTCAAAAAAAAATCAGCGGATCCTAATGTAGTCATGCAAGAATGGATAGAACTTTTGGATTACAGAGGTGTCCAAAAGAAGATAATAAATATCAGATAACATGATTATGTGAGGATGAAGATATTAGCTAGAAGACCTATTAATGTATCCTTCAAATTTGTGTAAAAAAGATGGGAAGAGCTAACACCTAAACTGAAGAAAAAGGAGTTGTTGAACTAAGAGGGGGGGTGAATTGGTTGTCATAGATTATAACCTTCAATTCAATTACTGGAACTAACACATAAACTGATTAAATGAATAACCATCGAATTCCAATGAAAAAACACAATAACACTAGATTTACGTGGAAAACCTAATGAGGGAAAAACCACGGTGAGGATTAACTCACACTATAGAGAATATCAAAACCGATTAAAAAAAGGCTCACTACCTAAAATAAGGCTCACTTCCTAAGATAAGGCTCACTACCTACAATAAGGACTTATTGTCCACAGGGCTACAACCTGGAGGGCTCACTACCACAAAGATACAAAGAATACTTGTTATAGAGAGACAACAATCCCAATGCAGAAAAGGATTCCACCACAATTACTTATCAACTTGCATGAATGATAGAGTTTTCCTTTTGCTCACTACATCCGGAAACCCAATGTTAAGCTTCACACTGATCAACCACACACATAACTCACACTTTCAGAATAGAATCAAATTTGTGTCTACTCTTTCACTTATCTTCCTTCTTTTCTTATGTATAATTTTTATTGCTAGCTCATT
The DNA here is from genome assembly GCA_007258455.2 of Sequoia sempervirens. Classification (NCBI taxonomy): domain Eukaryota; kingdom Viridiplantae; phylum Streptophyta; class Pinopsida; order Cupressales; family Cupressaceae; genus Sequoia; species Sequoia sempervirens. Next base: position 576,455,521 of record VDFB02000015.1, on the reverse strand, counting down.
CTGTATTTATACTATCTCCAACCTTGAAAAGATGCAAATTCAACCATCCAAATTCAAATTTAAATTATGTTGGCACCAATCATCCTAGGGTGTAATTAGAATGAGGGAAACCCAAACACACGCTTCATCGAGACCCATAATAGATCCAACACACTTCATCAACTTTGAAGATAGTGCTTAAAACACGGTCATCCAAACCAATGTAAAACGCATAGATCAATTAAGCTCAATACTCCTAGAAACCAAGAATATCTTCAATGTAATCAAAACATCTTTTCTCTAAACCCACAAGTCAAAAGACTTCATCAAAGAGAAATCTGGACCAGCAACAATTCTCCCGGACCTCAACCAAAACATAGAAAAAAAACATAGGGACAAGTACTAGATCAACAACCTCAATAGTTGAATACCTGTAATCTTCCTTTAATACAATTTTCTCAATATCCTGAACATATACACCCAACAGCAACTAGTAGATGACCAGTTGACCAGTTGACATCAATGAAAACACTTTCATTCCTTTCTCTATTCTTGCAACAATCTCCCCCTTTGTCATTGATGGCAACACATGATGTAAAAAACCATCAAAGACACCATACCAATTTTGAAAATACTTCTCAAGATTTTTCTTTTTACTTCTCCCCCTTAGAAGATCATCTTCCTCATCACCTGCTTTCTCTTATCAACTTTCTCTCCTTTTCGCATGCTTTCTCTCCTTTTTCACATGCTCTCTCTTCCTTTTCACATGCTCTCTCCCTCTTTGACATCAATGGAAAAGGCAAAAGATATGTTCATTGAAACTTCCTTTGACACGAAAACCACATAATGACAACACTTGAAACTACTTGCTCCCCCTAAGAGGTAGCCACCAAAACATTAGTCCAAAAAGATAGCACCATGAATCCACCGGACTGATGCACCTCCAAATGCATCTTAGTTTATGAAAGGAGGGGGCAATAACCCCTAGCTTATCCTGGAGATACTCAAAAGTATCTTTAGGAAGAGCCTTTGTAAATATATCTGCAATTTGATCCTTTGTGGGAACATACTCAAGCTTTACTTCATTCTCCATGACCTTCTCTCTCAAGAAATTATACCTGATAGATATATGCTTCGTTCTTGAGTGCATCACAAGATTCTTAGAAATTTTAATTGCACTTGTATTATCACAGAAGATAGAAATGGGGTCATTATATAGCACTGTGGTATCCTTCAATGTCTGTTTCATCCATAAAACTTGTGTATAGCAAGATGCAATAGCAATATACTCAGCTTCAATAGTAGACAAAGAGACTGAATCTTTCTTCTTTCTCAGCCATGCCACCAACCTACATCCAAGAAAGAATGCACCACCACTTGTACTCTTTATGTCATCTATACTTCCGACCCAATCTACATCTGTATAAGCACTAAGTGTAAAGTCAATATCTTTAGGATACCATAATCCATAATTGGGAGTGTCATTCAAATATCTGAATATTATTTTAAATGAAGTAACATGTGTTTCCTTCAGACCTTCTTGAAATCTAGCTACAAGACAAATCACATGCATAATATTTGGTCTAGTAGCAGTCAAATACAGTAGTCCACCAATCATAGATCTATACTTTCTCTAATCGGCCTTAGGTGAATCATCATCTTTACCCAACTTGCAACCAATCACCATAGGAGTACTTACCAGCTAGGAACCATCCATCCCAAATTTCCTCAACATCTCTCTCACATACTTAGATTGTGAAATGAAAATTCTTTTGTCTATTTCATTAATATGTAGCCAAAGAAATAAATTCATCTCCCCAAACATATACATTTCAAATTCTTTTTGCATCTCTTCCACAAACATCTTCCACATATTTTCATTTCCCCCAAAGATAATGTCATCAGCATATCCAACTACAATCAAGATTTTATCATTTTCAGTTTTGAAGTACAAATTATTGTCTGTCGTACCTTTGTTAAATCCTTTCTGACTCAAATAATTATCTAACCTTGCATACCAGGCTCTAGGATCTTGCTTCAATCCATATAAGCTTTCTTCAATCTTCACACCATATTTGGTTGATCTATTAACTAAAAATCCTTCCAATTGTTCCATGTAGACCTCCTCTTCCATCTCACCATTCAAAAATGTTGACTTGACATCCATCTGATATACTTTGAAATCTTTATAAGCATCTAATGCCAAGAACATCCTTATAGCTTCCATTCTTTCTACCAGGGAAAATTTCTTCTAAAAATCTATGCCTTCCACTTGTGAGTAGCCTTTACACACAAGCCTTTATTTGTTTCTAACAACTTTCCTATTCTCATTCAACTTATTTTTGAATACCCATTTTGATCCAATGATTATTTTTTTTGTCGGTCTTGGGACCAATTCCCAAGTTTGATTCTTCTCAATCTGCAAAAGTTATTCTTTCATTGCTTTCTTTCAATGTTCATCCTTATAGGCTTCACTTACTGACTTCAGCTCAATCTCAGAAAATAAGCACAAATTTACTTCAGCAACAACTTTACTTCTAGTTAACACACATTTTGTCTTGTCATATTTCAGTGTCCTAAGGGACATCACCGGAGCATCTTCTTCTCTTTCATTTTGTTAATTCTGATTTTTATGTTCATCTTTATCATGTTCTTCCATAATATCTTCTATTATTGCACAATCATGTTCATTGGATACATATCCATCAATATCAATAGAATTCTTCACTATTTCATCAACCTTCACATTCAATCTTTCTACAATCTTCTTCAATATTTTATGAAAACATATGTACGCCTTTCTTTTGGTAGAGTATCCAAGAAATATTCCTTCATCACTTCTTGCATCAAACTTGCCCAAAGTTTCCTCATCTCTTCTGATATAGCACTTGTTGCCGAATACCTTGAAATATTTAAGTGTAGGAATTCTTATGTACCATAGCTCATAGGGAGTCTTTGTACTGTTTTCTCTCACTTGAACTCGATTGAATACATATAGATCAGTGTGAATATCTTCTTTCTAGTAAACTTTCGGTAATCTGGCTTCAGTGATCATTGACCTAGCAGCCTCTTGAACTGTTCTATTTTTCCTTTCAATGACTCCATTTTGTTGAGAAGTTCTCAGAGCAGATAACTATTTCTTTATTCCATGCACTTCACAAAACATATTAAAATCATGGGAGGTGAATTCTCCACCTCCATCAAATCTCAAGCATTTTATCTTCAAATTCACTTCATTTTCAACCATAGCCTTGAATGCCTTGAATCTATCTAATGCATTTGATTTCTCTCTTAGAAATGTAACCAATGTATATCTAGAATAATCATCAATTAAAAGCATAAAGTACCTTTCACCAAGTAGACTTTGCACTCTCATAGGACTAGAAAGATCTGTATGAACCAAATCTAGTAATCTAGGCTTTGTAATTCTCGGTAGATCTCTCACGGTGTTAGCTCTCAAAAATGTAGGTTTGAACCACGAGAGGTTTCCAAGCTCTCACAACGTTTCAGGGTAACAAACAAGGCCAAATGATTTGAACCTTCTTCTCTTTAGGTGCTGCTAGACCTAGGTGAGTATACCTATTTGAATAAAGCATACTTGACCTTTGTTCATTTCCTAAAGCAATTTACCCACACTGGAAAATGGGAGTGGATAAATGAGTTTTATTTTGGTACAAATTGTATAAGCAATATCAAGGCTAAATATAATGTGTTCATATGTAAAAATGAATGAAATTAAACAATGAAATAGTAGAGACTAGTGACTTATTGGGTGTATGGAGTCAAATGAAAATCCGAAATGAGTAACTTCTTTATGGAAAAAACTCAAATTGTTTGGCATATAGGTTTAAGTTTATAACTTGTATAAACATGCAAGAATGTGATTACCAAGATCTTCTCATTGATCAAAATGAGATTCCCTAATTACTATGATTGAATAAAAGGATTTAATATCTCCTTGAAAGAACCAATTAATCCAACCATATAGATACAACAAGTGTGCACTGATAAACTGAAAAATATCCTTGATATATCACTTTAAATAATTAGAAAACATCAACCTTGGAGACAACTTCAGCAATACTTTCAATTAACACAATAGACAATTGATACCAAAAAAATGTCACCACATCAAATGAACTCAATTGAAATCTCCACTGTTTCGAACATGCATCATAGTCTCAAAATTGTAAACATTTTGTATCCTACTGTATTTTTTACTCGCTATCTGCTTCTCTCTCTCACTCCCCTTTTCACAATAAAAAATGAACATTTATACATCAGTATTTGAAAGGATGCATCCTTTCGTATTCAAATCTCAATGATCTATTCTATTCAAGATTTTACTAACATCCATTAGATACCCGCTATGAGATCATGTAGTCATACCGATGTTCAATGTCTCTCTGACTACCACAGATCACATATTATTTTGATGTCCTACAGTTTGACTGATGTTCTGAGTCTTCCCGACAGTTATCCTTTCAGTCTCAAGTGTATCGCTATGACTCTCACCGATGAAGTCCTATCGCTAATGAATATTCTCTTTATACATTTTGCTAAGACCAAGTGAATACTTTGGGACATTACACCGACGGCTTAAGTCTGGTCGATGAATTTCATTATCGGTGAGACCATGAATATCGCTAAATCCACCTACCGATGTATCTCTGTTATAGCGATATGGTAAGTCGGCAAGACTTCCTCGAACTCACCCCGATGACATTATACTACCGATAGGATCTACCTCTGCTTTATTGGCGAGACTAAACGAATGTTGCAGGACACTACTCTGATGACTCTTGTCTCAACGACATATCTCTTTGTGTTTCATCGGTAAGACACATATATGCTTGCTATGACTCACCCCGATAACTGTTGTCTCACCGATAGGACCCTGTTTTCGCTGATACTATGCATTGCCTCTTGCCGATATCAATCCTCAAATGAAAACTTATCGGTATGACATTCTTGATCTCTTGCCGATAGACTGCAAAAAGACATACGTTAGTATAAAATGCTTTATGGATCAGGGAGACCCTCATCATCTCATGCCGATATGGTTTATAAATTCAAATACTTAGGGCTAGGTTAATTTCATTGGACCAAACGATGAAAACCAACTAATGCATGGGAAAAATGTTATGCAAAGTGGATTCTTATGCTTATGGTATGGGCATTTTTTGGGAACTAACGGGTATGTGCAGCCATGAAATTTTCAAAATTTTACAGTTCTAACAGTGGCTCCGTCTGGGGATGAATGATTGTGAGATCATTGCAAGGATCCAAATTTCTGGGTGAGCAGACCAAACTTTCAAGGTTATGGACCAGTGAGCAGGATGGAATGAATGGAAATGGAGATCAACATGACCCTATACTACTGTACATGGAAAGATTTATTTTAAATGAAGGAATTTCAGGATTGTCCATGTACTAGCAATTCATGTTCCTTTTATTTCCTAGACTACTATGCATGGAAGAGAAATTTTTGAGAGGATTGTCAAGAGTTTTTCTAGCTCTAAAAGTAGTCTCTATTTTTCCTCCACTTCTTAGATTTGACTTCCTCATCTCATAAGACATCAAAAATCCTAGCAGGATATCCTTAGTATGTCTTATAATCTTTAGTTTTCTCAATAGCACTCACCTTTTCACTGTAAGCATTAGGAAGAGTTCTAAGAATCTTCTTTACAATCTTGGTTTCATTTATAGTAGTGCCAAGAGATCACATTCCAGCCACTACCTCACCCAATCTCTATACATAAGCTTTAACATTTTCATCTTCAAACATATGTATAAGATCAAACTGTGTTTCCAAATTCTATAATTTTGCCTCTTTTTCCCTTTCATCACCATCGTGTGCTCTTTCTAAATCATTCCAGACTTCCTTAGTTGTCTTCAAGTTCTGAACCTTAATCAACTCGAAATGTACCACACTATTATTCAAGATGAGTTTTTCCTTATTATTCACTTCATGTGCTCTAATTTCTTTAGGTGTACTCAGACCATTAGTAGGAGGTGTGTAGGGATTCTTATAAATTTCTCCACATCATATTCGTAATACTCTAGATATTCTTCCATCAATACTTTCCAAATACCATAGCTAGTTCCATCAAACCTCGGATAATTAAATACCATTTTGCTAGCTATCCTAGACCTTCCTCAAGTGGTTAAGATCTTCACCAAGGAACCAAGCTCTAATACCAATTGTTGGATAAAACAACTAAGTGGGGGGGTGAATCAATTCTCATAGATTATAACCTTCAATTCAATTACTGGAACTAACACATAAACTGATTAAATGAATAACCATCAAATGCCAATGCACAAACACAATAACACTAGATTTACGTGGAAAACCCAATGAGGGAAAAACCACGGTGAGGATTAACTCACACTATAGAGAATATCAAAACTGATTACAAAAAGGCTCACTGTCTGAGATAAGGCTCACTACCTACAATAAGCACTCACTATCTTCAGGGCTACAACCTGGAGGGCTCACTACCATAGAGATACAAAGAACACAAAGAAGAATTGTTACAGAGAGACAACAATCCCAATGCAACAAAGGATTCCACCACAATTACTGATCAACTTGCATGAATGATAGAGTTCTCCTTCTTCTTATTACATCCAGAAACTTGGAGTTAAGCTTCACATTGATCAACCACACACTTTCAAAATAGCATTAAAGTTGTGTTTGGTCTTTCACTTATCTTCCTTCTTTTCTTATGTACAATTTTCATTGCTAGCTCATTCTGTATTTATACTATCTCCAACCTTGAAAAGATAAAAAGTCGGTCATCCAACTTCAAATTCAAATTAGGTCGGCACCAATCATCCTAGGGTGGAATTAGAATGAGGGCGACCCAAACACACGCTTCACTGGGACCCATAATAGATCCAACATGCTTCATCAACTTTGAAGATAGTGCTTAACACATGGTCATCCAAACCAGTGTAAAACACATAGATCAATTAAGCTCGATACTCCCAAAAACCAAACATATCTTCAATGCAATCAGAACATCTTTTCTCTAAACTTGCAATTCAAAAGACTTCATCAAAGAGAAATCTAAACCAGCAACAATTCTCCCGGACCTCAACCAAAACACAAAAAAAAACATATGGACAAGTACCGGATCAACAACCTCAATAGCTGAATACCTGTAATATTCCTTTAATATAATTTTCTCAATATCCTCAACATATATAGCCAACAACAACTAGTAGATAACCATTTGACTAGTTGACATCAATGACAACACTTGCATTCTTTTCTCTATTCTTGCAATAGGAGCCACACTCCCTTTATAATTTTGTATCCATTGTCCGAAGATCTCATAATTATATGGACATAGCAAGGAAATTTGGAGCTACATGGTTTCCACTCAACTTTCATCCATTGATTCTCTTATTCCTAGTACCACATAGGGAATAAATGTGGAGAGGAAGATGTAGCAGAGAAAACCAGATTGGAAAAGTTCACAGATCAAAAAGGCTATTATCTAAAATAGAAAAAGGGAGTTGACATTATAGCTGATTCTAGGGAGATAGCTCTTCAGTATAACCTTTGGTCTTAAAATTTTCTTAAGGACAAGCAAATACTTTAGTTGGGGGAATGATGGGTCTAGTTAATGGCTAGTTTTTCCTTCATTAGTTTCTTTGCTAAGTTTCATAAACATTTCCAAGACTTCACACCGATTTTATATTGCTTTTATGCACTTTGATAGATTTGAATATGTGGAAATATGAATATGATATATTGATATACATTTGTGTGGATGTATGAATGTTCATAGGGTTTAGTATGTTTTTATGGTTTAATTGTGATTGTTAAAGATGTAGATTCCTTGGTAGAAAAACTAACATCCTGCAACCAAGAATATTGTATCCTGCAACAAAGGACTGTGGACGGTTGCAAGGGAGGGCTAGAATAATTGGAGGACAACAGTTCTAGAGGGAAGTGAAGGTGGCTATTTGAATAGTCATCCATGAGTCATCACAAATGCACTTTTATCCACCAATAAGACAAATGGAAAAAGATTTTTTTTCCAAATAGAAGTGGCCCATCACGTGATAGTTTCCACAAAACATGTCCCTATCGTGGCGGTTAACCATTAGGGGCAGAGTTCTAGTTTGATTTTCCTTCTATTGTTGCATATTTATGGTTTTTTGTTTTAAAGACTTTTCCTCTTCCTATCCTTAAGGGAGAGTGGACATATGCATTTATGTTTTTTTTTATTCCTTGTATGAATAAGACTCCTCCCAAGCCTATATATTAGGATCGATGGTTGAGGAGCAAATCTAGGAGCAATATTAGAGTGATAATTTTTCCAGCTAATAGTTAATTGTTGTTAGTTTTTTATTATCAAGATACAATGGATATGTACCATTAAATGAGAAATATTTTAGATATTCTTGTCAGATTATAAAAAGTTTAGTTTTTATGCAATAAAGGAGTTTAGTTCGTTGTCATGAATTATTGATCAAGTAGTGTGTATTTGATATCTTCTATGGGTGTAGCAACTCAAGCAAGGGCCACTTGAGGTACTACCAACCCGTCTTATTTTTTGTTACTAGATTAGATATTTCATTATTGAATTCATTTAAAATAAGTTTTCAATTATATGCATGTGAATTTTATGAATTCCATTATGTAATGTTACATTGAGTTATTCTCTAGAGCAGTAGAAGCTAGGAGCTAGGAGCTAGAAGTCAGAAGTTAGAAGTATTAGTTAGTTGTAAGTTCATATTTGATAGTTAGTAGTTACAATATTGAGCAGTAAGTACCCACAACATAAGCAACAAATTTATGTTAGTTCCCCTATTTTGCAATTGCATGCTTTATTTACTTTTTCATCTTTTACTATTTTCAGTATATGTGTGACCACCTATGTTTCATCGATATAGGGCATAGTTAGGATCCTTAGATGGACATATAGTGTCATCATTATCAAAAGCTTACAATCCTTGGTTGATAATTAAATGAAACCTTTTGTGAAGGTTTGGTGAACTATCCATTTAGGAACCCATCCTTTGAATTATGTGTCTTCTTGCAAAAACAAATTTAATTAGATGTTAGAAAGGCCTAATACATACCAACTACTACAAAAATATTTTTTTAATTCTTAAAAAATAGTATAAAATATAATAAAAGAATTGTATTTCATTAGTTTATATTATTTAAAATTTTAGAATATATCTGTTGATTTCGGTTGCCTAAAGTACAAAAATCCTAGGCCTATGTTGCCCCTTTTCCTTGTAAAAATATGGCATAGACTGACCAAATTAAACTTGGTGTACCTTATGAAATTGTTATCAAGATTCAACCATGTAGTTTTTGAGTCAAACTCATTGACCCATGTTTCATGAGTAGTGGTTCACAAGAACCCATCTCTCATGATATGAATGGTCCATTTAGCCCTCATTGCATCCAGGTGATGCTCATAGAGGTGAAACATTGGGCCTTCACAAGAGGTCACCCATCCTAGTACTACTCCATCTCAAGCACACTTAACCACAGAGTTTTCCCCAAGGTTAAGCCCACTTAGCTTGCAACCCCATTTGAAAAACCTTCAGCAAGTGTTGTGCCTTATGAACCATTCATTATAGAGCCCCTTCAACTCATCAATTGATAAGTAGGAGGTATTTTCCACAACATGTCAAATTATGATATTACTATTAGGATTTAACCATGTAGTTTTTGAGTCAAACTCATTGACCCATGTTTCACGATTAGTGGTTCACAAGAACTCATCTCTCATGATATGAATGGTCCACTTAGCACTCATTGCATCTAGGTGATGCTCACAGAGGTGAAACACTGGGCCTTCCCAGGAGGTCACCCATTCTAGTGCTACACCAACTCAAATGCGCTTAACCATAGAGTTTTCCCCAAGGTTAAGCCGACTTAGCTTGCAACCCCATTTGAAAAACATTCAACAAGTGTTGTACCTTATGAACCATTCATTATAGAGCCCATTCAACTCATCAATTGATAAGTAGGAGGTATTTTCCACAGTGTGTCAAATTATGATATTGCTATCAAGATTCAATTATGTAGTTTTTGAGTCAAACTCATTAACTCATGCTTCATGAGTAGTGGTTCAAAAGAACCCATCTCTCATGATATGAATGGTACAATTAGCACTAATTGCTTCTAGGTGATGCTCATAGATGGTGAAACACTGGGCCTTCTTAGGAGGTCACCCATCCTATTACTACTCCATCTCAAGCACGCTTAACCATAGAGTTTTCCCCAAGGTTAATCCCACTTAGCTTGCAACCCCATTTGAAAAACCTTCAGCAAGTGTTGTGCCTTATGAACCATTCATTATAGAGCCCCTTCAACTCATCAATTGATAAGTAGGAGGTATTTTCCACAGCGTATCAAATTATGATATTGCTATCAGGATTCGACCATGTAGTTTTCAAGTCAAACTCATTGACCCAATTTTTCATCAATAGTGGTTCACAAGAACCCATCTCTCATGATATTAATGGTCCACTTAGCACTCATTTCATCTAGGTGATGCTCACATAGGTGAAACACTAGGCATTCCTAGGAGGTCACCCATCCTAGTGCTACTCCAGCTCAAGCATGCTTAACCACAAAGTTTTCCCCAATGTTAATCCCACTTAGCTTGCAACCCTATTTGTAAAACCTTCAGCAAGTGTTGTGCCTTATGAGCCATTCATTATAGAGCCCCTTCAGCTCATCAATTGATAAGTAGGAGGTATTTTTCAAAGTGTGTCAAATAATGATATTGCTATCAGGATTCAACCATGTAGTTTTTGAGTCAAACTCATTGACCCATGTTTCATGAGTAGTGGTTCACAAGAACCCATCTCTCATTATATTAATGGTCCACTTAGCACTCATTCCATCTAGGTGATGCTCACAAAGGTGAAACACAAGGCCTTCCTAGGAGGTTACCCATCCTAGTACTACTCCAGCTCAAGTGCACTTAACCACAGAGTTTTCCCCAAGGTTAAGCTGACTTAGCTTGCAACCCCATTTGCAAAACCTTCAGCAAGTGTTGTACCTTATGAACCATTCATTATAGAGCCCCTTCAACTCATTAATTGATAAGTAGGAGGAATTTTCCACAGCGTTTCAAATTATGATACTGCTATCAGGATTCAACCATGTAGTTTTCGAGTCAAACTCATTAACCCATGTTTCATGACTAGTGGTTCACAAGAACCCATCTCTCATTATATGAATGGTCCACTTAGCACTCATTGCATCTAGGTGATGCTCACATAGGTAAAACATTGGGCCTTCCAAGGAGGTCACCTATCCTAGTACTACTCCAACTCAAGTGCACTTAACCACAGAGTTTTCCCAAAGGTTAAACCCACTTATCTTGCAACCCCATTTGAAAAACCTTCAGCAAGGTTAAGCCCACTCAAGTGTTGGAGTACCTTTCTTAGCTATATATAATTGGAATATTGCCTCGTTAGACACTCTAAGGATGAATACATGAAATTTTAGCAATTGCACCAATGCAAAGAAAAAACTATATAATCTTACACAAATGAGATCCATGAGTACTCTATGTAATTGTATGAATATATTATTGAGCACTTTAAAGTGCTTAAATATATTAGTGGTTTGAAACCTCCCATCTATTCCAAAATGGAGTTCCTTACATCAAAAAATTAAGACAAAATATTTTTTCATTTGTTCAAAATATAAACTAAGGAAAATATGAAGCAATAATCTTTCTCTATGCAAGAGATAGCCCACACTAGAGAATAACATCAAAATTTTCATGGCATGCTAGAATGTTCCCACACAAAAACCATGAAAAAATGTTGTTTTCTTGTGCCAAATTGTAATCTCCCCAAAATTTATTTACTAGGAAAGGGTAAAGGGAAATTACCATGAGGTGGATAATAGTGTCATCTAAACCACATCAATTCTCACTATAACATCTAATATCCAATAACCAAGAGGTATAATACCTCAACATCACCACCATTTCAATATAAAATTTAGGAGAGCATGTGTCTCTTTTGTACCTAAATTTTTAGGTCAATAGATAGCTTGTCTATTTCTGTAAGGAAAATTAGATGCGGAAAAAAATTCTCCTAACGTCAATACCTCAGGAAAGAATGCATATAATCTTTAAAATTTACAATTTACAGTCAAGTTAAGATGCACTATGAAATAGATTACAAAAATAGAGTTTTGACAATCACACGAGAACACCAAATATATGTGGGAAAACCCTTATGGGAGAAAAACCCACCACACCAAGAGAAATCACTTTGTATTACAGTAAAAGGAATTACATACAAGTTACAGACTTATCTTTCTAGTGTCTGTTAATAGCAGCATTCACCATGTACAATTTGATTCACAGGAACCTTCACAATTACAATCTACAGAATAGAATTCTTCCACTGCTTCGATCACGCAACAATCTGTTAAACCAACTGATCACATTCTGCAATCTCTGATTATATCCATGGCGTTCCCTGACAGTCAAACTTCCTCACAAAACCGTCGCAATGAACCAACTGCAAACTGTTCACATTCGGCTCTTCTGATTCGTCCACGAGATGCCACATCGGACGGTCAAATTGTCAATAGAATTCGCATGTATTGGCATCTCGGTGAGACACTAACAATGTCTCGCCGATGCCACATAGCCTTTATACCGATGTCGCCAAGAGTCTCAGTTATCACTAAGACGTTCTATCAAGCTCCATAAGTTACACCGAGTCACCAAGCAATCGCCCAGACCTATCGCTTTCACCAGGAGATCATAGCGAGTCACCAAAGGTATACCAAAGTCATTTGTCATATCGGGCTCCACAGGAAAGTCAACAAGACATACTGATCTCGCCAACACCTCATATCGAAGTCTTCGAGTCATGCAGCAGTGTGTTTTCCATTCGGCATGACTACCACTTTTTGGCAAGATGTTATACAGATATAAAGTCACGGCGATCCAACATTCCTATCGGCAAGACTTACCACTTGCCAGGAGGTTTCACCGAGTTGCATTAGGTTACACCGAAAGCATACAGGAGTTGCCAAGACATATCATCTTCGCCGAGAGAATATACTGAACTTATATCGTTACACCGATGTCCACCATTCGCCAAGACCGATGCCGAAGAACCCTCATCATCGGCGAGACATACATCGTTCACCGGGACTTCTTCTCGAACCATTTGGGTTACCCCGATAGCCATCGGCTATCAGTAAGACTTAACACCTTCGCCAAGAGGTTTCTTCGAGATTATTTGTTTCACCGAAGCCGTCAACAGTCACCAAGACATACACCTTTCGCTAGGACTTTACACCGAGCTATAGGACTCACCCCAAAGTGTTCATCCGTCGACATGATGTTCTTGGTTCACTGGGACTTCTCACCGAGCCACTATGTTACACTGAAGATCATGGTCCCCAAGAGTCTCCCCGATACACGATTGAATGGCCTTTTGGCCAGAGGTCTCTCGAGCGCTAAGAGGTCATAGCGAATACACTATGTCATAGCGATAGACCAAAATGAACCTTTCGACAAGACTTCTGCAAGGTCACAGCGACCTGTTCAAACCAGAATGAATCAAACTGCTAGTCGGCTAGACAATGAATATGTCACACCGACTTGGCTCTAATGGAGGTTTCATCCTATATTTTTTGAGGCACATATTTCCAACAATCTCCCACTTGACAAAGATCATACAGGCACCTCCAGAGCACAACATATTTACTGAAAATCATGGGCGCTAAGGCCCATTGAACTGGCACACCACCTGAACTTGTCTGTGCTTACTGGCTTCATCAATGCATCTGCAACATTCTCCAGGGTATCAACTTTTTCCAAACTGACCTTTCCATCCTCAACCATATCTCGTACAAAGTGGTATTGTACATCAATATGTTTCATCCTGGCATGGAAAGTAGGGTTCTTTGCTAGACAAATGGCACTCTGACTGTCACATAAAATTGTTATTTCCCCTGCATCAAAACAAATGTTAGAACACAAACATTTCAACCATACAGCTTCTTTACAAGCATGAGTAGCTGCCATGTATTCAACCTCTGTAGTGGACAAAGTGACTACAGCTTGCTACTTGCTCATCCAACTCACTGCACCACCCTTCATCATGAAAATGTATCCACTAGTGGATCTCCTACTGTCAATGTCCCCTGCCCAATCAGAATCTACATAACCACGAATGCTGAGAGTCCCCTGTGATTCAACCAAGTTCCCATGGTAACACAAAGCAAAATCTGAAGATCCCTTCAAATACCTAAACACTCTCTTCATAGCATCGCAATGTATTCTTCCTGGATTAGTCATAAATCGACTAAGTACTCCCACTGCTTGAGCAATGTCGGGCCTTGTACAGACCATTGCATACATAAGACTGCCTAAAACACTCGCATAGGGCACACTGGTCATGTCCTCCATCTCAGTAGGATATTTTGGACAATCCTCAATAGATAGCTTCGTTCCCTGCATGACTGGAACAACTAACTGCTTGCAATCATTCATACAAAATATCTCAAGAACAATCCTGATATACTTACTCTGACTGAGCCAAAACTTTCTATTCTTCCTGTCCCTGGCTATCTCCATCCCTAGAATATACCTTGTTGCACCAAGATCCTTCATTTCGAACTTAGCAGACAACTGAGACTTAAGATCAGAAATCATTAGCTTGCTATTTCCTATGAACAACATATCATCAACATAAAGAGCGATAACAAGCACTTGATCACTTTCAGCTTTATAGTATACACAGTGATCAGATTTTGATCTCACAAAGCCTAAAGATAATACAAAAGTATCAAATTTCTGGTACCACATTCTAGGTGACTGCTTTAACCCATACAGAGACTTCTTTAATTTGCATACTAGTTTTTCTTTACCTTTCTCAACAAAGTGCTCATGCTGGGACATATAGATTTCTTCTTCAAGATCACCATGAAGAAATGTTGTCTTCACATCCATCTGTTCAACCTCTAAGTCATACGCTGCTGCAAGTGACAATAGAATCTAATGGACGTCAGCTTTTCTACAGGAGAAAATATTTTCCCATAATCAATTCCCTCTACCTGGGAATAACCCTTTGCAACCAGTCTTTCCTTCTACTTTTCTACACTGCCATCCAGACCAATTTTTTTCTTAAATACCCATTTACAGCCCACAGTTTTTCTTCCTTTAGGAAAGGGCACCAAACTCCAAGTTTCATTTTTATCTAATGATGCCATTTCTTCTTCCATGGCTTCTAACCAAGAGTCTGAATAAGACATTTTAAATGACTCTTTCATAGTCCTAAGCTCATCAGTACTAGAAATCAAAGCATAGGCACAAGTAGAATCAATCAATGAGAACCCATACCTATCTGGTTGTTTCCTTTCTTGGGTTGACCTCCTCACTGGCTGAGGCTGAGGTTCTTCTTCAGAACTTTCAGAACTGCTTGAGCTCTCCTCAGTTTAAGGTACATTTTGAATCTTCAATTCCTCTTTCTCTAGTGTAGGAGGAATTGTTGCTACATCCTTACTATTTTCTAACTTTGTCTCTGACTACAGATCCAAGGTGGAAGGTTTCAGCTCACGAAAGATTACACTCCTGATGTATACAACCTTCTCTGTAACAGGATTCCAAAGCTTGTATCCTTTAATGTTAGCACTATATCCAATAAAAATACACTTAACAGCCTTGTTCTCCAACTTAGATCTTTTTACATCCGGCACATGTGCATATGCCTCACAGCCAAAGACTCTAATATGAATAAGAGAGGGCTTCTTACAATACCACACTTCCAAGGGTGTCTTCTCAACAAGAGCAGAGTTTGGAGATCGATTAATTAAGTAACATGCAGTAGTAGTAGCTTCAGCCTAGAACTTCTCTTCCAAACCAGCACTACTAAGCATACTTCGTGCTCTCTCCATCACTGTCCTATTGAACCTTTCTGCAACTCCATTCTACTGTGGAGTATAAGGTGTAGTCTTGTGTCTTTTGATTCCATGGTCTTTATAGTATCTTTCAAATTCATCAGAATAGAATTCACTGCCATTATCAGTCCTTAAGCATTTTATTATTTTACCAGTCTGATTTTTAACAAGATTTTTAAACTCCTCAAATCGACTGAACACTTCTGATTTACTTTTCAAAAAATATATAAATGCTCTTCTTGAATAATCATCAATGAATGACACATAGTATCTTGATTTAGACAAAGAAGGAACATCTACTAGACCAAATACATCTGAATGAATATAGTCTAACAAACCAGAAGATTTATGAGGACTGTCATAAAATGAAACATGATGCTACTTTCCATATATACAGTGTTCACAGAATTCAAATTCCAGATTACAATCTTCAAGCCCCTCAACCAGGTTTTTGTTCTTCAAGGTTTTTAAACCTTTTTCTCCTATGTGGCCTAACCTATGATGCCAAAGCATAGTCTTCTCTGCAGGAAGTTTTACTTTTGTAGAGTTTACATAATTAGGGATATTTCCCTCTTTACCTCCACGAGCAGCTTTCAGTGACTTTCCAGAGACACTGTTACATTGAACAGCCTGTGCATCTAGCTTGTACAAGGTGCCAATTCGAGCACCTCTAGCCAGCACCATTGAACCTCTAGTCATCTTGTAGCCATTTCCAAAGAACGTAACTTGTACACCAATATCATTTAGCATACTTACAGACAATAGATTTCGAGCCAGACCTGGTATGTGCATAACATTATTGATTCCCTTTACTCTACCATCAAGGAATTGTATCCTGACTCTTCCATGGCCAACAATCTCCAAAGTTGAATCACTTGCTAGGTACACCTTTCCACCATCTTATTCTTCATACTTCATGAACCATTCTCTGTGAGATGTCATGTGGAATGATGCTCCAGAATCAATCAGCCAGACATCATCTGATGCCTAAGTAGCCAAGGCTACAATGAAGGCGTCACCATCACTATGAGAAGAACCATTATCGGAAGATCCCTTCCTCTTCTTTTTCTCTTCTTTACAATCCTTTTGGACATGACCAGGTTGCCCACAGTTCCAACACTTCACCTTGGACTTCTTGCAAGGAGACTTTGATCTCCCCTCTGATTTTGATTTGGACTTCTTGTCCTTCTTCTTGCCTTTCTCCTTTGACCTTCCTCTGACAGCAAGAGCCTCCTTCGCCATCTCAGAAGACTTCCTTCTCATTTCTTCTGATAGCAAAGAACCAACAATATCCTCCATCTTGAAATTGGATGTTGTACTCCCAATGGCCATCACCAGATGATCCCATGACTCTGGAAAAGAACATAATAGTAGCATACAGCGATCTTCTTCTTCAGTCTTCACACCAACAGATGTCAATTGAGCAAGGAGCATGTTAAATGCATTCAAATGATCAGCTACAGACCCTCCTTACTGCATCCTCAAAGAGTATAGTTTATTCCTCAGGAATAGCTTATTCACAAAGGACTTCCCCCGATAAATAGATGCCAGTCTCTTCCACAAGGTAGATGCAGTCTTCTCTTCATGTACATTGAGAAGAACGGAGTCTACCAAGCAGAGCCTTATTAGCCCCTTAGACTTCCTATCTGCAAGGTCCCAATCTTCTTGCTTCATGCCTGTAGGTTTCACTCCAGCCACAGCAATCCAAAGATCATGGTCAACAAGAAGATCCTCCATCTTGAGTTTCCACAACTCAAAGTTATTGCTATTGAATTTCTCTATTTCAATCTTCCCAGATGAGCTAGACATCTTAATTTGTAATTATAAATAACAATCTCTACAAGACTCCCACTGAACAGAATTGACACAAAAAAACCCAATGTACCCCCAAGGATAACACAACTGGGCAGGCTCTGTTACCACTTGTAAGGAAAATTAGATGCAAAAAAAAATTCTCCTAACATCAATACCTCAGGAAAGAATGCAGATACACTTTAAAATTTACAATTTACAGTCAATTTAAGATGCACTATGAAATAGATTACAGAAACAGAGTTTTGACAATCACACGAGAACACCAAATATACGTGGGAAAAACCTTACAGGAGAAAAACCCACCACACCAAGAGAAATCACTTTGTATTACAGTAAAAGGAATTACATACAAGTTACAGACTTATCTTTCTGGTGTCTGTTAATAGCAGCATTCACCATGTACAATTTGATTCACAGGAACCTTCACAATTATAGTCTATAGAATAGAATTCTTCCACTGCTTCGATCACGCAACAATTTTTTGAACCAACCGATCACATTCTGCAATCTCTAATTATATCCATGGCATTCCCTAACAGTCAAACTTCCTCACAGAACCGTCGCAATGAACCAACTGCAAACTATTCACATTCGGCTCTTCTAATTCATCCACGAGATACCACATTGGATGGTCAAACTGTCAACAGAATTCGCATTGTATTGGCATCTCGGTGAGACACTAACAGTGTCTCACCGATGCCACATAGCCTTTATACCGATGTTGCCAAGAGTATCATTTATCGCTAAGACGTTCTATCAAGCTCCATAAGTTACACCGAGTCACCAAGCAGTCGCCTAGACCTATCACTTTCGCCAGGAGATCATAGCGAGTCACCAAAGGTATACCGAAGTCATTTGTCATATTGGGCTCCACAGGAAAGTCAGCAAGACATACTGATCTCGCGAAGACCTCATATTCAAGTCTTCGAGTCATGCAGTAGTGTGTTTTCCATTCGGCGTGACTACCGCTTTTTGGCAAGACATTATACAGATATAAAGTCACGGTGATCCAACATTCCTATCGGCAAGACTTACCACTCACTAGGAGGTTTCACCGAGTTGCATTAGGTTACACCGAAAGCATACATGAGTCACCAAGACATATCATCTTCGCCGAGAGAACATACCAAACTTATATCATTACACCGATGTCCACCGTTTGCCAAGACCTATGCCGAAGAACCCTCATCATCGGCGAGACATACATCATTCGCCGGGACTTCTTCCCGAACCATTTGGGTTACCCCGATAGCCATCGGCTATCAGCAAGACTTAACACCTTCGCCAAGAGGTTTCTTCGAGATCATTTGTTTCATTGAAGTCGTTAGCAGTCACTAGGACATACACCTTTCACTAGGACTTTACACTGAGCTATAGGACTCACCCCGAAGTGTTCATCTGTTGGCATGATCTTCTCGGTTCGCTGGGACTTCTCACCAAGCCACCGTGTTACACCGAAGATCATGGTCGCCAAGAGTCTCCCTGATACACGATTGAATGGCCTTTTGGCCAGAGGTCTCCCGAGCGCTAAGAGGTCATAGCGAATACACTATGTCATAGCGATAGACCAAAATGAACCTTTTGGCAAGACTTCTGCAAGGTCACAATGACCTATTCAAACCAAAATGAATCAAACTACTAGTCGGCCAGACAATGAAGATGTCACACCGACTTGGCTCTAATGGAGGTTTCAGCCTGTATTGTTTGAGGCACATATTTCCAACAATTTCGTCATCAATGGTTGTAGCCAAAATAATGTAATCATGCATGATGTGGTGAAGTTCCTAGGAATCTTCTCTAACATGCATTTGAATCCATTATCTTTGAGATGATTATAGTAAGAGAAGTAAATCCAAGTAATTTTATAAAGCACATTTAACTATCTTGTTAAACATACGTTGATACTGTCATTTGCAACATCACATCCCTAGAATCTTGCAACATATTACCTATTATACCATTTTTTTATGACCATGAATTTGTCTATAACATAAAACCACAATGTTAGAAAACTCACATTAGTGATAAAGATTTCAACTTGCATGAGATTTCATCATAGTCAAAAATAAATTTATTTTAGTTAAATGTCACAAGATCATTGTGCACACATAGAGGTTCATTCTTCTCATGATCTATGTACAAGAATTGGTGTAATTATTGAATTTTCCACCCATGCATGAAAATACACCTACATCACTATTATACAAACAGTTCAATAGGTGCTAATACAATAGTATGAATATGTCTTCATTGATTGTGAAAATACTCTTAACACACTAGAAATAAAACAAAATAGAATTTTATTTGGTTACTAAATCCCCTCTTCCAAATAGATCCATGTACCATAGGTATGTTTGAGTCAATGATGATCCAATTCCAAATTTAAGAGTTGTTCAATCAAGGAAAGATCAAACCAATTTCTTCCCTTAATGATATCCCAATTATACTTGCACCAATGAAAGTTGGTATGTGGCATATTTTCAATTACTACCATGCACCTAGTAAGATTATGGTGTAAACAAGTATTCCCTACCATGTATCAACATTAGTGAACACTATTTGTTATCAAGTACATTAATTCTTGACATTTCTCCTTTGGCATCAATGAAAACCTATCTTCAACACAAGTATCTTGTATTAATTCAAAGCCTCTAGGAATACCCTCCTATTTTTATGTTGATCTTGAAGTGTAGAAGAGAAAACCCATTCTTGTAGAGTTGACCTTAAACCCTTCATAGTTATGTTGATGAGCCAATTTCACCCATTTGAAAACCCTACCCTTGTGAGTGGATTTCATTCTAGGAAATGGAGCAATAGTTTCAGGCCTAATAGATCCTACAAGAGAAGTTTTCAGCCATTGGTTAGAGCTAGTGTTAGCATAGGACTGCCTAGTTTCCATATTATTATTATATGTTTTAGATTGGTTATTTGGTGGATTTATTGGGGTTTTAGATTAGAGGAACATATATTTTATAAGTTTTATGATTTCAAACTTTCCTCAAGCTACTATCATGAAATATTTATCTTTCATGATATTAAAACTATCAAGTTAGTGTTTACTATTTACTTATAAAATCAACAAGTTTAAGAGTAAAGGGTTTTATTTTTGTTTATAGTTAAAAAAATAAATTGGATTTTTATAATATTTATAATGGTCTATTGAAATTCAATAAACCATAATATTTAAATTATATTCTAAAATTAGTGAGAAAATAGAGTTTATGTGGTCATATTTAATGACTAGATGAGTAATTTCTATGTAGATTTGGATATCTTCAAAGAGTTTTGAAATTTACATTCCTTGGTGTGCTAGGTATATTATTGGATAGTTAAAAATGGATTCATTTTTTCTTTCTATAAGGATAAGGTTATCCTTCATTGATTCCCCTATCCTTGACTACATCATAACCTTTGCAATGAAAAATAAAATACCAAACATCTCAATTTTGACATACCTATTTTTCAACTTTATGATTCCAATGACATGCATGGATTTAATCTATTGTTTAAAAAAAATTCAATAATCTTATACCTACAATAGTTTTAAAATTTTAGGTTCATTCAATGGTGCATTCACACATGTAGCCATCCCTTCATCTCACATAGATAGATGGGAACTCCATATAGGTAGATAATTCCACACTAGACTATCACTTAAGTTTGAGAGAGACCTAAGAACTCACTTGAATTAAAATACTTCTATGCACCCATTGTTTAAATATTCTCATGAGGAATTGTTGCAACATTATTATCATGTAAGAAATCAGTGTATTAGGAGATGTCATGTATGAACTCATCCACAACTTAACATATTCATATAATTGAATTCATCCACATATATAAAATACAATAGATAATGCAAAAACCCCTTCATTATATTTGAAATATATTTTACATTACTCAATGTAACTCTATGAAGAGTGCTCAATTGTTAACTTCTACTACATATCTTATTGTTTTTTTATCAAAACTTGTCTCCCTATAATATCTAATACTATCTATTTTCCTAACTCTTCATTTATTGGCCATATTTTCTTCATGTCAATTGCTATAGTAATAATTTATATTTTAGTTCATATCCCTATAACTCTATGGTTACTCTCGATGTCACTTTTTTCTCTATTTTGATCAACTATATGCATTATTTTATGTACACACAAACAAATCATTCATTAATAAGCTGCATTAAATAGCCTCTTTATATTAAATTGAATTATGTTAAATCTAAGAGATACATGAGGAAAAAATACCACATATCCAAATGATGAGAATCAATTAAACAAAGTTATAGAGTATATAATATATAATAGATCTTAAAAGATAGGATGTAGAAAACTATTGAACATTTAATGGATTGAGATTAGGAAATGAGCTACTTTCATTCAATGTTAGAATAGGTGAAAATATGATTGTATAAAGAATAATAAGGCTAAGAAAGAGAATTAATGTGATCAAAAAGGGCTAGCACATCCTTTCTAATTTTTATAGACTTTGTTAATACCAAGTGTGTAAAGCATGATATTATGATCTAATATTTTTGTGTACCAATAAAATATGTCCACTACAACTATTTTAAAATGAATATTGACAACTAACTACTACATCTAATCTAACATGTGTGGATAGGATTGTAATCATTGAAAATAGAGAAAATAAATAATTTAAAAAAAAACTAAAATTCAAAATATAACTACTCTATCCAAGAAAACCTCAAGAGGAAATGCACCCAAAAAAACCTTTGTTAAAATCAAGATAAATGATATTGCTTCAAAACATGTACATGGATGTTCTTAGTTCCTATAGCATAACATTAGCATTCCTTGGATTATCATAAAAATGATAAATTGATGTGTTAAAGAGTGATGATGAAAATGATGAATAAGAGGCTACATTTATAGTTTTTTGGTAATTGAAATGAAGATACAATTAAGTCTTAGATTGTATGGATTGTGGAGTGAATATAGAGAGGTGGCAATCATGGAAGAGTTGAGAATTATTATTAAACAATAAAATATGGTGAATGAGTTAAAAGAAGTTAAATATTTGCATGAAGTAGTTAACTAAGTGCATGCAAGAGTTGACTAATTGCATGAAGAAGGGGACAAATTGCATGAGGCAATTAAGTGATTTATATGAAGAATAAAAGAATAGCATGTGTAGACCATTTATTATTATTTTAATAATTAATTATTTATGTGTGTATGAAGTTAATTGAGTAATGTATGAGAGAAGGATAATTAATTATTTATTTTCATGATTAATTAATTGTGTGTGCATGAGAAAATAATTAATCAATTATTTTAATGATTAACTAATTATATGTGCACGAATTCATTTGAGGAATACATGAGAGGAGGATAATTAATTAGCTATTTTCATAATTAATTAATTGTGTGTGTATGAGAGAATAATTAATCAATTGTTTTCATAACTAATTATGTATGTGTGCATGGATTTGGAAATAGATTAATTTTAATAAATTTTTAATTAATTTAAAAGATAATGCTAGAGGATAAAGATGAAATTTTCTTAATTAATTTAGAGGATAATGTTGAGAAATATTTTATCAATAAATTAATTAAGAAGAAATTTAATTAACTAATAGAACTAGAGGATGAAGAGAAATTAATTGAGAGGATGATTTTGACAATTAATTGGTCAATAAATTAACCAATCAAAAGGAGATTAACTAAGAAGAAATTAATTAATTAATTAGCTAATGGAATATGATGACATGGGAAATTAATTAATTAATATGGTAATCTAGGGGAATTGACTAGGATGAACTAATATGTATGATTATTGATAGAAAGTGATATAATTTACATGTTTAGATTTTGCCCCTCTTTGAAACAATGTATGAAGTAAAATTGTTAATGTTTGATTGGGAAAAGAGATACAAGTCCTAAATCAAACTTCTCCCAATTTTTGGTAGGGTGGATTAAAAATGATATCAAACCTAAATGGAAGAGTCAGAATGGTGGATCAATATTTTAATCCACTGGTTTTTTTTGTGTATGGGATTGATGATGATTGATTGATTATAAATTAATTGAATTTTAAGATACAATTATTTTCCTGGGTAAACTATGAAAATGCAACAAATTGTTATGATTTCTTAGAAATTGAACACAAAAAGGACAGAAATAGAATCCTGAAAGATAAAAAGCAGACACGGAGGAGCCTAGTTGTAAACTTGGTGATAAATTATCTAGTATAGCGCATGGTGCATTCTAGACTATCCTCCTACTTTTTTGGATCTAAAAACATAAGCTTGAAGTCTTTGGTCTATAGCTCGTGTTCTCTCAGGGTCACTATTGAAACTTCATTTTTCATCGAGAAAATCCAATTATCATGGCTTAGGAACTTGTAGGACTTGAAAGCATGAATGATAAATTATTCTTTATCTTCCTCCAATTAGCTTCAAATCTAAACACCTGCACACATAAAAGAGGGGGAAGGGTTGTGTCGTATAGGTGCTTTCCTAATTGAAACCTTGTTTTGGTATTTCTACCTCCACGATAGCTATGATGATGTAAAAAGGAGAGCTTACCCTTATTCAAGCAAAGGTTAAATGATAAAAAAGTAATGAACTAACTAATACTACAACTCACCACTCAAATTTTCATTCCTTGATGGATTGAAGTCATGCACTCATCAACTTCAAGGAGAATTTGATAGCTTCATTGAAGTCCTACAAGTGTTAGTACTCAAAAAATGAACATGAAACATGAACAAACTTACATAAATACATGATGAATGATTGACATGATGCTTGACATAAATAGATTTTGCAATAATGTTGATAATTCTACTCTTGGATGCTCTTGATTGCTCAATGATAATCTCAATTACTTTTCAAAACATCCTAAGATTAAATTGGTGAAAATACTTTGTATTTATATGCAATTCTTCTTTCCCAAAAATTGAATACCAATACCCGACAAATGAAATTGAAAATTTAAATAATAAATACTAATATTGACATATTCAAATTGGAGCCAAAAATAGGTGGCCTACGGTGTGGGAATCCTAGACTAGACCCATTCTTTTTGAGGCCCAAATTCTTGGGGGGAAATATTAAATGCTTATTTTTATTTCCCATCATTTTATTTTTTGAAGATGTTTATAAAAAAAGTAATTAAATGCATTATTAGGTCCAACAACATAAAGGGGACCTAAACCTAGTGTGAAATTGTCAAGGATGACAATTACTTTAGTGATATTATGAACTTACACTCAAACTCACACTAAAGTATGGCTAAGCCAAGAAGGGTCCAATTATCCAAATATTGAAGAGATAGGATGACATCAAATCTAGGAGATGTGCTAGCCCCTAGATTCTAGATCCTATGGAAAAACAACATGAGTACAAATGAACACACATGTGAGGTGTAATTTAGGATGAAAAACATGAAGCATACACAACAAAGACACAAAAATAACATAATAGATATGAAACAAATCATAATTAGAAAAACACACAAACATAATGCAAATACAATGCAAACATGATGTAAGCACATGAAGGGGGTATGACAATCATGGACTAGAAAGATCCATAGAATTCTTACTAGGATCCATACCCAAGGAACTCATGAGTCACAGGATAACAAAGTTTGATATTTGTTAGGTGAATCATGAACCAAAGCACCACAGGCTAGTGAAGTTTGTTATTCACAAGGTGAGATTTTTGAAAGTAGCAAATGAGAAACACACAAGGGATAGTGAAGTCTAATTTTCACTAGGTGTGATCCCTTTTCAACCATACCAAGAGTTATAGTCCCAATAACTTTGATAAGGTAATAAAAAAATTATCAAAATTTCAAGATAATGCATCACAAAGTCCAAAACATGTGAACAAAGTGAAGAATATAATGGAATGCATGCCCCCACCTTAAATTAATTGCTAACACTATTTGTGAGAAATTTCCTTTAAGGTAGAGTAAGAAAATATGTGTACCATGAAAAGCCATGATATTTTATTGGAAAACTCTATTCCAATGATATATTCCCAATAGGACGAACTCGTGACAAGGGGTTTCCCCCAAGACAAAGCAACAAAAAAAGAAAAAATATGTCACATAAGGGATCTACAGATCTGAGGTCAATATAGACAATAGATAATATGTAATATGATTATACTTGGAATCAATATCATTTCCTAGATACTCATATAAATACAAACATAATGGAGGAATGACACCTTAAGACACATAACAAGATTTTGGGTCAACATGAAAGAGACCTAAATGTATCAACGCCTTGCATCGTCCCCAAAAGTAAAACATGAGACAACAAAATGTTCACAACATAAAGAAGAATGAAGGTACAAATAAACGAATGTCACAACAAATTTATTTTCTTTGTATCCTTGTTCCAACAAGAACAACAAGGCTCATCCAAAGAAAACTAACAAACACAAAGACATTCCAAGTAGCACATCACACGCAAGAAAACACATAAAACATACACACAAAGGGTACCACAAATGTGAGCCAATATAAAATAAATCGTCCACATCCCAATATTTCTCATCATGAATGGAAGGTGGAAAATACACCAAAGGGACTACAGTAAGTGTCATACAAGGATTATCACTAGGTTCAACACATGGTGGATCAATCTCAACAAGAGGACCATCATGGTTGCCCTCATTCAAGTTCATTGATTTAGAAAATATATAAGAGCTAGTTCATTATGATCTTATTTTTGTTCTTCTAGCTTATCCTCTTCTCCTTCACTGTCCAAATTTATCACAATAGATTTTTTATGAGTAATATGATCATGAGTAACATCATTCATAAATTTTTCTTTCATTCTTTTCTTAGGTTGTAAAAGGTAGGGTTCAATTGCATGGTTTGGTGAAGGTGGAGGAGTGGAATCAAGTGAGGAAAAGGATGGATGGAAGTGAGGTAATTCATGGATTTGGTTTGGATGGGTGGTAGTTCATTGTCTACCATGAAGCAAATAGAGTCTTTGTATTGCTCCACAATTGTTGCAGGAATTCTTTCTCTAGCGTGCATCAAGTTCTAAAAGTTTTTAAAGTATCCCCACAAGATTGTATTGTGGGTCTGTTGATCACCCAATCCATATAACATATTCCATATCTGAACACCTACCGGCATATCATTTGTCATTGAACTTTACCAGCTCTCGGTACTTCGTCCAAGAAGTAAAAAAGAAAACATATCAACAAGTTACCGTACTTGAATATGTTCTTCTTATCCTTCTTGATTTTTCCCAAATTCTCCAATAACTAAGTTATGAGTACTTCACATAAATCATAATCTACATTCTATTTGACCATTTCATATGTTGCGTAGATAGTTGTGTTGAATACTGACTTCTCCTACCTTGAGTGATAAATCTTATAGTTGATAACCATTGATGCAAATTTTACATCCACGGCGGCAATATCGTCTACCATCATTGCCCTTCTATCCCATTTTGAACTTGTCACTTTAGTAACCTTATCATTCTTTACAAACTTCAAAACTGGAAGCTTACCAGTGGAGTTTAGTCCATTAAATGCACATATAGCTTCTTTTGTGATTTTGAATGGCACATCCAACCACATGAATTCATCATGGACATGACTCAACAAATATCGAACCCATTCATCTTCTTCAAATATGGGAAATCTCGCAAATTGTGTAAATTTCTTATCTTCTAGGGTTTTGAATTATGGTTTCACATTAAGATCTTGAGTTATATGATGAGAGTACAAATCCAAAAAATGATAGGTTCCCAAATCTTCAATGTTTGCATGCACATAAGCCCTAATATCCTCAATATGCAAGACTTTGTATGGCGTCGATGAAAATGCACCTAAGGGCTATGTATCTACAGACTTATACAGATGTCATTTGAACTTTGGACACGGCCTATCCTTAACCTCGACTACCAGAGGACTAGACATGATTGCAATCACACAAATTTACAGGTTTTCAAGAAGTACCTTTCGGGGACGAAGATGAAATTTGATTGCAAATTTTCATTTATGCTTGAGTCTCTCCACAAATTCGCAATAATCACTTCTGAGCTCTCCAAATTGCTTCTCTCCAAATGCAATATGAAAAATGAGGGTTGAATTCATTCCTTTTATTGTCCACATACCTAACTCCTTTATTTTGCAATAAATTCTCTTTCCCTAATTCATCCAGTTTTCTTCCTTTCAAGCACTGAGACAGATGACTCTCATGTGGATCACTACTATGCTTCACTAATGCTTCTAACTAGTCGAAAAACATTTGAAAAGTGTTAATTCTCCTACTAGACATATTTAGATTCTAGTATCATTCACCTACAAGAGGGGGTTTGAAAGTTTTTCTTGATAGCTCCCCCTTTGATAGAGACCTAAAATTAATTCCCTAAGGAATTACCAGAAGTTGCTTCTGGTGCAGGTCCATTTCCTTCTACAGAGCGATTCTTCTTTACCCATTTCTTTTGCATTTGCTTCCTGATCACATCATTAGTGACTTTTCCTTTTCCTTTCACATCCTATTGCATGTTCTGATTTACCGTACCTCTTTTGTTCCAACATAATCTAGCGATGTGGCCAAATTTGATGCAATTGTAGCACACAACATTTCTCTGTCCAGACCAACTGTTCCACTGGCTTTGACTTGATCTACATCGATTATCAATATGTCCAAGTCTATTGCATGCATAGCATCTGATATCTCTATAAAATCTATTCATCACAATTCTACATTCACTTGATTTATGACCATACTTATAGTAGTTTAAACACTGACCTAAGAATGATGGTCTACTTGTATTCACCCTACTTCTACACTAAGAATCCATATGTCCAGGTATGTTGCAGACATAACAATAGCCATTAAATCTTTGAAAATTTGGTTTCCTTATCGAATTTTTGCTGCCCCCTTCCATTTTTCTTCCTTTTCAAAATTTTCCTTGTCTAAAATTCCTTTGTCCAGAGTTCCTTTGTCCAGATCCAGAACTTTCTCCTTCTTCATATCCAAGACCTTGTATGTCACCATCAGTCCTCTGTCCTTTGATCATTTCATCAAGTTTGGCTAAGCTTTCTTTGGATTTCTCCTTATACTCATTTGTAGTAGCCAGTTCATCTCTGAGATCATCAAGTTGCTTTTCCAGCACTTCTTCATTGTTCTTGGATTGCTCCAATTCATTATCTAGTCAGCTACATTGTTCAGAATTTTCTTTCAAAGAATATGCAAGCTTTTCTTCATTCTTCTTTTTGTCCTCAATCTCCTTGGTCATTCTCATCATGATAGATTTCATCTCATGCTTCAAGACAACATTCTCTTTGGAAAAAAATTCACATTCTTTTGTTTTCTCTTTTAAGGGCCAGACTGAGTTGTTCATCTTCAATGCTTTTGTTCTTCTACTTGAGTTGACCACATAATTCCTTTCTTTTCTCCCTTGATTCATTGATTTTGTCTTTTAGTGACTAAATGAACTTTTCTGCATTCTCAACATTTTCTTGCAGTTCCCAGTTCTCATATTTTGACTAGTCTAAATCATCAAGGGCCACCATAAGTTGATGTTGAAGATTGCTTGTATCCATTGAAAAACACCTTCCAAGATCTCCCCAAGCTGTAAGACTTCTTCTGAGGAACTAGATCTGATACCAATTATTGGAGACAAGCAACACTGAGAGGGGGGGTGAATCAGTGTTGTGCAAAAATTCAACTTTATTATTCTATCATTTAACTTACCTAACCATTCAACAAAAGAAGCATGCATCAACATACAGAAAATAATCACAACACCATAACACTAGAATTTTTACATGGAAACCCTATTAGGGGAAAAACCACGGTGGATGGCCAATCCACAATATAATATGAGTATACCCAAAATTAGAAGTACAAAATGGGAATGCACTTGCATTCAAGCTCGCTATCTAGAGCTCACTGCTCAAAAGGATAGGCTCACTACCCTACAATGAATTGGAATAAATCCAAAAGATCGAACTGATGAAATAGCATCCACAATGCTTGATTATAGTTCCAATGAATCTCTGTATATAATTTGTTATTCTTTAGACTAATTCAACACTTTTTCTTTGCTCTGAACAACTTGCACTGTAACAATATTAATGCACAATTGAAACTATGCATAATCGCCTAATCGCCTTTCTTATGATTGCAGGACACCACCACACTTCTTTTTTCACACACAAATGATATATCGAATCTTTTATATATATCTGCCTCTAGAAAAATCACTATAGGTCAGTCTTGATGAAACTTGAAAATATTATCAACTGTCAACCCAAAATCACAATTGAATTTCCAATGTAGATCTAATACTGTCGACTAGACTATAGTTGGGACCCATAATTAAAATTTTGAATATGAAAACATTTCAAATAATTTTGCTTCACACATCCACAACGTGTCACATTCACTGAATTGGCTACAATGAACAAATAGACAGAAAACATTCTACTGGACCTCGAAGCTCATACAGTGACTGATGCAACACCATAGGATTCAGTAGTAAGCTAACATATATGCTCAACAAGCAATCACAAGGATCCACAACACAAAATGATGATCCGATGAAGTAGACAGATTAACTGACTA
The DNA here is from genome assembly GCA_007258455.2 of Sequoia sempervirens. Classification (NCBI taxonomy): domain Eukaryota; kingdom Viridiplantae; phylum Streptophyta; class Pinopsida; order Cupressales; family Cupressaceae; genus Sequoia; species Sequoia sempervirens. The sequence continues at coordinate 576,425,218 of VDFB02000015.1, read as the reverse complement.
ACCGGATACCCTGCTCTTAAGTATTTTGTCGGTAACACACAGTACTTCACTTTATCTATTAGTATGACTAGATGTTGATCTGCAGATCATGGAGATGACTTCAGTTGCCATCAATAACAACACTAGAAGCCATATGTCAGCAAGTTTCACATTTTTTAGCAAGTTGGCAAGTTAAAGCAAGATGTCTACATTTATGCTCTTTTTAACTTTTATTTCTTCTTGCATGGATTTTAGCTTTCAAAGGAGTAATTGAGGTATTCCCCAACATAGGTATTTTTTCTTCCTTTGGAGGAGGAACTAAAGGTACCACCATAGGTTGGGAGACTATTGTGTTCTTAGGTATATAAACTTGTTTTTCTTTTCGAGGTACAAATTTGATTATATGATTATCTCTTGGTCTTTTATAAGATGTCGAAGGTGGAACTGTGGCATACATGTCAGGAGGTTAATGAAGGATACCCAGTTTGGACTTAGGTTCCTCTACTACCTTTGAGGTAGGAAAAACATCCATTGAAGTCATAGTAGGTTGAGGAACCTTGGATGGGATATTACTAAGAGATAGCTCAGCTATGCACTAAGCTTTAAACTTTTTATATGATATGAAAAAGTGAACCTCACGAGGTTTAATGGGTTCAATAGGTTGAGGCCAAAATTTCCCATAAGAATCCAAAGTTTAAACCCACTATGATAAAATGTATGTATTTCATCTTCAAATGAGAACTTTATGCACTTGTGGATAACCGATGGGACTATATTCATTGAGTGTAGCCATGGATAGCGTAACTTCAAATGAAATTGGTCCAACATTGGGATGATGGTGAATGAAATATCCAACTGTTTGGGTCATAATTTTACTGAGAGAGTGATCGAACCTATTGTAGGATGAACATAACCATCATAAGTTTTTAACCATACTTTTGATTCTTCATAGCTGTCTTTGTAGAGTTCATGCACAAATAAGAATTATTCAATGATCGCATTCTCTAGACATAAAGGATCATTGAGTATGTCCCCTTGTGCGTTTGTCGTTAATTTGTTTGGTGATAAAGAGAGGACCATCAAGTGCATTTATGGATGCATCAATATATGTGAAATCAATGTTAGGTAATAAAGTGGTTCGGTCCTTATGAGATTGAAGTTCTATTATGTTTACCATGTTGGACATATCATCATCTTCTTTATCATGATCACTACATTCCACAAAGTTTCACAAGTGACTTGGTAATGGATTAGTGAACATTTGTAAAGGTTTGGTTAGGTGGTGAGACTAATTTATTTATTTTTTCATTAATTTCAACCAATTGGATTTGATTAGAATCAATAAGGTATTGCACTTGGTGCTTATGACACATACAACATTTTGTATTGTGTCCAAGTGTACATTGATACTAAAAAAATTCTTTTGCATTAGATTTTGGTGGTAAAGGTTTACTTATGTCAATAGGCCTAATTGCAGGTAGTTGAATCATGTTTTTACTTAAAATTTATAACATTATCACATGAAGAGAATCAAGAAATTGTGAGAATTTCCTATCTCATGGTCTAAATTGGTAGGGTGTGTTACTTGTAGTAGCGACATGCATTTCAAAAAAAAATTGGTAAAAGGAAATTTATGCCTATATATATATATATAAGTTTATAAAATAAATATACAAAGAGTTTGTTTTAGGCTACTAGCTGAAAATGGCAAGATTTCTTAACTCTAAACCTATTGTATCCCAGAAAATAACAAAAGCATATTCCTCCAACCCCATTACAAGATAGCATATTACAGTCCTATTTAACCATACTCCCTAATTACATATTTAATATACTGAAACCTATTTACATCAATACTTTAAGTCCTAATACAAAATGGGTAACACCCAGTATAAAGAAAAACACATTTACCCCTAGAAGTCATATAGTATCAAAATGTCCAAAATCAACATACCGATGCCAAGTCATTCTTCCATATATACTAGAAAATTCTCATCCTAGCCTTCTTCCATGTTTGCAACAGAATGAAAACAAAATAATTTGCACACAGGAGCACTCATTTCTCAATCTACAAGACTTTCTAGAAGAATACAAGCACCTGAAGCAATGTATGCCTAGGTATTCGCTTACAATTTTCCCAATTGGGGTTTAGATTTAGTGAGCATACAAACATGAGACCTCAAGAAAGCAATTGCAAAATATTTCTCTTTTATGTCAATTTCCAAATTAGCACAAAAACACCTACAATTCATTCTCAAGGCCTTCTAAAAAACTTTGTTATTGTTGTGCTAATAAGCCAATTTTATTGCATCATAGGTATCTTGATAACCCTGGTATTATTTGAGAAGTTTATATGGAAATAACCCACCTATGAGCCCTTTACCCTTGAACAAATTATACCCTTGTACTGTTGTTAGCAAAGCATTGTCTTAAAGAAATTTCTCCCTAACATACTTTTCAACAATACCTTCTAAATCCTTTAAAGATTGGCAATGATCCATCAAATTTGACAAGAAAATAGAAAGCACCTAAGATGACAGTTGTGTGTATGAAAAATGTATCAATATAAATGAAATTCAAACACATATTAATAAAACATTAAATCAAGAAAACTGAAAAAGAAAACAGAATAAGCAAACTGTGACTGCAGCTTCCCCGAAATCATCTTATCTTTCTCTAACTCCAACGTTTTGTTGTTTCGAATGGCTCTCAGATCAGCAGATCAAGCTCAACAAAAGGACAGCTAAAGAACGAGATTTTAAAATGCACACTATGCTAAATGCAAAGCTATGCTAAATGCAAAGCTATGCTAAGATGAAAGTATGGCTGTGATGCTAAAAGACTATGATTGCATAAGCTGATTGCATGTATGTTCGTGCGTTTTTGTATGTATGCGTAGGTATGTGTAGGTAACCAAAGCTTGGATTTGCACTGGCTTTTATAGAGTTTTCGAGAGGATTTGATTGGCTGATTCGATTAACGGCCCGGATTAAGCTTGTTTGAATGGACGGTGGAAGATTTTCGAAAGTGGAGAAGAGGATAGAAGGTTTCCCTTTTCCTTCAATTTCCGTCATTGAGATCCAAAGGGAAATTTCCGTTTCGAAGAGTGAGTTGAGAATGAGTTAGAATTAAATAAAATAAATTTATTTAATTTGTAAGTGAAGATGAAAATGGAAACTCGCATAATTAAATAGATCATATTTAAAAATGAATTTAGAGTGAGAGGAAAATATTTAATTAAATATTTAATATTTAATTTGAGGATGAAAAGAATATTCCATTATTTGAATATTCAAAATATTCAAACTTTAGAATATGATAATCAAATATAAATAAATTATGAAAATTTATTTAATTTAATTAAGCGGAAGGTGGAAGGTGAGATGAAGAGGATATTCCATTATTTGAATATTCAAATATTCAAACTTTAGAATAATATGATAATCAAATATAAATAAATTATGAAAATTTATTTAATTTAATTAAGAGGAATGTAGGAAATGTCAATAATTAAATAAAATTATTTATTTAATTAAGGTAGAAGAATTAAAAAATGAACGATTTAAATAAATAATTAAATTTATTTATATGTCGATGACTTTAGGGGAATTAATTAAATAAATCATATTTAATTAATTAACAAGCTTAATCATGACCATTTTTAGACGTATACATTTTTCCCCTCTTTGAAGTGATGTGTAAAACACATTGCTTCAAAGAAAAATAATATTTTTACCCCTGATATGCTTTCGATATTTCTGCTGATGATGCCCCCTCGAGAGGTAAATTAGGAATAAGAGAGAGAGTGATTTAGCTCTCGACAGATGATGAAAAAGAATGTCCCATTTTGAAAATAAAGTCAAAAGGCAGCAAACTTACCCTTGTTTGACCTTTAAAAGGTAGAAAAGTTGAAAAAGACAAATCATTTGCACTTTTGACTTTGGTGAATACTGTAGCTCTAAGAGTGACATCGCGACATGGAGATTCCTTATCATCGCCACCGATTCTAGAGATCTTGCTGATACCAGAGGCCAGCAGCATACGGACCACCGGTGAGTCGATCTAACCTCCTATGCTTTCGAATTTTTGCTTTTGAATTGAAATTTTCTGTTTTTTCATGGATTTTGTTTTCAAAAATGACGTTTTAGTGCTTTGAGGATAGTTTGTGCGCTTTCAATAAAAACAATGGCACTTAGGGTAAAAAAAAATGTGCATATAGGATAGATTTTGAAGATTTAGGAAACAAACAGTTTAGCACTTACGGTAAAAACAAACGCGCATATAGGGTATGATAGGAAATTTTAGGGGTAAAGCGCTTTTAGGGAAAACAGTGGCGCATATAGGGAAAGCGCGCATCTAGTGATTAAAATAGCGCTTAGGATGATTAAAGTTGCGCATATAGGAAAACGCGCATAGGGGATCTGTTTGGGCGCATCCAGTGAAAAGAACGGTGCATACTGGTTTTAGCGCATCCCGTGAAAAGAACAGCGCATATGGGTTTGAACGCATAGAGTCCATAGAGTAGCACATATGGTAAAATAGGCAGAATTGATGTTTTGATGATAGGAATGTGAAAATGATGATGTATATTGCTTCCTTAGTCAATAGATAAGTAAATTGTCATGTCATCATGTTGATATGGATAGAAATGGTAGAATAATTGAATGATTGATTGATAACTTTGCTTCCTAGAGTAGAAAACAAAGAGTAATTGTCTGATAAAGAGTAGATTGAACTAATAACTTTGCTTCCTAAAGTAGAAAACAAAGAGTAAATGATTGATATGACTTCTGATAAATTTGCTTTCTGCGATAGAAAACAAATAGTAATTGATTAAAGAGTAGATTTGATATGATATCCAGCTAGATAGATTGTGTATTAGTTTCCTTGATAAGATTGATTGTGTGATATGGGTCGTTGATTTAATGCATTGATATGAGTCATTGATATGGGTCTGATATAGTTCACTGATATAGGTCACTTGATATAGGTCATTGATATAGGTCACTGATAGATATGAGTCTAATTGATTTTGATTGATTGAGATTTAATGATTGGTATGATTCTGATGAATTATCCTTGTGATGAAAATAGGAGGTTTTCAAAAACCTCCAGATTAAAGAGCGGCACTCAGCAGGATGCGATAGGATTCCCGAGTTGACACCTGTTGACATAGCTTTGATAGATACATGTGGTTTGAGATCCTTGTTGGCGATGCCACCGATTCGGGTCAAAAGAGGATTGTTGACGGCATTGGTAGAGTGATGGCATTCGGAGCACAACACCTTTCATATGCCGACTAGTGAGGTGATGGTGACTCTGGAGGACGTATATAGGATATTAGGTATCCTAGTGGTTGGTGCCCTTGTGTATTACGATCACAAGGAGCTCGAGGGTACAGATTCTTTGAGAAGAGTGTACGGTGATGCACATATAGCTGGGTACTAGGTACCGTGGGCTGATTTTCAAGGATATCCAGCCTTGCCTGCAGTTTTGAATACATTCATTGGAGGTCTCCTTTGTCCGGATCGCCGGGCAAAGGGATTATCAGTGGGATGGGGTAGGATTTTGGAGCAGATGTTGCTACAGCCGCAGAGATATGCATGGGGGAGTTGCATGTTAGCCCATCTATATCATGATTTGCATCAGGTGGTGTACAAGGGTTCTTCCAATTTGTCTTGTGGGGTGACACTACTGCAGATCTGGACATGGGAGCATCTTGCTGTGACGAGACCGGCGTGCCCCAGAGTTAGGCCACCAGGTAGGCCCTATATATATACGTATGCTATGTTCCTTACCCAGCCCAAGCTGGGCAAGGTAGATTACTGGAGATGACTGTTAGATGATATGGATACAGTGGTATGGCAACCATATCTTGATTGTGAGCCATGGGCGACAGATGATCTAGAGATGTCGTTTGTAGGCATTCCTCGGTTCATGATAGGGAGGACTCCCTTTATTCTTGAGAGGTTTCTGGCGTTGTGGGTACAGAGACAGTTTGGATTTACACAGGGGTTGCCACAGGGGGTTGCACACTACGCCCAGAGCAGAGATGAGGCCGGATGGGGGTCATGTATTTCTTATCAAATAGCGTATACAGAGTTTCAGTCATTAGTGCCTGAGGCATGGGATGACAGGCGAGACATTATTGATGCCGACATGTCTAATGAGTACTCTCTATATTATCATACACATCATTTTCCACAGTTTACCAGTCATGAGGAGCCAGCACCCATTCTGGTAGCACCACAGCCAGGGGCAGTGAGACAGGAGGATGTGGCCGGTGGTGAGCAGGGAGCAGTTGGAGGAGAGGAGGTGGAGAGCGGAGATGAGGAGGAGAGTTCCGATGATGATGTGGAGATGATGGTAGGGAGGAGGGACAAGTGTTGGGGAGGTCGAGGCTGGATATTCTGAGGGGTGTCCAGATCATGCGGCGGCCGAGGATAGGGATTGGGCGACGGACGGTGATCCGGATGGGATCCTCATCTCAGCAGGGGCAGTTAGCCACGCTTTAGGCCCAGGTGCAGACATTACAGGGACAGCAAGGACAGTTGCAGAGTCAGCTGGTGCAGACACAAGGATTTATTGTACAGCTTCAGGCACAACTGGCACACGCACAGGCATAGACACCTGCACAAGCACCTGCCCCAAACCCATAGTTAGCTCAGGTGATCACAGAGAGATGCATTTAGGTGGAGGGCAGTAGAGGCTGAGGGCATTGCGCAGAGGCTGATGGGCACCGTAGAGAGTGCATCACTGCGGGATGCCATTGCAGAGGGCATGGAGATGGCGAGGGAGGCCGAGTATTACAGGGTTAGATACGAGGAGTTGTGTCCTCCTGATCGCAGAGAGTCATACTCGCGGTCCCATAGCAGGACTAGGAGTAGATCACAGACACATACACAGAGCAGGGGAGTGACTGGGCCTCAGCGGGACCCAGATGCAGGTACCAGTGGTAGACCACCTCCTTCCGGACCAGCTCCATCAAGGGCATCGACCAGTTAGCAGATATAGTGCACATATGTGTACCATTTTTGGAGCACGTATATAGATTTTTGATTATATCTGATGTATTTTGCTTTGGACATTTTAGTTTCATTAGATAGTTGGACATTTGTATCATTTTTTATGAGCGATGATATGCATCGGCGATGATTATTTTTGATGATGTGATGTGCATTTATGATATGATGATATGTGATGTCCATCATGATTTGTTATGTGATATCCAGTTATGGATTTTGGTATGCATTTGAATGATTTGATGACTAACATGATATGCAGGATGATTTGATTATGATGTATTTATTATGATGATGATGATTTGATAATGTGTACTAATGATGTCATGCAGGTGGATGTATGTATGACGTGTATATGAAAATGTATGTATGGAATGTTTATTATTTTTTTGGATTTTTCAATGCAGGTAAAAGATGATAATATGATGAAAAATGAATGTTGTGTTCATGATATGCATTATGAATTTGTATAATAACATGATATGATATGATGTAAAATAATATGAGTAAATAGTGAGGAGATGAATGATAAAATGATATGTGATAAAAATATAATGATTTGTAATTAGAATGAACGGATAAATGAAATGAAAAATAATGGATGTATAATGATGATAATGAAAGGATAATGATATGATATGATGAAATGATGATATTGAGATGAAATAAATTATGATAATGATAATAAAATGAGATGATAAGAATGAAATGAATGATAATGATAGTGAAATGATATGTCTTGATAATGAAATGATAATGATGTGATAAATAATATGATGATAATGATAACGATGTTGAGATGGAATAAATGATGATAATGATAATAAAATGAGATGATATGAATGAAATGATTGATAATGATAGTGAAATGATATGCTTTGATAATGATAATGAAATGAATGATAATTACGTGATAAATAATGTGATGATAATGATAACGATACTGAGATGGAAATGACATGAATGAAATAATAAAATATATGATAAAAATGAAATGAATGATGGTGCAATAAATGATAATGATAATGAAATAATGAAATGATGTCAATGTAATGATAATGAATGAAATGATAATGGAAATGAATGATAGATGAAATGATAATGAAATGATAATGAAATGATAATGAAATGATAATGAAATGATAATGATAATGAAATGATAATGATAATGAAATGATAATGATATGATAATGATATGATAATGATAATGCAATGATAAGATGATAATGCAATGAAATGATGATGAAACGATAATGAAAATGATAATGATAATGAAATGAAATAGTGAAATGACAATAAAATGATAATGAAATGATAATGATAATGATAATGATAATGATAGGGCAATGATAATGATAATGATAATGATAATGCAATGATAAGATGATAATGTAATGAAATGATGATGAAATGATAATGATAATGCAATGATAAGATGATAATGCAATGAAATGATGATGAAATGGTAATGAAAATGACAATGATAATGAAATGAAATAGTGAAATCACAATAAAATGATAATGATAATGAAATGATAATGAAATGATAATGATAATGATATGATAATGATAATGATAATGATAATGATAGGGCAATGATAATGATAATGCAATGAAATGATGATGAAATGATAATGAAAATGATACTGATAATGAAATGAAATAGTAAAATGATAATAAAATGATAATGAAATGATAATGATAATGATATGATAATGAAATGATAATGATAATGATAATGATAAGGCAATGATAATGATAATGATAATGATAATGCAATGATAAGATGATAATGCAATGAAATGATGATGAAATGATAATGAAACAAATGTTTACATTGTCCTCCACAAATAGTCCAAAGAAATATGACAACCATTGGCCTTTCAAAACTCTTGATGGAAATCCAATATGCAGTTATGTACAATGACCTAAAATGAAATGCAACTAAATGAAACTGACCATTTTGTTGAGCCTTTTGGTGAGCCTGCTTAAATCATCATAGAGCGTTTGAAAATGTTGAAAGTGTGTACAAGCATCAGAGGGGAAATTAGCACCAATGATGACCTGAGTACAACTTTCATGATTTTTGATATAGCAAGTGAACACAAGCATCTAGGTATAATTGAACCGAGATGACCTGAGCATTTCTTACGTGAACAGACAAAGACTAACCACCATCTGATGCAAATTTGGAACTGTCATCAATGATAAACTTTGGAAAATCATGTCTCGCGACATACTTGCAACAGATAAATGATTAACCTCAAGACAACAGACAAAGAAAAATCATCCTCTTTACTTTCCACTCTAGTTCAGTACATCATCGAGTGTGCTCCAAAGAAATGATATCGAAAATTAAACAACCATTGTTCAAAAAATGAAATATTGTTATTCCAAACATTATTCAGATTATAGATCATCCAGATATGAGTCATGATAAGGTACGCAACTGAAAACTACCGTGATAGGGATCAATGATTGGATGTTTTGGTTTGATTTGGTTGTTTTGTTTTGCCCGATTGGTTTTGATGTCATTGTCTCACTGGTTTGGTAAAACTTGAAAGTTGATTGCCCCCAGTATGCCCATGTTTGCCCTTGGTATCGACACAACTTGCTGAAATGAATATGTACAATAATCAAGCCATGGTAAGACGTTATCACTCGAGGTAAATGATGATAGCATGGTGCTGGTGTGGCCCTAAGATGATGGAAAAAAAGATGCTTGAAAACAAAGGCTGAAAAGTTAAATGTAGAACATGAACTAATAGATGGAGAGCTACAAATAGCGTCTATTTGCCAAATTTTCACTATTTGTTTTTATTACATTTTTCTTGTCAATAGACTACCTGTTGCCAGGTTTTCACTCTATGATGTTTTTTTTCTTTCTTTCTTTCTTTTTTTTTTTGCTATCGAGATGCGGTTTGAGGTTTCACCAAGGTAACCATATTTTTGGGACTTTTCTGGATTTTTAGGACTTTTTCGATTTTTTTTTGTATTTTTTCAGGACTTTTTCTATTTTTTTGTATTTCTTTAGGACTTTTTCTGATTTTTTTGTATTTCTTTAGGACTTTTTCTGATGATGATAACTGCTTTAGACATAATACTTTTTCAGGTGCATGTTGTTGATAGGTTCATTAAACAGGTCCCCTTCTAGCGTTGATAGCTTGTAGGCTCCTGAACCATAGACTGCGATAACCACATAATGACCTAGCCAATTTGGTTCAAACTTTCCTTTCTTCTCTCTGTCTTGCCGATTGCATGGGTTCTCTTTCAGAACAAGATCACCCACCTAAAAGGTACGTGGCTTTACTTTGTGATTATAGCTGCAAGACATCATCTGTTGATATGCTTTTAAATGATCAGCTGCTCTTTGTCTCTTTTCATCTAGAAGTTCCAGTTCTTGGAGTCGAGAAACTTTGTATTCGTCGTCCGTTGTAAGACCTTTCAATGATACTCTGAGTGAGGGAATCTCAACTTCTAAAGGTAGTATGGCCTCTACTCCATAGACAAGAGCGAATGGTGTTGCTCCTGTTGGTGTGTGGATACTGGTTCTGTAGGCCCATAGAGTGGGATTGAGTTGAACATGCCAATCCTTCCCTGAATCATTCACAATCTTCTTCAAAAAAATTAATATTGTTTTATTTGAGACCTCTGCTTGGCCATTCCCTTGTGGATAGTAAGGTGTTGAATATCTATGTTGAATGTGAAATCTTTCACAAAGTTCATCAACATCCTGATTTTTGAATGGATGTTCATTATCTGTAATAATGGAGTTGGGAATGCCATACTGACAAATAATATAGTTAAGTATGAATGATGATATTTGTTTGCCAGTAACTTTAGTAAGAGGGACTGCCTCAATCCACTTGGTAAAATACTTTGTAGCTATGATGATGAACTTATGCCCGTTTGATGAAGAAGGATGAATCTTGCCCACTAGATCTAACCCCCATTGAGAAAATGGCCAAGTTGGCGTGAATGGTTGAAGTTCTTGTGCAGGAGCATGAATGAGATTCCCATGAATCTAACATTTTGAACATGTTTTCACAAAAGTGAATGATTCTCTTTCCATTGTAGGCCAGTAGTAACCCATTCTAATCAATTTCTTGGATAAGGTCAGTCCACACGAATGAGTACCACAGATGCCACCATGAAATTCTTGTAAAGTTTTGTCAGATTCTTCACGTTCAAGACATCGGAGTAAAGTACCATCAAGACCACGGTGATAAAGGGTGTCAGCGATAAGAGTGTAGCGAGCAGATTGGCAGATAAAATTATGTTTTTGGTTACGAGATAAATTGGGTGGCAAGATATCGTCTTTGAGGTAGGCATAAATTTTTCCGTACCAAGGTGAATCGGATCCTACCAAGTGGCAAATGATTTGGCTTTCAGGTGTATCATAAGCAGGTGTAAATGATTGTTCCACCAGAAATTCATAGAAATTCTGAGTTTCTGGGAGTTGTAACAATGATGCAATCGTAGCCATGGCATCAGCTGCTTTATTATTAAGCCTTGGAATTTGTGTGAATTTGATGTTCACAAAATATTTCTTGAAGTCATCAACCATCTTTTTATATGGTATTATTTTGTCATCTTTGGTTTGATATTCATCATTGATCTGATAAATGACCAGCTGTGAGTCGCCATACACCTGTAATTCTGTAATTCTCCATTCCAGCGCTATTTTGAGTTCGGTGATCAATGCTTCATATTCGGCTATGTTGTTGGTGCATGGAAACATCAGCCTATATGATCGAGGAATACTATGTCCTTGAGGGGTGACAAAAAGTATGCCTACCCTCGATCCATGTTGAGTGAAAGAACCATCAAAATATAAGGACCATGGTTGTTTAGATTCTACAGTAAAGACATCAGCATCTGGAAATTCAATGTGCAGGGGATGATCTGCTTGTAGTGGTGCTTCAGCTAATTGATCAGCGATAACTTGTCCTTTGATTTCCTTGTGATCAACATAATGAATATCAAACTCACTCAGAATCATTACCCACTTTGCTAACCTTCTTGTCAATGATGCTTTGCTTAACAAATATTTGAGTGGATCAATCTTTGAAACTAGATTGATTGTATGGGTTAACATGTAATGCCAAAATTTTTGTGAAGCAAAGACTACTGCCAGACAAGCCTTCTCAATAGAAGTGTAGTTGAGCTCATGACTTGTTAGTGTTCTGTTGATGTAGTAGATTGCATGTTCTTTGCCTGTAGAGTCTTCTTGCGCTAGCAGTGCCCTCAAAGATGTTTCTGTTGCGGCAATGTATAAGATTAGGGGTTTTTCTGGATTTGGTGGTATGAGAACTGGCAGAGTCATTAAATATTGTTTGATTTGCTGAAAATCCAATTCACATTTGTCATCCCACTTGAAAGGAACATTTTTATGTAGTAGATGTGTGAAAGGTAAACTTTTGTTGGCCAATTGTGTAATGAACCTTCATATAGACTGCAGTCGTCCCTGTAATGATCTCAACTGACTGATGTTCCTTGGTGGAGGCATTTCCATAATTGCCTGTACTTTTGCAGGATCTACTTCAATTCCTTTTTCTGAAAAAATGTACCCCAAGAGTTTTCCAGATTTGACCCCAAAAACACATTTCTTAGGGTTGAGACGAACTTTGAATTTCTCTAATCTTGCAAATATTTTGGACAATATTTCAAGATGTCCTTCTCTGGTGTATGATTTTGCTAATATGTCATCTACATAATCTTCCATGAGGATATGCATCATGTCATGAAAGATTGTAGTCATGGCTCTTTGGTAGGTAGCCCCAGCATTCTTTAGACCAAAAGGCATAACGTTCCAACAATAAGTTCCCCATGGACATGTGAAAGTTGTTTTCTCCTGGTCTTCAGGTGCAATCTTGATTTGGTTGTAGCCAGAAAAACCATCCATTAATGAATACATGGCATGGCCAACTGTCAGATCAACTATGGTGTCGATGTTTGGCAATGGGAAGTCATCCTTAGGACATGCTTTATTAAGATCTCTGAAATCTATGCATATTCTCACAATTTTATCTAGCTTTGATATAGGAACAATGTTGGAGATCCATTCTGCATAGTCGATTGGTCTTATGAAGCCTACATCAAGGAGTTTTCTCAGTTCTTCCTTAACCAATAATGCAACATGAGAGTGCATCTTTCTGAGTTTTTGTTTCACTAGCTTGGCCCCTGGTTTGATAGACAAATGATGCATGATGAGATCAGGATTAAGACTAGGCATGTCAGCATAAGACCACGCAAAATTTACTTGATTTGCTTTCAGGAATTTCATGAACTCTAGTATTTCTTTCTCAGTCATTGATGCAGCTAACTGTAAAATCCTTGGTTTGTCAGAAATCTCAAGATTGACAGCATTTGTAGGCTCAATCAAGATAGGCGATCGCTCATGGTAGTGCTCTGGGAGAGTGTCAAGATTCCCATCATCTGGTGCCTCAAAGAGGTTTTCACCATCCGATATGCTCTTTATTTTGTCTTTTGTTTGATCTAATACTACCAGATTATGGTTTTCACCATTAGATCTTTCTTTTTTGTTTTTACTTTTGCAGCTAGGAGGCTTGACACTCTCCTGATCAAAAACTCTATGTCGAAAATCGCTGGTGGAACAATCATTTATATCCTCTGCAGAAAGGAAGTTTATGATAGCTTCGTCACTTGGAAACATGGGTATGTCGATAGGTTCGGTTGAATCCCAATCAATGAGATCAGGATAAATTAAAGATAGCGGATTGTCAGGTTGTGTGAAATCAGCTATGGTTATAGTCATAACGGAGTGGTCCGTAGGATCCGTGCTATGTGGTGGGTCAATGATGATATTGTCCTCATGATAGTCTTGTTCGTTTAGATCTGACTCAGCATCACTAGAATCATAGTCAATTTTTGGTTCAGATTCTTGTGGTTGGGACCCTGAACCTTTACCTTCAATTAGAGTTGGGGCGTACTAGTGTATTACATCAACCTCTTTGTCCCTCCAAAACTCATCATTGTAAATGGTGTCCCATTCATATTCAGCAGAGTTTGTGTCAGAATTGTTATCCAAGAAGTTCTGAACTATTGTCAAACATGCTTCTCGTGAATCTGAGCCTTCTTGCAATGCAAAGACAGTGCCATGTAGTTGTTTGGATGTGCTTTCTTTGGAGTGAGTATCATAACCCAATCCAGTTTTCTCTTTTGCAGCAAGTCTGCGGAGGTGAATAGGTTCAACTACTCCTTCCTTCCTTTTTTCGATAGGACCTTTATCATAGCCCATCTTCTGCATGATTGAATACCCTTTTTCATATTTGTCTATGGGTAATTTGACATTAAAGACTGCTTCATCTTCATCTTTATAGAGCCAATTTAAAAAATTTGTATCCTCAGGATTTTCCATGGGGAATTTTTCTTTGATGAATTGTCCATTAAACTTTGTGATTGGCTCTATTGGTGGTTGCTTTGATGTTGATGCTGCTGATATTTGATGTTCCCTGATAAACGGTTGTCCATGTGATCGAGGTGATGTAGGTAAATTGGCAAGACAAAGAGAGTATTCTCCAACTCCATGATTCTTGAATTTCATTTTTTTGTCAAAACTATTGGTCAATTGACTGATTTGTGTGTCAATCTTTAGAGAAGTCCTAGCATGAGCTTCTCGATTGTTAGGGACCAAAGTATCTTGACTGGCTTTTATGTTGGCACAAGTTTGAATATTGGAATTATCAGTAGGTATCGTGATTTCTTGTCCATCATAAGGAAACTTAAGACATTGATGATAGGTTGATGGGACAGCTTGCATTTCATGGATCCAAGGACGACCCAACAAGATGTTATATGCAAGATCATGGTCCAGTACTTGACAGAAATTATTCTTTATAACAGGGCCCACTCTGATTGGCAGCATGATTAGACCCTTGGATGCTCTTTCTTCATCATCATAAGCTTTTATGGTAATCTTTCTTCTGAAATCAATGGAGTCCTCAGAAAATCCTAAAGCTTTAACCAACTTAATGGTATAGATGTTCAAACCAGCACCTCCATCTATTAGAACTCGTCTGATACGAAACTTGTGAATCATGACTTCTAAGTACAATGATGAATTATGGGGATGAGTTATGGAAACGTCATCTTTTTCAGAGAATGAAAGGCAAGTGGGTGAGGACAAGTGTCCTACCATGGTTTGAAATTGGTTCACATCCAGGTCAGTGGATACATTAGTTTCAACGAGGGATTTTTCGAGAATTTTCCTATGGGCTGGGGAAATCTTCAATAGTTCCAGAATAGAAATTTGAGCGGGAGTTTTCTGAAGCTGATTGACCAAATCATATTGATGTTGAGGTGGAGGTTCAGTGGATTTTGAAGAGGCACCCTTTAAGACAACTTTATCTTGCGCTCTTGTTGTTGCGTTGACTTCTCTATATTCCACCTTCTTGTTGACTTTAATGACATTTACCCACTCGTCGTTTGCGTAGAGATGATTGATTATATGATCATCATTGATATGATTCACATTTTTTTCAGAAGACTCACCTTTTTGATAATTGGTCAAAGGGTTGTGAAATGCTTGGTGGTCTGCGTTGGATTGTTGATTTCCTTCTATTATAATGATGTCACTGTCGATTAAGTCTTGAATGGCATTCTTCAAGGCTTGGCAGTTGTTTGTGCAATGACCTTTACACTGATGATAATCACAATAGTATGCCTCATTCCATGATGGAGGCTTTACACTGGGTTCATAATTTCATTGAGGCGGCAAAGTAATGACATTTTTGGCCATCAACTCTTTGAATGCGGATTCTAAAGATTGTCCTAATGAAGTGAAAGTTCTTCTATTCGAGAAGAATGAAATCTTTGTGGATTTGTATTCGAGGTGTTCCCTAAGGAATTGTGATTGTTATTGGTTCCTTGGTAACCTTGGTTGTTGGAAGTCCCTTGATTGGGAGTAGAGTATTGATTTGTATTGTTCCTCGAAGGAGGAGGATTATTTATGTGATTTGCAATCGAGTTGACATTGTTGTTGCGAATGTTTGGAGTACTGAGGACAGATGGCTTGATCAAGGCATGATTCGCATCAACAACACCATCATTCACCATATTTTTGTTGCGAGTCCAGAATTTGGACTTGTCTTGATTATTGTGATGGTTGGATGAGCTAGGATTTTCTTTGTCATATTTTATTATTCCTCTTTTGACCAAAGCATTTTCAATGGTTATGGCATCTTCAATCATTTTCTCAAAAGAAGGGGGACAATGTAAGTTCAAATGATAGCTCATTTCTGAATTTATACTGTCAATGAAAGTAACCATCTTTTCATTTTCAGGAACATGATGTGGATATCTAGCAAACATTCTTCTCCATCTTTGAAGAAACGTAATGAAATATTCACCAGGTTTTTGTGCAACTTTGCAAAGATCTATCATGGTGATCTGGTGTTGTATGTTGTAGGTATATTGTGATATGAATAGGTTGATCAATTCTTCAAATGTCCTGATGGGAGGTGTAATCTTAGATAGCCATTCCATAGAGTGAACTCCAAGGCTCCTTGGAAACAATTGCATCAAGTAAGTGTCTTCGTGAGCGAATTCCAATGTCATGTTTCTGAAGTCTCTAACATGATCGATTGGATCCATTTTCCCATTATAGCGATCAAATTTTGGCATTTCACAGTGCTTGGGAAAAGGAATCATGTTAAGACTTCGGTCGAAAGGATAAGGACAAATATCCTCGAGAGTGTATTTCTTTGTGGTTGTTCCCCCTTGTAATTCTTTAACTTGTCCTTGAATTGCCTTGATTTGTTGGGTCAAAGCATTAAGATCAGAAAGGGGTGTCTCTTCAGGTTTATTTTTCAAGTTTTTAGTATTAAAGTCATGAGGCAATTTAGCCCCTTGTTCGGCTAGATAGCGAAAATATTTTTCCTTATCTCGCTGCAAGATCTTTTCAATGGCTTTATGGAATTTTGGATCTTGCTCAGCCTCTCTAAGACGTTCCTCATCTTGTTCCTCATCACTATCTATCTGTGTTTTGTTCATGTCTTTGTATTGGTGAAACGGATTTTCTTCTCTATTATCTGTATCTTTGTCAAAAAGTGGATTATGATTCATGATGTAAAGAGGATTGCTGCTTTCATCCTCTTCTTGAACGTTTTGAGTATGTCCTTGTTGAATTTCATCCTTCAATTTATTGAATTGGGATCTTGTGAAGATAGGCATATGACTTTGAAAAATTCTTCTAAACTTAGATCCTAGTTTTTACAAGTGCAATGATGATGATATCTTGATCTGATAAGATGCGGAATCTTATGATATGATCAAGGATGCTCCTAATTCTTGATTGTGGCTTCCAAAGATGAAGGATTTCAGAATCCTGTTGGGGAAGTTGAACCAAAAATTAGAAAGTTGTTTTGAAAAGTGCACTCTAAAAGTTTTGATCTTTGTTTTTGAAGAAAGATTTCAAAATCACTGAAGGATTTGATTGGGATGTGAAGGATATTCTATAGAAGGTTGTGGTATGTTGTCAAATTCAAGAGGTTGATTATGATTATGTCGTTGTGATAGAGCTAATCTTTGATAATAAGCTCGAGAATCTAAGGGATCTACAACATACTCATCAGTAACGAAGTCTTGGTATCTGTGAAGAAATCCTCGGTAATGAAGCAAGACTTGTCGACTTTTGTACAAGAATTTTCTCTTTTGCAATGTTTTCTTGTATCCTAACGGTTTCTTGGGTTTTTTTATCCTTTTGGAAACTGATTTCTTGGGAAATTTTGTTGATTTCCAATCTCTAAGCATGGAAAAAGTATTGGGAATGTTATTGGACCAATGGTATGAAAAACAATTTTGAGTGATTTTAGTTGTTGTTCTTCATGTTCATTTTGGATGATCTCTTTATCTGAATTAATGTGATGGAAGACACAACAAACATTTTTGAAAACAGTTGTTCTTAAAGCCCTATACTAACATGAAGTGTTTGATCAAGAAAATGTTTTCATAGGTTTTGCACATGAAAGACAATTCAGACAGACTCACTCTTAAATGCTCAAGTAGGTCATTCTAGTAATCAACAGCCCACATCTTAGAACTGCGTCGACTCACACAGTCGTGTCACCCCCGAAGGGGTGCCCATTTTTTTGTCTTTTCTAGGCGCATACTCAGAGTTACGGAAGTGAATAATGGATCCCCTGAGCAAACGGTCCTTGGCAGTTATATGGTGAGTGTCTTGGGGGTAGATTCTTCCCTCCCCTTGCACTGTGATTATTAGAATGTTCAGAAACTGACTTTGGCTGGCCACTACACTAGGTTCGTAGTAAGGATTTCCGTTCGGTGTGGCAATAATAAACTCCCTCAGACCTCCCAACCTTTAGAACAAAGGCTTTGGGGATGGTTATCTTGCACACTACCGGAAAAAAAGGGTTTCCCCAGATTTGCTTTAAATTTTATAGTGGGGTGGAATAGCCTGGCTTTGGCTTGAACCCACTTGAGTCGTTCCCGTAGGGTGAGTACTTTTTCCCACTATGGCAGGCTCTCTAAAGGATGTATTCAAAGCAGTAAAATGCATGAAATTGAAAAGGTAAGTCTGGTATTCTGATCACCCAATTAAGGGGAGAGCATAAACCTATTGCCACAGACAAAGCAAACAAATGTTCATTTTAAAACCCAAGTCACAATGATCTAATCTAAGTGAAGATATTGCTTCACAAAAACAAGTTGTTCAATTTTAATTGCAAGATCATTGTATGGTGACTATCCTAGATTGCTTCATTTTATCCAGATGTGGTTATCCTAGGATTGCTTCATTTTAAAATCCAGAAAAAGAAAAAGAATTTTGTCTATGAAAGGCGTCAGACTCAGAATTCTGTATTTTTGTTACAATCTATATGCACCAGAACAGAGGGTAAATGCGCCAGAACAGATGGTATATGCGCCGGAACAGAAGGTATATGCGTCAGAACATATGGTATATGCGCCGAAACATAAGGTATATGCGCCAAAACAGATGGTATATGCGCTGCAAGAAAGATTTATATGCTCTAAAAACAGTTATTGTGTGCCAAAGGAAAGATTCTATATGCGCCTAAACAGTTACTCTATGCGCCTAAACAGTCACTATATGCGCCTAAACAGTTACTCTATTCGTCGAAACAGTTACTATATGCGCTCCAGAATCCTGCAAAACAAAAAGTCAAAAACCCCGTATGCGCCGCAGAAAATGTCGAATCCGCTTAAACGCCAATTTTTTTTCTGAGAGTTGACTCCAGAACGCAAAAGCTGTCAAAAGAAACTTGCAGAGAATGTTAAATTTGTGGGTTCAAGCCCCACGGTGGGTGCCATTTTATGTGTGTATGAAAAATGTATCAATGTAAATGAAATTCAAACACATATTAATAAAACATTAAATCAACAAAGCTGAAAAAGAAAATAGAATAAGCAAACTGTGACTGCAGCTTCCCCGAAATCGTCTTATCTTTCTCTAACTCCAGTGTTTTGTTGTTTCAAATGGCTCTCAAATCAGCAGATCAAGCTCAACAAAAGGACAGCTAAAGAACATGATTTTAAAATGCACACTATGCTAAATGCAAAGCTATGCTAAGATGAAAGTATGGCTGTGATGCTAAAAGACTGTGATTGCATAAGTTGATTGCATGTACATTCGTGTGTTTTCCTATGTATGCGTAGGTATGTGTAGGTAACCAAAGCTTGGATTTGCACCGGCTTTTATAGAGTTTTCGAGAGGATTCGATTGGCTGATTCGATTAACGGCCCAGATTAAGCATGTTCAAATGGACGGTGGAAGATTTTTGAAAGTGGATAAGAGGATAGAAGGTTTCCCTTTTCCTTCAATTTCCGTCATTGAGATCCGAAGGGAAATTTTCGTTTCAAAGAGTGAGTTGAGAATGAGTTAGAATTAAATAAAATAAATTTATTTAATTTGTAAGTGAAGATGAAAATGGAAACTCGCATAATTAAATAGATCATATTTAATATTTAATTTGAGGATGAAAAGAATATTCCATTATTTGAATATTCAAAATATTCAAACTTTAGAATATGATAATCAAATATAAATAAATTATAAAAATTTATTTAATTTAATTAAGCGGAAGGTGGAAGGTGAGATGAAGAGGATATTCCATTATTTGACTATTCAAATATTCAAACTTTAGAATAATATGATAATCAAATATAAATAAATTATGAAAATTTATTTAATTTAATTAAGAGGAATGTAGGAAATGTCAATAATTAAATAAAATTATTTATTTAATTGAGGTAGAAGAATTAGAAAATGAACGATATAAATAAATAATTAAATTTATTTATATGTAGATGACTTTAGGGGAATTAATTAAATAAATCATATTTAATTAATTAACAAGCTTAATCATGACCATTTTTAGATGTATACAACAGTAAGATCCTCCTGGCTTTTGGATTAATTACCTCCATTCCAATCACTATTTGAATGCAATCCTCCACTTGCGGACATTCTAGATTGAACACAATACCAAGCTCCTCCTGCGACAGGAAGCCCTCAAAGGGCTTTTCCCAAGACTAAACCTTCATGAAAATGTAGAGATTCCATGGTTGGTAAGCCATTTTTTTTTCAAACAGTGAACACTCACCACCTCCAAAAGACTACCACCAGTCCTCCTTTCCTACCAACCACAATGAACACACAATAGTTGCTACTCCTTTCCAAGCCACAGAGTGCCACGAGTTCCTAGGAAAACTAGAGAAAAGAATGCAGAAACTAGCCCACATGAAATGTTTGAGTGACAAAATAACCATCAACGTTGATTAAATATTTACAAGGAATGACTAAATAATGATTAAGCCAGCCCAGAAATCTCTTGCCCAACGATTGGAACTCTTTCCAAGAAAGAAACTCATGTGAAATGGGTGGATCAAATTAAATGATTTAACTTGAACGCACCCCCTATCATTATGAAACTGAGTACCTACAAAAACAAAACAATGTTAGACATAAAAACCAGCGGCAGGATTTTCCTTCTCTTATGTGGAGGCTTGCATCAACAACACCCGACGTATCTCACGTGGAAGCTTCATCATCATCTCACAATCACTATACCATCCACTCCTTTCCAAGTCATTCTCACGATTTGAAAATACATCATACTCCCATAATTTGTAGCCCATCTATATGACCATTTATGGATAAGTGACAGTCATACAAGCTTGCTTTGTTTCAATTAAATTTTACAATAGAGGATAGTCTTTTGCAACACCACTATTACCTGGGAATTTAACCTCTTGACTCTCACATCCCATACTTGCAAGCTTGTCTGCTAGCTTGTTACCTTCCCGATATACATGTGATATTTGAAGTGTTATTCTTAAGCTTGTCTGCTAGCTTGACCATTTCAATATTATTTGTGGTTTGAGGAGTGTTTATCTTAATGAAGTTATTTTTTTTCTTTTTAAATGATGAGTAATTTTTTTGAGGTACAAATTTGGATTGACAGTAAGAGTCAATGTAGGCGTTCCTTCATAATGGCTAACTGAAATTTGATAATCACAAAGATCTATGCATAAGTGTGTAAAGGGAGTATATTTCATCAATAAAATCTTGTCTCAAATACTAGGTTGCAATTTTCTTATAAACACTCTTTGGATGTCGGCATGAGGAAGACTATAGGAAATTTGTGAGTAAAGTGATTGGTATCATCCTATGAAGTTTCATATCTTTTCCTTGGGTCTTAGTTTACAATGCACTAATTCTATTAGTGTCACTTGCGGACCAATGTTTGCTTGAAAATATTGGAGAAATGTACAAATAAGTTGTGTGAAAGATGTTATTGAGTTTTCTGGAAATGAGAAAAACCATTCCAAGGCCATTTCTTTCAATGTTCTAGGGAAGAGTTTTGCTAAGATTGCATCTTCAAAAATAATATCACTACATAATGTGGTAAAGGTTGACACATGGTTGTTAGGATCTCCCTTACCATTATACTCTTCAATTCATGGTATTTCAATGTTTTGTGGTATGGTGTTTTAAGGATGGAAAATGACAAAGGATTTCATGTGAGGTATTTGGAGGTTTACCGTTTTGATTTTTATTTGAGGTTGAAATTTGTTGTTAAAGTGATGTCATGTTTTGTAATAGTTGATTTATGATTGGATCATTGGATGAAATGTTTTGAGAGTTTGTTGAATATGGTGAACTAGAGTGAGTGACTATTTGTTTACTATGTTGCATTTTTATGAGGGGTGAGAAACATGGTGGTGTTATGGGTGAGGTGAGAAAATATAAAGATTCACACTAGGAAACCCTAAGCTTGGATTTAGACCATTGGTGTATTGTATTGTTGGTGCTACGATTAGAGGTGTAAATGTGGGAATAGAAGGCATGGTTATGGGAGGGAAAAAAAAATTTCCTCCTTGGTTTTGAGCATTAGTAAATGCTTCAATGCAACTAGTTGTCATAGGGATATTAGCATCTACTATGTGAGCTAGACTATGCAACACTTATATTCTTTGAGCACCATTTATCAAATTCTTAAGGTTTTCCACAAAAGGAATTCCATTCCCAACAAAAATTTTGGTACTTAGATAATCTTGAAGATCTTCTATATCCTTGTTTTTAGTTTCTCTTTAGGAACATGGCTAATAACAACCTCCAATTCTATAGGAATGGTGGGTTGTGAGGAAATTATAGGTGATGTTTGGTGAGGGATAGAATCCAAAATGGATTGAGTTGAAGCCATACCTTGTGCAAAAGAGTTATAGGACTTAGGCTCTGTTGGGAATAGGATGCCATTTAATTGCAATCCTCAACATATTTCGTGTATCTCCTAAGTCCTTGGAAAGTGTTCCCCAACAGTAGGATTAGAAAGAGATTAAATTCGAATGAAATGAAAATGTAAATTTACATTTGTAATTATTCCTAAATGATAGGAACATGTGAGGGCATCCAAGAAGAGTTCCTACAAAATAGGAGCACATGGAGCGCCCACATGGGAGGTGGGACACACCTTGTTTCAATTAACTATTTGGTGGATTGATAACTCTTATGTAATGCATGTTTTGTTCCTACAAAGTATGGATTGATATTTACAATGTATGTGGAGTGGCACTATTAGTTTAGTTTCAATTAAGTTCACTTCAATTCAATTCAGTTTCAGTTAAGTTCACTTCAGTTCAGTTCAGTTCAGTTTCATTTCAATACAGTTCAGTTTAGTTATGGTTCAGTTATCTTCAGTTAGTTTGAGTTGCATGTTTGTTGACTTCAATTGACTTGAGTTGCATGACTAATGAATCTAGTTGCATGAAAAATAATAGGTTGATACTTTTAGTTAACAGGGGGTGATCAATCATGCATGATGTTTGCATGAATTGGTGGAGAGATATATTTTAGTCAACTAAGATTGACTTGGACCCACCTTGGGCGCCCAAGTTGGCATCTTTTAATTAACACCTTTTGCATGAGAATATATTTACAAGGCTCAGTTATGTGGGCCCATTATTGGGCACAAACTTTGAGGTGATGTTTGCAAGATATTTTCTTGACCAGATTTCAGTTTGGAGCGCCTAAATTGAGGAAGACTTTGGTTTGATAGATTACATTGTGGAACTCTATTTTCCCAATCTAGGAGTATATTTTTGTGAGGAGCTTTATGCTCTTGTTTTGTACAACTCTTATTGAGTTTACATGCTCAATAATTATCTATTTATTGCAAGTGAATGAGATTTTGTAGTAGGTTAGCAAGTTGAGCTTGTGTATGTGTGAGGGTTTGAAGCATGGCATTGGATGTGTGGATTCATGCTTGGTCACATGGAATGCATGGATAGCTTTTGTTGTAGAAAGTGTATGAGAGTTTTGTTCAAGTTGTGAAGAAGGATTCTTGAAGGCAAAGGAAGCATATTAAATCAAGGATTGATACAATATTATTGTAAGCTTGTTCTAAGGTTAAATAATACAAGAACTATTTATTCTGGTGGAGTTTTTTCCTGAAAGGGTTTCTCCACGTATATGTTGTGTCACTTCTATCTTCTTGTCTCATTCTTCAACAATCTTTGGTCTCTTTCTACAATTGGTAAAATTGATCTAAACAAATTAATCATACACAAATAATTGTGATAAACAACACTTAATTAGATCTACAATCTCATAGTTTTACAAAGTATTAAACTATATAATTACCTCCATTTTCAACATTTGGTATCAGAGCTAATAGTTGGGTAGAGTTTGGGGCACCTTTCTCTTAAAAGTTTGAATTTTTTTGGCTATAGTGGGAGCTTTTACTATTGTGTTATTGCAGATTTGTAAAAGAAGTATGTGACAATGTATTTGGGTTGATGGTTGTAAGACCTGGTATGGCTTGCTCAATCCCTGAAAGGAAAGGCCTGGAAAGAGAGGAGTTCTCCTAGGTAGTAAGGGGAGGGCAGATGAGTTAAACTAGTTCTTGGGTTAGAGTTAGTGAATTAACCTTTAGTGGTCTTTAACACATGTCTTTGTGCTATTTCAATTGGTCCATGGTTTTGGAGCTCATGGTTTTGAGCCCATGGTTTTGCATGTATGGATGATCTTCATTTAGGAGATGGTTATCACGATGTCATGGATAGCTTGGTTACATGTTTCAATGGGAGATTTTTTGATAGTTATGATTTGATTTTTATCTTGTTGCCATTTATAGCTCGGTATCACAGTTCAGTGGGAGCTTTGGTAGGATATAGTTATCTTCATGTGATTTAAAGAGGTTTTAACATCTTGTTTCATGGAGGACCCTTAGATTCTATGGTAAAGGTGTTATTATTCTTCCTTTGAAGAGGATATAGTTATTTTTTGTTTTGAGTATTAATCATTTGCTTGTAGCTTAATGATTATGCAGGTTGCATTTGAAGTTGGCATGGATTGATTGGTGGGTGCTCATGGATACTAGAGAGATTTGGGTTAGGCTGGATATTTCTTATGTTAAGAGATATATGTTGGAATGGTTACTTGTAAGAAAATATTTTTCAACAGTAAAGACCAAGAAGCCTACACCTAGAAATGGATGTGAGTCCATCATAGACCTAATGAGAAGGTCTTCTTTATTGAAAGCCTTTATTGCTTGGTGTTGTAATGCATGGGACAATCTTGTATCCCACTCTTGATCTACTCGGCAAGTAAAATGATCTAAGAGGTGTTGGTCGCCTGATTATTAGATGCATTATTAATATGTATCTTGTCTTCTCTTATGCATTAGTCTTGAGAAGTAGATGCGTGATTTTATGTATTTCCATTGTCCTCCTTGCAATCTTGAACTTGAGTTAGTTTTGAGGATTTGGATAGGAGAGGTATAGGAGATAGTTAGTGGCTTTGGACATATTCTCTTATGTTGTGGGAATGTTTGGCTAAGTTTGATCTACTTTTTGTGAGAGGTTTACATCTAAGCTTTTCCATGTTTCATTATAATTTGAATGGTTAGATGTTGATATCCTTTCAGTTTGGGAGTGTTGAAGGAGATCTTACTTTACACAGTTTGACACTATGATAGAGGAGTTAGCCACGTCATCTATGTGAAGTGCTATAGGAGGACTTGTTAATGTTGTGATCTTGTTTTTAGATTTGGCATTACCTATGCAGTGGGAGTTCCAGAAGGTATATGTGTTCCATATGAGAGGAGAACCTCTCTTGGACTAGTTACACTTTACTACAGTGAGTTACTTCAGAGGCTTTTTATCGCATGTTTATGTGTGTTTTACCTGGAAGTCTTATTTTGCAGGATGGTGTATATATAGGGACTTGATTGCAGATTGGTATCACGATGTCATGGAAAGCTTGGATACACAAGTTTGGTGTGAGCTTATGATAGTGATGTGGTTTTTCTTTTGTACATCATGATGCCATGGGTTGCTCAGTATCACAGTTTAGTGGGAGCATTTGGCAATGATGTGGATCCATTGTTGAATTTGGATGGTTATCTTACAGATAATTTCTCTTGGTTTTGAGTATTAATCATTTGCTTGGAGCTTCATGATTATGTAGGTTGCATTTGAAGTTGGCATGGATTGATTAGTTGGTGTAGGAAGTCCATTGATCTTGAGTCTTGTACTTCATTTATAATAATGATTCCTTGTTTATAATAATTGCAATGTATAATGTCAAGTGGGAGAATGTTGGGAATAGGATGCCATTTAATTGCAATCCTAAACATATTTCATGTATCTCCTAAGTCCTTGGAAAGTTTTCCCCAACACTAGGATTAGAAAGAGATTAAATTCAAATCAAATGAACATGTAAATTGACATTTGTAATTATTCCTAAATGATAGCAACATGTGAGGGTGTCTATGAAGAGCTCCTAAAAAATAGCACATAGGGCACCCACCTGGGAGGTGGGACACACCTTGTTTCAATTAATTTTTTAGTGAATTCATAACTCTTATGTAATGCATGTATTGTTCCTACAAATTAGGGATTGATATTTACAATGTATGTGGAGTGGCACTATTAGTTCAGTTTTAGTTCAGTTCACTTCAGTTTACTTCAGTTTAGTTTAGTTCAGTTTAGTTCAGTTCAGTTTAGTTATGGTTCAGTTATCTTTAGTTAGTTTGAGTTGCATGTTAGTTGACTTCAATTGACTTGAGTTGCATGACTAATGACTTTAGTTGCATGACAGATAATGGGTTGATACTTTCAGTTAATAGGGGGTGATCAATCATGCATGATGTTTGCATGAATTGGTGGAGAGATATGTTTCAGTTAACTAAGATTGACTTGGACCCACCTTGGGTGCCCAAGTTGGCATCTTTCAATTAACACCTTTTGCATGAGAAGATATTTACAAGGCTCAGTTAAGTGGGCCCATTCTTGGGCACAAACTTTGAGGTGATGTTTGCAAGATATTTTCTTGACCAAAGATCATTTAAGTGTTCAATTTGGGGTGCCTAAATTAAGGAAGAATTTGGTTTGATCACATATTACATTGTGGAACTCTACTTGCCCAATCTAGGTGTAGATTTTTGTGAGGAGCTTTATTCTCTTGTTTTGTACATGTAATGCCCCGTCATGTAACCTAAAGAATGATGCATTAACTACGAAAGTGTAATAATTTTTTTTTTAAAGTGTAAATATTAATTAAACTTATTGCAAACATTCCCTAAATAACGCGATGACACACTACTTGAAAATTCCCATAGATGACAATAGTAATTAACATTGCATATATTTATTTTGCATTAACTTAAAAGCATACATTGGATACATTTAAATTACTTCATAAAGATATAAAGTTCAAATAAGATTCTAACATTGCATTTGAAATAACATTACAATACTCATTCTCCAAATGAGGTAGATCAAATAATACTTTACAATTACATATTACAAATGTTCACCTAATTAACCATTGAGGAGAGATACAAATATGGTTTCCACTGTTACAAATAAGGAAGTACACATAAATCCACATGCAAGCTCTCCATCCAAGAAGCACTCGTTGCCATGATCAAGAACTGGGGACCCAACGGAGTAAGGTGCACGTTCCACCCAACCATGTGGTACCCGTAGGTCCACCCCTCATGCTAGGAGATAGTAATAAGGTTCCCTAGACATAACCTACAAACCCTAGACACAATTAAAACCATAGACAATCTATACAAGTACATACTTAACTTATTGGTTACATTGCTTCCAGAATTAGAATAATCAAATACGCTAAACTCACAAGGATACTGTTATTTTAGGTGGAGTTTCATCACAATGTTGCATAGGTTACCCTGGTGTTTCTTCCTAGGTTCCAGCCCCCAACTTGGGTTACCCTGGCAACCTCTTATGAAACCCGGCCCCTCATGCAAACTGTTGCGGAATTGAATATCTTTTAAAATAACAAGATATCGACTTTGCCATTCCAGGCCTTCTCGACTCATTCTCAAGACTAAACTAGCTCTTAAGTCCATGAGTGAGGCACAATTAATCTAGTTAAATATTTTAGAATACCCAATGTGTTGATTTAGTTTTCTTTGATTTACTAACTCTACATGAGTTACCCAGACACCACTTTGTGTATCGGCCCTCACACAGAGCCACTCCCCTAAGAATAACACAAGGAATCTATGTTCACTTACTAAGGTAGGCAAAGTGCACAAAAATCAACATATAATACCAAACATAACACAACGGTCATCACATCCTGTTCATTGAACCAGGTGTCTAAAAATCATACAAAAACCATGTGCACTACCCTAGTTAATTCAAAGATTGTATTTATAACAAATAAAAACTCCCACTTTAAACAAACTTATCTGGAAGACTTGTAATTCTAATACAATCCCAATTTTCCCAATAAAAGAGAAAATACAATTTAAAGCAAGTCAAGGATAATAAACATCTAACTTTTAGGATTCACTAAATCCACTTTAAATCAGTTGAAAATAGCACGAATATAAATAAACTTAATAATAGTTCTATTCTCAAACAATAAAAGAAATTGTTTTATTTAATCTAATTTTGATTTTCTCAATTTCACATTAAATTAGATACCAAATTTTCTCTTGCAATCCTATTATTTTAAAAGTAGCTGAACTCATGCAATACATGCATTCTATAAAATAAACACCATATTTTAATACTAAGACTAATTTCCTAAATTATATATATGAAATTGAAAGTTTATAATAAATCGAAGTTCATAACAATTTCGTACAAAATAAATCGAAATAAAGAAAATCAAATTTTAAACTAAACCCAAAATCTATACACAGATTTTATTTGGGTTTTATGGTTACGACTGTTACATAGTCGGCCCTCATGGGTTACGACTGTCACACAGCCGTCCATGCCGGCCGCGGCTGTGGTGGCTACCAAGCGCTGCCTGTATGGGCAGCGCCGGCTGCCTCCACAGTCGTTGCCCTTCATGGGCGGCTGTGGGGGTAGCCCTGCGCCCCCTGCTAACACTCCATACTAGTAAAACTTTAATCGAAACTTCATTAAAATACACTGCGTTTTAATTAAATTTCTGATTTACGGATTTAATTCTGTTCTTCTATAATTCCAACCCTAATTCGCTCGTACGGTGATTCCTCATATATATTTTAAAACAAAATTTATTTAGAATATAAACAGGATTTTGATTGCATAAAATTGTATAACTATGCATATATTTTTATATATATATATATTTAATATATATATAAATATAAAAACCATAAACCAAATCAAATTGCTAGAGAAGAACAAATTTTAAATAAAGATTTTTCCACAGAAAGATTTGATTGAATAATACAGAAGTTTTCAATTTTAGGTTTACAATTTTTACACCAAATAAGTATTTCACACAAAACTAAATCTTCAAATTCTTTTCTACAGTCATCACAGAGGTTTCTTTTCCCAAAATTTGTAGCAGACTTATCTTTTATTTTGTTTGAATCTTTCCTAATATTTAACGAAATCTACTGTGTTGCCCTCTGGTTTCACTATAAAATCTTGTCTCGTAAAATGCACAGAGAAATAACGAATTTCTACATAAATATTTTCTATATAATTTCCTCGAGAAGAACAAAGGCTTCAATGAAAATTTTATTTCCTCAGGGAATCTTTTAAATACACAATTAACAAAGCTTGCACCAAACTAATTCTTACACAGACAATCTTTTCAAAAGAAAACAAATTAAATACATAGGGAAATACATGTATTCATGTAGCTTGAAGAACTTGACTGTAGAAGAAAAGTTTTGCTTGCCTGTTGCGTGCAATCTTCCAAAGCCCTTCCAAAACACCAATTTCCAGAAGAATGCAAATACTAAACCAAAAACAATCCCAAAACTTCTTTCAGTATTTTTAAATAAAAACCCAAAAGAATTCCGCAAAATTATTTCCAACCGTTTACTATTCTTTTCATTTCCCGTGAAGTCTTTTCTTGTTTTACCCAAATCACATAATATCTTCCGAGAGAATCCTCAACAAGGAAAAAAACAATTAATTTAACTAACACACATGTCAAGAAGAAAATATCTTCTAACAACCTTACGGCAAATCTTTCTTTCTTCCTTATCAAGAATCCAATGCATATTAAAGAATTAAAGAATTCTAAATTCAAAATCCAATTTCCTTTTCTTTATTTATTTATTTATTTATTTCATAATTAAAATTTCATTTCCCACAAAACAATTAATTTAAATTTAATCTATTCTCACAATTAAAGTAACTTTAATTTTATTTATTTATTTAATTAATTTTAACCTCAATGATTAAATTACTTAACCAAATAAACTAATTAATTAATTAATTAAAATATAAAGCTTTTTTATTTACAACATTTAAAATTAATTAAAAATAAACATTAAATTAAAAGAACATTAATCTTACATTAATTTAACAAAATTTTCCTTCATAATAAATAATCCAAATAGGCACAAACAAGACAACCAAAGACACTAGACTTAAACTGACGACATACTGTGACTGGGTTTGAGACTAGACTAGGACAAACCTTGTTACTACCTCCCAATCAACATTTATGTTGAGTCTTGACACGCTCAGACCTGAGTAACCAGGAGGAGTCGGTGCCATGTACCTGCAACCCTACAATCAAACAGATAACATACATACATACATATAATCCATTATACAAACTCACCGTGCGGAGAAAATCACAGAAATCACAGGGCACTCGCAAGCGATTGATGCAACTCTGTTCTCCACACCAATACACATCACAACAAAATGACAAAATAAATAACAATTAATCTACCATAAACATATAGATAGCAATAACATCTGAAGTAAACATCTATGGTAACATAAAGCATGTCAAAAATAATTATCACCATACAATGTATCATCATATCACAAAATAAATCCACTATTGCTCTAAATTCAGCAATCAATACACCAAAACAAAGTACCAGGGTCCATCAAAGTGAAAACATGCCAACAGAAAACATAAGCAAAATGGAGGGGTACTACAGTACAACTCTTATTGAGTTTATGCTCAATAATTGTCTATTTATTGCAGCAAGTGAATGAGAGTTTGTAGTAGGTTATTAGGTTGAGCTTGTGCATGTGTGAGGGTTTGAAGCATGGCATGGGATGTTTGGATTCATGCTTGGTCACATGGAATGCATGGATAGTGTAGACACTAAAAATTGTCCTAGGCCTGCGACTCTAATTTTCATCATAATTATAATCTTCATTTTCATAATTAAATAATGTAAATTGTTTAATTATTTTCTAAAGTCATTTGTCCTCTATTAACTAAATAACTTTAATTATTTAATTAATTCATTCTTACCTTTATTCTTCCTTGATTAATTAAATAAATATTATTTATTTAATTACGTCGCTAATTAAATCTATCCTCTCTTAAATAATCATTTTGAATTATTTAATTAATTCCTATCACACTTTCGACTATAATTAAATAATCACTTTAATTATTTAATTATTCTTTAGCCTTTTCTATCTTTAATTAAATAAATCTTTATTTATTTAATTTAATCCAAAATCTTGAATGTTGAATTAAATTATTACTTAATTCATAAAAGGGTTTATCCCTGGCATATTCTTTTGTGATTAGATAATCTCTTTGTTACCTAATTAGTCATTTATCACTTAAGTCTAGATTTAATTAGATCAGTCACTTATCTATTGATTTAATATCTGATTGTTTTTAACGAACAAACTTTTTGGGTTAATCATTCAGTTATCTAGATTTATTCTTATCTTTTGCGCGCAAACCTTTATTAATTAAATAACTTTGATTATTTAATTAATTTATTCTCATCCTCTATCTATTTCAATCTTTATCTTTACATGCGATCTTTATTCCTTTGAGTTTCGAGCAGTCTTAACTAAAGATTAAATTATTATTTTATTTAATCTCCACCTTTTATGCTTTTTAACTCGCACTAATTCAACCCTAATTCGAATGCATGTCACATCTTTCAATCTTAATCATCGGTTTATCTTTCAATCTAAGCCTATCATTCAAAAATCATATTTTTTATAAATTGGCTTTACCTTCATCATTATTACTCCTCCTGAAATCTTATGAGTTTTGGAAGCAATCAACTTTAGAATCTTCGATGTTTTGCTAATAACACTATCATGAGGCTATACTTGGACACTTAAGAGAAATTTGAGGGCAATTATCATACAACGGAAAAATGGAGAACTGCAATCGAGGTTATTCATGGAATTACATAGATGTTTGGTGAGATCATTCTTGTATTTATGCTTTTTATTCCATTTTTCTTTGTTGTTAACGTACGTTTAGTTTGAGTTTATGCATTGTGTTGCTTAATTTTTGAATAAGCGCAGCTAGAGAAATCCAAGTGGGAACTCAGCAAATATTGTCCTTGCCAGCCATAGGAATCGTACTTGTTTGTTTGGATTTAAACATTTTCAAGTCAAAGTCAAACCGAAACAAAGTGTGTTTTGATTATCTTCTATTTGCCAAAATTTGATCAAAATTAGACTGAGTCAAACCTACAAATTTACAGTAAACTGCATATGATATGTTAACCAGAAACAAGCATCTGTTGTTATGAGTCACATCTGTCAACCAGAAATATGCATTTGTTATATTGAATCACATCTATTAACTGAAAACACGCATCTGTCATACTGAGTCGTATCTATTTACCAGAAACCTGCATCTTTCATACTGAGTTGCATTTGTCAGTCTGAAAACTACATTTGTTGTTTTGAGTCACAAGTGTCAAACCTATATTTTCTATTATGTTAGACTAAAAAATGCATCTGATAACCTCTATGATGCATCTGATCTGATGAACCGCATTTGCAATCTAGAATGGCACATCTGCCTATCACAGACCTGAGACATAGTTTACCAATAAACTGCATATGACATTGAAAACTGCATCTATTAATTTTTGCGACGCATATGTCAACCTGAACCGCAATTTCCTAATTACCAAAAAAACAAATTTCACAGTCATAGTTTGAGGTCAAACAATCAAAACTAGTCTCTGATTATCCTTTCACGGTGATGTATGAACAGAAACCAAAACGATTTGCTCATACTTTTCACGATTGCATCCTTTAGATATCATTTAGCCATAGCAATAGACATACTAGTTGCAAACCTTAGTTACATTTTAGGAGTCCTAGTTACCTTCGAATCAATTAGACTTTTAGGACAATCACCTTTGCAGATTTAAGAATAGGTCAACTTTCCATACTTTGGATAAACCCTTGCTTCAACAAAAATTGTCATTGAACCTAGTCACTTGTCACACATATCTTTTGTCATCTTTGTGAGTCTTTCCAACTCATCAATCTAGTTTGGGAGCTCACTTTATCTCTTGGTCTTAGTCTCACAAAAGATCCCTTGACAAACTAAATTGAAGTCTTGGTTAAACTTTAGATGGTTAGTAACCTCTTTTCAAATCTTCCAAAATTGATTACCTTTAAAAGCTTTCCTACACTTTTGCATAATTAGACACTGTCATTTTAGGACACTATCATTTTAGGATTTCCTTATTTTCCAAAAAATACCAAAAACATAGTTGCATTAGCATTCATTTCTTATATCCAAGAAAATCCAAAAAACATAGACTAAAATCATATCATTCATAAGCATAGTTCTTCATCATCCGCATTTTAAGCATATCTTAAATGGTCAAAACAAGTTCCAAAAGGAAACAAAGAGAAATGGTTGATCCACAAGACTTTATCAACCCATTTTCAAACTTCCCACAAGGGACATCGAGACCTCACAAAACTTTGTTGGACAAATCTGTCACTAGAGACCAACAAGGACACATTGTAGTTGAAGACTTTGACGCTACTACACAAGATCCATAATTTTCCTCTTTTGTAGATGAATACTTGGCACAAGATCCTCAACGATATCTAGCAAAAATTTTAGTAGAGGGTGCCACATTACCTCCTATATTTGACATTCACACATTGAAAATTGCATCTACCCAAGGGACCAACATGATGACATCTAGTGCCTCTATCCTTCAAGTAACTGTGGCTATACCATTTGGAGTACCTACATACATCACCATTTGGTACATCGATCTTGACACAAGGCCTTAACTTTACCATAGGGGAATTATCATCAAATTCCTTCGGCACCAATACTAGAAACAAAAGGCCTAAAGTTGGCACAAACATGACAACTGTTATACCAAGCATCGACATCACTAGTGTCATACCATAGATAGGGGTCTCACAAATAGGAAACATACCTTTCATCCAACATGGAAGCCAACTCAATCCTTCACAAAACATATACATTCCCAATCAATCAACACCAAACCAAAACCCATTCTCTAACACTCCAAACCAAAATCCACCCTTCATTTCAACACTGAACCAAAATTCGTCACAAAATGTTGGATTCCAAAAAACTTACATAGACCCCAACAATCCAACCAACACATCATTGACACAAGTGAATGTTCTACAAACACAAATGCAAGCCCTTCAACAATAGATGGATAATATGGCAATGTCTAGCAAGAGGACTTTTTCAGCAAAAGACTTATGTTCATTTCCCTTTGACAAAGCATTATACATGAGGCCTTTCACACATGGATATGTTATACCAAACTTGCCTAAGTATAATGGGAAGTGTAATCCTATTGAACTTATACAAGAATTTTCCATAATGTGCATAGATGTTGCATATGACCCCACATATCTCATAAGACTTTTTCTGCAAAGCCTTTTTGGAATAGCACTTGAATGGTTTTCTCAACTTCCATATGGCATAAGGTCATGGGGTGAACTTGCTGAAAATTTTATTGAACATTTATCCTTTAACAATGACAACGAAATCATGATACCATCCTTATGTCACACTACACAAGATGAAGGAGAAAATTTTATCACCTTCTTCCAAAGATGGAGGATTCTAGCTAGTCAATGCCCTATTGAAATACCTGAAAAGAAAAAGGTCGCCATATTCCTAGAAAACCTCAATTCAAAATTGAGAAGTGACTTAAGAGTACACTTTTGCACTTCTTTTGTGGAACTAGTAGAAAAGGGTATCATACTTGAAAAGGCTCTCATTGATAAAGGTGAGATCAAGATGTCAAATAGAAACCCAAGTGTTCAAAACATCCCTAATGAAAGGAACAAATTTTTGTCTCAAAACATGAACATAACCAATAATGGGATTGTTGATGCTAAAACCCTACATGCAGGACCAATCATTACACTTAGAGGAAACAACCCCTCTAACAACACACTCAACAATGTCAATCAAACTACCAATGTTGTCCAAAACACCCAACAACCACGACCACAAAGGAGATTTCTGAAACGCGAATTCACTCCCTTTGGGGAACCAATTGAATCAGTCTTTAAACAATTTTTGCAACACAAACTCAAACAACTTCAAGAGCCAAGACAACATGATCCGGGACAATTCAAACTATTTTGGTGGGATGATAACACTTTTTGCGATTTCCACCGAACTAAGGGACATAGTCTACAAAATTGCCGACAGTTGAAGAACATTATACAGGATTTTGTGGAGAACAAAACTATTGAAGTTAATGGACAGAAACAGACATCTTCAAGCAGTGATCACAAGGTATTTACTGATCCATTACATGACCATGGAAAAGTAAAATCCCCTAGTTTGGGAAATAAGACCAATAATTCAACCAACTATGCTAATGTCAAGTATGATTATAACCACGGCACAATCATAAATCATATTCGAGCCACCGATGAGCATGTCAAAACTATTATCATAAAGAAAACTCTTGAATGTGTTGTCAACACTCGTTGAACCAAAATAACGATTCAAGGCCCTCCATCACAACAAAAACCACAATATAACCTACTTAACCAATTGGGGAAGACCCCAACACAAATTTCTATCTTGGAACTGTTGATTATATCACCTTATCACCAAGCTATTCTAGACAAAGGTTTGCAAAGCACGACCATCCCCAACAACCTTGATGTCAATCATTTCTAAGAGATGGTAGGCTACCTACCCAACTCTCATTATGCTACCTTCTCTGAACAAGATTATGCAATTGAGAAGACACACCAAAATGACCCTTTCCACCTCAAAGTTCTTGTTCATAAAACGAAAGTCTAATGAGTCTTGGTAGACGGAGGAGCAGGGTTGAATCTTTGTACCTTGAAACTAGTTAATGCATTAGGCTTCTCAGAAGCGTGTGTGGATACTACTAAGAGGAGTTTCATTAAGGAATATGATGACGAAGAGCGATCATCTAAAGGAATTGTAACTCTCCCCATCAAAATTGGTCATGTGGTTATGGATACCAATTTCCAAGTCTTGCATCTTGTCCTCCCATAAAACCTTTTACTAGGCAGACCTTGGATACATGCTATGAAGGCAGTCCCTTCCAGTTACCATCAATGTCTTAAATTCCCATACAATGGCACCGATGGTGATCTTGATCCTTTCCAGTATTGCACTCACCTACGAGGGATACCCCAACAACAGTTCCCTATAAACCAGGAGGCTTCATCATCCAACTCATCCCAATATGTCGATCCATCCACTCTTTCCAAAATATCCACTTCCCAATCATTACCTTCCACTCCTAAGGTCAAGATCCAAGATAAGGGTTGTGGAGAGTATCATATGAAAGCATCTTATTGTGTCAGCCATTTGGTTCCTCCCAAATCATATGGCTTACCAATAGTAGATAGGAGACAATCGGTGGTCACCATACACATCCCTCCCACAATGACTTTTACAAAATGGGGGGAACTAAGTAAAGAAGCTATAAATGATGAAAATGTGACCTCTTGGTTATACAAGACAATGAGGAACCTCCTCCGCCTACTCAGATACCCATAGATCAATATGGAAAAGGTTTCAAGATAATGCAAGACAAAGGATATAACGGACATAGCGAGTTAGGATTACATCAGAATGGGAGGATTGAACCTATCATTGTCTCTAAATGGCCGAAAGGCCTAAGGCTTAGGTATCAACTGCTCCCAATTGG
Source organism: Sequoia sempervirens (assembly GCA_007258455.2). NCBI lineage: Eukaryota > Viridiplantae > Streptophyta > Pinopsida > Cupressales > Cupressaceae > Sequoia > Sequoia sempervirens. The sequence goes on along the minus strand of VDFB02000015.1, from coordinate 576,388,320 downwards.
CATTTCTAGTACCGCATCACCTTTACTAGAGGAAGTAAGTGCTTCTAAAGTTATCGAGACATCCAATGAGCCATCTGACCAATGTTACTATGATTCCCCTGACTCTAATGAATATGAGTGGGATTCTCTCTCCTCCACCTCTATCATGGACCTCAATAAACTATTTGGGGAACTTGACCAAATGCTTAAATCCTCAAAAAATCCACTGAATTCCCGTCCATGAATGTCTTTGACAAAAGAGGAATGGCTCAAACATTATTTTTGGGAATCCCTAGATCCTGCCTCTTGGGAACCTAACAAATCCACTTCTAATAACCAAACCTTGACAATCGGCCCATCTCAAAATATACCTATTCCCGAGAAAAAGAATAAGGAGGATTTGGTAAGAAACTTTTGTGACTATGTCAACAACTCAACCTTTACCTTGACCCCTTTGAACTTTGATATGTTTGATAATGGCATGCCTTCAGTATATCCCTAGCTTATCAATTGGGATCAACAAGACACCCATGTCTTAGATATCTTTGAGAACAATGAAGCAATAGCTAAATTCATGGGACTGTGAGAAGGAATACCTAGTGGTGACCATAAGGCTGGATTTACCATAGACTTGGATAACATGGCTTATTTTGGGGAGTTTGTTCAACCCTCCAGTCACAAAATAAATAAAAACAATGAAAAAAATAAAAATGACGAGTCCCTAGGTGAAAACTGAAAGGCACCTTTAGATGATGAAAAAGAAAAAAAATAAGGACGCATCCAAGGGAGAAAACCTCTCTGAGGCACCCAAGGATGGAGGGTTGGACATTCTCCCCATTGCTCAAGAAAAATAACCAATGTTAGTTGAAGAATCTTTGGAAATCAACATAGGCACTAAAGATAATCCTCGACTAATCTATTTTGCAGCATCTTTGACAGAAACAAAGCAACCTGAATTTCATAACTTCTTCACGCAAAGACAGATCAACTTTGCATGGTCATATGCCAACATGCCTGGACTGGATCCTAGCCTAGTATTACATCATTTTCCATTACATCCAGGTGCTAAACTCGTGAAGTATAAATTAAGAAAAATGCACCCGCAAATTACTTTATTAGTCAAAGCTGAACTAAAGAAACTGTTGGATGTCAGCTTTATCAGATCAATTGACTATGCGAACTGGATTTCCAATCTTGTACTAATGACAAAACCAACAAGGGCATCCACATTTGTATAGACTTTTGAGATATAAACAAGGCATTTCCTAAAGATGACTTTCCTTTGCCAAATATTGACATGATTATGGACCTAACAGTAGGATATGAAATTTTATCCCTTATGGATGGTTTCTCAAGATATAATCAAATTAGAATCACACCTGAAGACCAACATAAAACAACTTTCACTTGTCCATGCAGAACTTATTGTTGGAATTTCATTCCCTTTGGACTTGAAAATGTCAGAACAACATATCAACACGCCATGACAACCATTTTCCATGATCTCATACACACTCTCATGGAAGACTATGTGGATGATCTGATAGCTAAATTATTGACAAGGGTTGATCATTTACAAGTCCTAGATAATATTTTTCAAAGACTAGAAAAATACAAAGTGAAGCTAAATCCAAAGAAATGTGTATTTGGCATGAAATTAGGACAACTTCTAGGATACATCATTTCTAGATGAGGCATTGAAGTGGACCCAGCGAAAGTGAAAGCTATAATGGAAATGCCTCCACTGGCCAATATAAGTCAACTATGGACACTACAAGGGAGACTGCAATCTATCAGATGATTCATAGTGCAGTTAGTAGACAAAACACATCCCTTCTAGTATCTACTCAAAAAAGGGGTACCATTTGTATGGATAAGTAAATTCCAAGAAGCTTTTCAATAGATCAAAGATTACCTACTCACACCACCAGTTTTAATGCCACCTATGGAGGGGCAACCTTTGATACTCTACATTTTAGCAACCACATCAGTGCTAGGAGCCTTACTTGCATAGAATGACAATGAGGGTCTTGAAAGGGCAGTGTATTATATAAGCCACACTTTGGAGGTTATGAGCTAAATTACAATACCATTGAACGTGCTTGTCTTGTAGTAGTATTTTCTACTCAAAAACTTAGGAACTACATGTTAGACCACCAAACAATGTTGGTCGCAAAGATAGATCCTTTGAAGTATCTCCTTAGTAAAGCAGCATTAACAGGATGACTGGCCAAATGGTTAATGGTACTCAGTGAATATGGTATCCAATGTGTAGAAAGAAAAGCTATAAAAGGACAAGTTATTGTTGGCCAGCGAGTAGATGCACCGATTAAGGTAGATCATCCTCTAATTTTATATTTTCCTAATGATTTCATCTTCACTCTTGACATGGGAACAACATGGAAGTTATACTTTGATGGATCCCATACAAATCATGGCTTAGGGGCTAGCATATTGTTTATCACACCACAGGGTGACACTATTCCTAAGTCATTCCGAATTTATTTTTCATGCCCCAATAATATAGCAGAGTATGAGGCTCTTGTAACAAGATTACGAATGGAAATCAAATGGAAGATTAAGCACCTACAATTTTATGGTGATTCTTAGCTGGTAGTCTGACAAGTTAATGATGACAATGAAACCAAAGATGAAAATCTTTCCCCATACAAGTGGATGGCAGATAGTTTCAAACAATATTTTGACAAGATCATCTTTCATCAAATACCTCGCATTCAGAACAGGGCAATAAACACCATAGCAACTATTGGTTCACTCTTGGACATACCTAGCAACGTGCCTAAATTTTCCTTTTTGGTAGAACAATTTTTGGTCCCTACCTTTGACATCCCAGATTAGGAGATGGTGTGTGAAATTGTTGATCCTGATTCCCCATGGTTCAAAGACATATATGACTAACTCCATGCCAAAATCCTACCCCCTGACCTCTCGAACAACCAACGTAGGACATTTATCCATAAGTTAGCTAAGTATACCATCATAGGAGATACCCTTTATAGACATGCCCTAGACAATACCCTATTGAGATGGCTTGATACTGAAGAAGCACAAGCAACCTTGTATGGGGTACATGAGGGTATATGTGGATCCCACTCTAGTGGTCCTACCTTAGCCAAGAATATTATGAGACTGGGCTATTATTGGCCTACGATGGAAAAGGACTCATGTCTTTGTCAAGAAATGTCGACAATTCCAGATTCACAGAGACTTGATACACACACCAACACAGGAGCTCCATCCAATAACGTCACCATGGCCCTTTCCCAATGGGGTCTAAACCTCATAGGTAAGATACATCTTACATCCTCCAACATTCATAAATTCATCATTACTTCGACTGAATACTTTACCAAGTGGATTGAAGCCATTCCTATGACCTACATAATTGGCACATAGATTTCTAAGTTTATCCTTAACTATATCATTTGTCGATATGGCATTCCTCAATCCATAATCATGGATAATGGCTGCCCATTTAAAAACCAATAAGTTTGTCACCTCTACGAAGAATTCCATATCCAACAAAAAAATTCCACTCCATATTACCCACAGGGTAATGGCCAAGCTGAGGCATCTAACAAAAAAATCCTCAGAATCCTTAAAAGGACTGTTAATGATGTTGGTCATGATTGGCATTTATAGCTTAACCCTACCCTATGGGCTTACTGCACAAGCATCCGCACTCCCACTAGTGCCACTCCATATTCCTTAGTATTCGGTTCGGAGGCCATCTTTCCTATTGAGGTCGAGATTCCTTCTCTAAGGGTATCTCTAAAAGGGCATATTGACGATGAAGAGTATCGTGTGTCAAGATTACATGAGCTAGAGTCCCTGGATGAATGAAGACAGAAGGCACTAGACCATCTCCAAGAATATCAAAATTTTCTTCATCGTAGCTACAACAGGAAAGTCTTGAATCAAAATTTTGACATTGGTAACCTAGTTTTAATGGAAAATCCAAAGAATCAAGCAGAAAGAGAAAAACCAGGAAAGTTTGAACCAAACTAGTTAGGGCCTTATATTGTCACAGAAGCCTTTGGATTAGGAGCATATCAACTCTCTACCCCTGAAGGAGAACCACTTTCAGCACCAATCAACATCCTTCATCTGAAGAGGTTCTATGCATAGCTTCTGAGGGCCTTGTCTTAATCATCAAAACTACAAAAAAATCAAAAAATTTGTTACCTAGGTGAAAACCTGGAAAACAGGTGTCTTGGCAACATCAAAAAAATGGAAAAATCAAAAAAATAGTAAAGATAAATAATTCATCCAATAGTGAAAACCACTTCGGTGCTTTGGATGAATACCATGGTGAAAACCTAACAAACAAGCACCATGTGTAGTCGACTCTGCTTCTTTGTCTACCATAATTCCAACCTGAATTTTGGGTCATATCACCTATCTTTGCTATCCACCACCTGTACCTACCACTCATAATAAATGGTTTTCCTTTCCATAACTTGGAACGATTGACATCGAGCACACTTTGCATCCCCATTCTATCCTATTCATAATAAATTGGTCTTTACCCGACTGGGGGAAAGCACTTCACTTACGTCATTTGGTTCTTACAATGGTTGTTTTGAGGGTGTAAAACCATCGAAAAAATCCACAAACATCACAAAATATCCTAAAAAAATATAAAAAATTCACAAAATGTCCTAAAAAAATCTAAAAACATCAAAAAATTTCAAAAAGACAAAAAAAACAAACATGTCAAAAATCAAAAAATAGAGTTAGTCATTCGCACCAATCAATCTTTTCCATTATCGAACTACGTTGCCTCTACGACTGGACTTAGGAAAGGCCATCTTTCGATGTTCCCTTGAGGCATTAGGTCAATTTTTTTTAGGTTTTTCTATATAAAATCATGACTCAGTCCTTTTCTATAAGACAAAGTCATTGGTCATGTCAAACTACGAGGTCTCTGCATGTATAACGTAGGCAAGGCCATCAATCAATGAACCCCCGAGGCTGCACTAGGTCAGTTCATTAGGGTTTGTCACATTCTCTATCACACACATCGGATATCTTCAAATAAATGAAATCTTTTTTCAGTCAATTTTGTCGATCAAAGTTTGGTTGAACTATGAGGTCTCTGTGTGTATAACGTAGGCAAGTTCATCAATCAATGAGCCCCTAAGGCCACACTAGGTCAGTCCTTTAGGGTTCGTCGTGTCAGTCAAAATAAGTCATACATTGTCATCAAACACAAACAATTGTCAAAAAATCAAGACAAGTCAACAAGGTCATCAAGTCAAACAAAAAAATTGCCAAAGCAATAACCAAAACAATCAACCTATGTCTTACACAGGATGTGTCCTTCCTAAAAATAGACATTGTCATCTAGTCAAACAATCATCATTTCCCTATACAGACAGTCACATGATCGAAACCAAACTCAATGTCTTATACGATATGTGTCATTCCTGAAACCAAGCTTTATCAAACAATCATCTTATCAATACCCTAGATAATTAAACAACAAAAATGATCAAATTTTGGTAAATATTCTTACTAGATGTTGACATTTTGGCTTGTTTTGTCTTATCTTTTCTTTTTGCTTTTATCTTTGAGTCCGGTTACTAGCTTTCTCGAGGATGTCCCATGAAGGATTTAGAGAAGCAAAGATGTATCAGGATTCTTTTTCTTTGACTGATGTTTGTCAATTGTCTTTTGGCTTTGTCTTTGAGTCAAGTTACTAGCTTCCTCAAGGATGTCCCATGAAGGATTTAGAGGAGTAATGATGTCTCATGACTCGTCTTTTATTTAATTGTTGTCTATGGTTTGTCTTGACAAAAAGACTGGGGAAACTTTTCCCTTAGTATGAGTTAGGACATTCCTTGTCTACAACTGTCTATTTTAGCAGGTGGATGACCTTGCACACCTTGGTCTATCTCATATCATGGGGTTTTTTGTCCATTTGTATCATTTAACTCCCAATGATGATTTTTTGCAAGGCCTATCATGTTTCGGCAAAACATTGAAGATTGCTAACACTAACATTAGATCTTCCATGCTAACATTTCTTCTTCCTTGCATTATGATGAAGACCTGTGACACACAAAAAAATAAAGCATCCTACATTTGCATTCATATCAAGAACATCATTTAGACATTGTCATACATAGGTACATAATAAATCATACATATATGTTGCATTTGAAAAACACAAAAATATAGACATCCATTGCATCTAGGAATCCATTGCATAACATGCATCATAAACCGTAAAGCATATTAAATTACATGTACATGGCATTGTAAAGACATAAATCACATTGCATCTCATAATCATAAACATAGAATGCATACATGACATCCATAATACCATAAAAGAAATTGCATACATCATCATATAGAATCAACGTAACATCATAGGCTACATTAACATCATAAAGTAAACATTGGAATCCTTGACATATGCATAAATAGAAGACTGCATAATCATATAATCGCCGCCAAAAATTATATATATATATATATCTCAAAAAAGTGTCACAGTACAATGTCATAATGTATCTCAAAATGGAGCTCACAGGCTCTATGATCAAAATACAATGTCTACAAATATATAGCATGTCTCTAGTCTGAACTCCCACTACTTTGATGAGTAGAATGAGGAGGTGACTGGTGAGGAGGTGTTGATGATTTTTGTGCGGAAGGCAGCCTATCATAAGGTCTTGACCTGTGAGGTCCTATGACACCACTAGTGCTTTGGGATATGTTGTGTGGTGACCTATTGTGTGATTTGCTACTAAGGGCATGAGAAGCACTAGGAGCACATCTCTCAGGAGGTACCTCCTTATCATACAAATCTCTATAATATCTCTCTCTATCACTAGCCCTAACCAACTCTCGAGCCATAGTTGCAGCTGGTCCAGTGTAAAGAGTTGTAAACTCCACAAATCTCTACTTAGACTCTTGCCTCCGTGCCACTTCTTGATCTCTCTCTAAGTAGGCGCTATCCCTCTCCATCTGTATCTCATCTCTCTCAGCAACCACCATTCTAATCCACTCCTCCAATGCCTCTACCTTGGCCTGCAAATCAGTCAGCCGCTAATCCATGGGACCCTCCTCCCATCGTGGCCTCTCCCCCTCATCAACATCCCACTCCTCAACTAACCAGTCTCAGAGCTCCCTCTCCTAATCCCCCATCTCCTCCTCAGGATCATCATCTATATCTTGGTATCCTACCTGTAATAATCAAGGGCATCCAACTCGGCCTCCTCACTGACGGCCTCCTCCTCCCCAATGGCCTCATCTCCAACGGCCTCCTCCTTAACATCCTCCTCACCAATGGCCTCCTCAGCAACGACCTCCACACCTACACTTGCCTCCAATATGGGGACATCCACTCCCTCTTTCTCACCCTCATGGATGGGTGACAAATCTCCACCTCGGCCTCTACCACCTCATCGACCCTGACGACCACCCCTCCCAACTCCTCCTCTCCCATCATCTCCATCACCTCTACCACCTCTACCACCTTCCCTGCCACCACATCAACCTTGTGGGCCTATCCATCGATGCTCTACAAGCATTGGCTAATCAGGATTTGTATATGGCACAGGCCTATGTTGTGCCCACCAGGCATCATACGCATCAGTATTCCTAGCATCCGCAGCTCCACCCCTCCATCCCCACTGTACTAGTTGCAGTGCATCTATGTCTACCTCCATTGTTGCTACAGTAATATGTGGCCCCCATAGAGGAACCTCCCTCGAAGATCAAACAAACTCAGCTCAGTCTTGTGGCACATCCTGAACATCACCAAATTTCTAGAGAACTCTATTTGGTAGGTGTCTCAATGATATGAACTCTAGAAACAATCCTCCTAATCAAATATCATGTATATCAACAGAAAGGCAAGTGTCGATGCTCATCCCGACACTGGGCACAGTCCATCTATGGCCTCCATATAAACTAAACAAGGGTGTCTATCGCGTGTCTCCAACATGAGTTTGTGTAATAGTTCCAGCATAATGAAATACATAAGGAGATCGATCATCAAGCTCGTATACGACCGGTGGGTGGAAAACAACAATGTGCTCCCATGCCCATATCATCAATAATGTGGTCCCACAACTCATAGATTGTGCCTCCCTATAAGCTATGTTGTGCAAGTGGAAGTATAACATCGCTAGAAGACAAGGGCCCCATGCATATACAACTTGTCTCTCCAACATCCCTACCAACATCTCCCCCCAACCCACAAGAAACCCATGCCCTCAACAGTCTGGTAGCACAATCCCACCAATCAGGGTACATAATAGACAATCCATACACTCATATTTATCTACCAGTACGTGCCATCTGATCTCATAATGCTCGATACTGAGTTGTCTCACGTCCTCATGCTCATAATAACGAGTGATCTCATTGTAACCCCTCTGGGTATCATAATAGACTCTCTCACCCCTGATCAGTAAATGAATTATCCTATAGATGTCCTCTAATGTAACAGTCACCTCTCCTATAGGAAAATGAAAAGAGGAAGTCTATGAGTGCCATCGCTCACAAAGTGCAGTAAGCATCCCTCGGTTTGCCCGAATGGTGGGCATAAATGTCACAAGATGTAATCCAAGATGCCATATCACCCGTCTCTCTGCACTACACAACTGGTCCCGCAACTCATACGTTGTATGCCTCAACTCTCAATTTTTTTTAGATCCAATACAACCTGCAAATGCATAACAAATACCTTGCGTCAAAAACACAGAGCCAATTTTTACACCATAAAATTTCAAAAAATTGGACACGCAAATGCGTCGTTTTATTGACAAATTTGGTGCACAATGTAAATGCATCATTTAACATTGCAAATGTGTCACATGAATTTGAATGCATCATTTGACATCACACATGTGTCACAACAATACACATGTGTCACACAAGGTAGCCATGCGAGAAATCATGCATGTGTGTTAAAAAATCAAATGTGGTGCATTACAACATATGCGACACTATTCCTATCAAATGCGACTCACTACTACAAATGTGTTGCAAAATAAGATAAATGTGTTGATATAAACTAAAACTGAAAAATGAGCCCAAACGTGTTTACACATATGCATTGTATCACGAGCACATGTGTCGCATACGAACGTATATGCGTTGAATCCGAAATCATGCATTTGCAAATTAAACTTTAAGGTCCTAAAAATTCGTAAAAAATTGAAAAGTCAAAGGTCGGTTTTGGGGTACATACTGGGGGTCCTGCGTCGGCTAGTCGTCGGAAAGTCTTGATGTGATATCCACGATGCTTTATGTACGGAACATGCGACATTCCACTGAATAGCTCTAGAGCAAAATCAATGTTTTTCAAACTTGAGGGATGCAAATGAATTCATTTTTCACCCAAATCCTATTTATACCTAGGGTTTTTGAGGGTTCTCTCTCAAACCTTTGTACTGGCCGCACTATTTACAGACTTCAAATGATCATTTCACATACCAAACTTCATTGAAACTATTTTTTGTCACCACCATCGAACTTCTGGCTATCCAATTACCTAATCAAGACAATTTTCAAATTTTTCTGATTTTTTGAAAAATTTGTCATTTTTCACGAGGGGGCATACCCTTACCTATTTCACACTGGGGCACGACTAGGGCATCTTATTTTTTATTCTTTGACACAAACGTCGAAATGAAATTATTTCAAATAGGGGCAAACTGTAGACACTAAAAATTGTCCTAGGCTTGCGACTCTAATTTTCATCATAATTCTAATCTTCATTTTCATAATTAAATAATGTAAATTATTTAATTATTTTCTAAAGTCATTTGTCCTCTATTAATTAAATAACTTTAATTATTTAATTAATGCATTCTTCCCTTTATTCTTCTTTGATTGATTAAATAAATATTATTTATTTAATTACATCGCTAATTAAATTTATCCTCTATTAAATAATCATTTTGAATTATTTAATTAATTTGTATCACACTTTCAACTATAATTAAATAATCACTTTAATTATTTAATTATTCTTTAGCCTTTTCTATCTTTAATTAAATAAATCTTTATTTATTTAATTTAATCCAAAATCTTAAATGTTGAATTAAATTATTATTTTATTCATAAAAGGGTTTATCCCTGGCATATTCTTTTGTGATTAGATAATCTCTTTGTTATCTAATTACTCATTTATCACTTAAGTCTAGATTTAATTAGATTAGTCAGTTATCTGCTGATTTAATATCTGATCATTTTTCATGAACAGACTTTTTGGGTTAATCATTCAATTATCTAGATTTATTCTTATCTTCTGCGTGCAAACCTTTATTAATTAAATAAATTTAATTATTTAATTAATTTATTCTCATCCAATATCTATTGCAATCTTTATCTTTACATGTGATCTTTATTCTTTTGAGTTTCGAGCAGTCTTAACTAAAGATTAAATTATTATTTAATTTAATCTCCACCTTTTATGCTTTTTAACTCGCACTAATTCAACCCTAATTTGAATGCATGTCACATCTTTCAATCTTAATCGTCGATTTATCTTTCAATCTGAGCTTATCATTCGAAAATCATATTTTTTATAAATTGGCTTTACCTTCATCATTATTACTCCTCCCGAAATCTTATGAATTTTGGAAGCAATCAACTTTAGAATCTTGATGTTTTCCTAATAAGACTATCATGAGGCTATACTTGCACACTTAAGAGAAATCTAAGGGCAATTATCATACAATAGAAAAATGGAGAAGTGCAATTGAGGTTATTCATGGAATTACATAGATGTTTGGTGAGATCATTCTCGTATTTATGCTTTTTATTCCATTGTTCTTTGTTGTTAGCATAGGTTTAGTTTGAGTTTATGCATTGTATTGCTCAATCTGTGAATTTCATTGTGTTACAGATAGCTTGTGCCACAGAAGTGTATGAGAGTTTTGTGCAGGTTGTGAAGAAGGATTGTTGAAGGAAAAGGAAGCATATTAAATCAAGGATTGATACAGTATTATTGTAATATTGTTCTAAGGTTAAATAATACAAGCACTATTTATTTTGGTGGAGTTTTTTCCCAAAAGGGTTTCTCTATGTATATGTTGTGTCACTTCTATCTTCTTGTCTCGTTCTTCTACAATCTTCTGTCTCTTTCTACAATTGGTAAAATTCATCTAAACAAATTAAACATACACAAAGAATTGTGAAAAAGAACACTTAATTAGATCTACAATCTCATAGTTTTATAAAGTATTAAGCTACATAATTACCTCCATTTTCAACAGGCTCCACAATGGATGTAGTTACATCACAGGATGCCATAAGTATGAAACTACATCTCATGGGGGTATTAGTAGAAGGACACCAAATCATGAAGCTCATATGAGATTCAAAACACTTAAGTAAGCCTACTATGAAAGGAAAGTACAAGACAATCACAACAAACGAAACAATTTGCAAAATTAAAAAGTAGAGCCACATAGGGAGCACATAAATAGATCTATCATCCAAATCTAAGCCAAATTTAGCAAGTCAAGGGTGTGATTCAGCCCAGACTAGTAAGGTAATTTTCTATGTTCAAATTTTAGATGTGTACTATAGTGTTTGATTATCCTATTATGTAATTGTTTAGGTTTGAGAGTAAGTAAATTTCTAGAAATGTACAGAATTGTGATTTTGCTGTGATATACAATTATGCATACAATTTTTAGAATTCTTAATAAATAAATGTGATTCAAAATACAATTTTTAGATTGTAACGTACAGAATTTGACTGATCCTAACTTGGTAAATCTAGAAATTAAAATCATTCAATGTTTTTCAACAACAAGAATGCACTTTTTCACTATATGCATATGCTTAATGATCACTTTGAGCACATTCAAATTTGATATGACCTAATGTAGATTTATTAATGTAAGTATGAACTAGATCCACTTTGTAATGACTGAAATTAACCCTAGTTGTCTTATGAATGCAAAATGCAATGCAATTTTTCACTTTTTCAATGATTTTTATGATGAAAATGCATACATAAATAGTGAATGCATACATAAATGGTGAATGCAAATAACCTAAGATCATTGACGTAGCCACGGTAGGAGGGCCCTGAGAGAGAACAATTTGGACCGTGCAACAAGAGTAACACAATGAAAGCAACACAGAATATGGAGGAAAATGTAGATTAGAACATTCTCATTAACAGAAATCTCAATTACATTCAACCGGAAACATTCGAGCTTACAGATTCGGCTCACAGGCCTGATCAAATATGCAACAATCTAACATGCTCCTATATGCGAGCTGAGCTCTTACAATTTGGATCAATCTTAATCCACTAAATCAACTACTAACTCTTCTACTAAAAACTGCCTTCTATTCTAATGATCGATTACAAGCTTTATACTATATATGTGATTTTGGAAAACATCCACATCGGCCAAAGATCATTATATTTTCTAAGGAAAGAAAATATAACGGACGCATGAACAAGTCGGCCTCAAATTTGAATTTCTCTTCAACAGGTGCGTAATACGAAGTGTGGACCTATAATGAAGGTCGGGGGCACTCCAAGGAACAATTAAAATTACACCATTAACATCCGCAAGTCATGGGAATGATCCATGAACAATCAGATTAGCCGCTAGGCTTGAAACTATTCTGGTGCCGATTCAAGAAACTGTCAAAAATTCTGGAATTGATAATTTGCTGGAAAATGATCCAATAACGCACAAATCTTGGAACAAGGGGAATGAAAATGTAGAAGATCTAATCCAAGATCCACAAGGTCTAGTGAGCAAAGATGATGAATCCACCAATCATGAACTGAGAAAGAACATAATAAGAACATAAAATTGAAAGAAAATATTTTTGGTTGATGCAAGATTGCCAAGAACCAAGGATGCTCCTGCATCAATCACACTCGGATTTTAAAATGATATGTTTCAGATTTCAAAAGATCTAAAGTGTAAGAAACAATCAAGTTCACCAAAATGTTTGATTGGGAACAGGGATTTAGGTCCTAAATCACACTTCTCCCAATTTTTGGTAGGGTGGATTAAAAATGATCTTAAAACCCACTTGACTATAAATCTCAATGGAAGAGTCGGAATAGTGGATCAGGGTTTTAATCTATTGGTGTTTTTTAGTGTGTGGGATTGATGATTGATTAATTGTAAATTAAATAAATTTTAAGATGCAATGATGGTCCTAAGTAAACTATGAAAATATACAAAATTGTTATGATTTTTGAGAAATTGAACACAAAAAGGAAGAAACAAAATCTAGAAAGGAAAAAAGTAGACACAAAGGAACTTGTGTAAATTTGGTGATGAATTAGTTGGTCTAGGGCATAGTGCTCCCTAGACTATCCTCCTACTTTTTAGGATCTAAAATGTAGGAATGAAATATATAGTTTGTATCTCCTATTCTCTCGAGATCACTGTTGAAACTTCGTCTATCACTAAGAAAATCTAGTTTTTTTGGCTTAACTTGTAGGACTTGAAAGCATGAATGAGCAATTAATCTTTATCTTCCTCCAATTAGCTTCAAATATGAAAAATTGCACACATAAAAGAGGGGGAAGGGTTGTGTCATCTAGGGGCTTGCCTAAGTCAAACCCCATTTTGGTATTTCTACCTCCACAACAGCTATGATGATGTAAAAAAGAGAGCTTACCCTCAATTGAACAAAGGCTAAATGTTGCAACTCACCACTCAAATCTACATTCCTTGATGAATTGAAGTCATGCACTTGTCACCTTCAAGGAGAATTTGATAGCTTGATTGAAGTCCTACAAGTGTTAGTACCCACAAAAAAATAAACACAAAACACAAACAAACTTATATAAATACATGATGAATGATTGAAATGATGCTTGGCATGAATAGATATTGCAATAATGTTGATAATTTCTCTCTTGATTGCTCAATAATAATCTCAATTTCTTTTCAAAACATCTTAGGATTAAAATGGTGAAAATATTATATTTATATTTAATTCTTCTAATTTCTCAAAAATCAATTACCGATAGCCTACAAATGAAATTCAAAATTCAAAAATAAAAATAATAATACCGAAATATTCAAATTGGAGCCAAAAAGGCATGGTCTAGGGTATGGGTGCTCTAGAATAGACCCATTCTTTTTGGGGCCCAAAGTGTTAAGGCAAATATTAAATGCTTATTTTTATTTCTCACTGTTTAATTTTTTGAAGATGTTTATAAAATAGGTAATTAAATACATAATTAGGTCCAAGCACATAGGGGGGAGCTAAACCTAGTGTGAAATCGTCAAGGGTGACAATTTTCGACACTACAGTTTCAAAGAAAGGAAAAGGAGCTAGGAAGAAATGGATTAGATGATATGAAGAAAATGATGAATGAATGGATAAAGAATATGATGATATACCCCAATTAAGTGGAGGAAATAATAAAAGATTGGATGGCAAGATAATACCAATTAAGTGGAGGAAACAATGAAATATTGGGTGGTAAGATCTCAAGAGATTAGCCATACAAAATCTACATGAGTGAGCTCTCAAAAAGAAGAATGACAAGGAAAATTTCAAATGAAAGATGGAAAATTATGGAATAAAATGAAGAGGTGGAGAGAAAAAAAGTGGAATGGATATTAAAAAATGTGATATGGATAATGGATGGCATTATTTCAGGCATGAGAAAATGATAATTAATTAATTACTTTCATAATTAATTAATTGTGTGTGAGAGAGAATAATTAATCAATTATTTTCATAATTAGCTAATTATGTGTGCATGGATTTAGAAATAGATTAATTATTAATAATTTATTAGTTAATTTAGAAGATAATGCCAAAGGATAAAGATGAAATTCAATTACTTAATTAATTGAGAAGATAATGTTGAGAATTAATTGATCAATAAATTAACCAATTAAAAGGAGGTTAATTCAGAAGAAATTAATTAACTAATTAATAATAATTAATTAACTAATGGATCTAGAGGATAAAGATGGAAATTAATTAATTGATTAATTAAGAGGATAACGTTGAAAACTAATTAAGAAATAAATTAACCAATTAAATGAAGTTTAATTAAGAAGAAATTAATTAAATGATTAATAATAATCAATTGACTAGTGGAATGTGATAACATGAGGAATTTTTTAATTAATTAATCAATATGGTAATGTAGGGAGAATTCACTAGGATGAACTAATATGTATAACCATTGATAGAAAGTGATATGATTTAGGTGCTACAAGGATGTTTCCAAATTTCAAAACCAAATGGTTTCATATCTTGTGGTGTGAATATTGTCATGTGTTGGATGTATATCATGCCAAATTTTAGACTTGTATGGAGTCATTTCCTATCGTGTTAAGCCTTCTAATTATTGCACACATATATTGGTGTTTCATATAGAGGATTTGATTCCATATACTATATGTGTATGGTCTAATGACAAATAGAAGAAAGAAAAGTATGTGTGGTGCATAATGTTTGAAGAAGAAAAAATAAGCTTGAAGAACTATTGAGGGTTGTGTAGCTACATATAAATTAAAACTAGTATATATGTATATATGTGTGCTCGGTTATATTAGTATTGTGCTAGCATCAAAAGGATGTAAAGCATGTGGTCTTATTGATGAATTAGTGTGTGAATTACACCTAAATCATGCATCATTTATTGAGGAGTGATGATAACCATTGTGTTCTTATGTTCCTAGAGACAATAATATAGGAGTGGGAGATAATCAATAATGAATGCATTGATCTAGGGTAAACCAAATGGGTGGCACAAGTCAATCTAAGACTATTGTTGTGTTGCACTTATCAGATAATTCAAGGAATTTCTATAAAAATATGTAGATGTGGTGTAGAATAATCTATCTTTAACTAAGAACTATTGGAATAGTCTCACAAATAGTTAAAATCTATAGACATTTAAAGGGACCCATCCATCAAGGAGTGGTGAACCATCTTGCTCATTTTACCCATGAGTACAACAGTCAAGTTATGAGCACATCTACTACTAGTTTTTTTATGGATAATAATCAATGTGGTAGACTTTCAAACTGTAATGCTAATGATTTGTATTGAGCCTAGGAGATATATTGAGGGAAAATATTCACCTATATGATAAATTATCATTTCTTAGACCAAGTTATAGATAGTATAATATGTAATAGATCTTAAAAATAAGATGTAAAAAACTATTACACATTCAAATAGCACAAGATCGAAAAATAAACTATTTTTATTTATGGTGGAATAGGTTAAAATGGATGTGTACAAAGAATAGTAAGGCTTAGAATGAGAATTCCTATTATTAGAAAAGGTTTAGTGAATCCTTCCATATTTGCATAGATGGAATTGATACCAAATGTGTGGGGCATGTTGGTATGCTTCTAAAATTTGTGCATTTTTTTGAAGTTGCACAATATAAACATTTATAGATGAAGGTCAAAAGCTAAGTGTCATGTCCATACTAACATGTGTCCAAAGCATACAATTGTATGACATGTGTAGTTAGGACACAGATCCAAGAGTCAAAACAAAATGATATCACATCATGTGACATGAATGTTACCATGTGCTAGATGTATATGATGTCAAATGTCAAACATGTATGGAGCCATTTCTTATGGTGAGAAGACTACTAGGTGTTTTCTAGATGGTGGCATTTCCTATGGAGAATTTGATGTTGTGTGTTGTAGGTTTATGGTCTAATATTAGGTAAAATAAGGAAAAACATATTTGGCACATGATGCTAAATAATATTAAGGCGTGTGTGACTACATGTAGAGCTATTGAAGTTTACACATGAAGAAAAACTATCAAAGGTACATCTTGTAATGAGCTATATGTCTTAAAATCATGTGGATATCAAGGATGGATTGAGAATCATACTCTACCCACTCCACTTCTCTTATCTTCAAGTGTAGTTCCTAGTGGTGGTATCTTGTAGAGAGGCAAAGAAAATGTGATTAAAGGGTTCTCTTTAAGGAGATGAAAATCAATCAAGGCTAAAAGATCCTCAAAAGAATCGAAGGAAATGGGAAAATATGATAAACAACTATGGCTAAGAGGATGTTCACAAATCCTATGTTGTCTTGATGAAATATTTTTAGGTAAGGTATCTCCTTGACAATATAATCATGATGGATGTCATAGATCAATATTTAAAGATATGGATGACTTCTCTAGTGGAAGGGATAAAGGATGAGAAATTGCTTGAGTGATCTACTATGAATCTACTCAGACAAATATTGTCAACTTGAAAATGGGAGAGAATAGCACAATTGATATTGTATTGCAAACCATGAGAAACCCAAGACAATCAACTATAATATTGAACACACTAAAGGTGGCACATATTATTGATATTTAGGTGCTAGTTCTTCTTAATATTAACAATATACAAACTTTGTACGAGAATAATCAATCTATAAAAAATTGAATCATGCTAACATTAGATAACATATAGTAATTTTATAAGGTGGCAACAGATAAGATGCTAACCTAAAAAGTGATGATGTAAAATATTGAAATTTTATCAAAATCTATATAAAATGACAAGAAATAGTCAATCTTGAGTTGGTGTTAATAGAAGTTTCCTTGAGGAAAAAAATCTTCTAAAGAATAATAATATAAAATGATGCAAAGATAGAAACTTATACACTTTATTCTATTTGTTAAATTTTTTATATAAAATAAGGAAATGGTAAGTCAATACAAAATTGAATTTTTCCTTACCTCATAAGTATAAAGTAGCATTTACCTTAATGGAATTGATGGTTCAACTATATTTAATATTCTTGTGGTTCTCACCATGGAGTTAGAAGCCCTTTTTGATGTTACGTATACCTAAATGTGGGGTTAGAGAATATTGTCATGTATATCTAGGTAGTGGGTTAGAGGTCCCCACGTAATGTTTACACGATCAAAAATAATTATAATAATAATAATAATATAATCTTCTCTAAATCTTCCATTTGACGCAAGTCCTCGTGTGTGCCTACATCACCGACAATGACAAACTTGACAGTGACCCGCAAATTTATGTGATGGATTTTGTGTTTGGTGAACATAATATGGTAGAGGAATCTATTACAATAGTCTCACAATTAATTTAATTGGTTGGTAGTTATAAGTTTAATATTTAAATGGAGGATAGATATATTTAGTTTTAGGGGAATATTGGTAAAGAATCAATTTTAATGTTGTATAGAATTTAATTATTAAGGTATAAAATTAATGTTTGTAGATGAATATTTTAAGTTTTGTATAGTTTTAAAAATTTGTGTGTAACGAATTTGAGACTCTCAAAATTGAAATTAAGTGTTGAGGTGAGAATCTATTAGATAAAAACAAGTTGGTGGAATGTTGTAGTAAAAGAGTTGTTCGCCTTTGTCTTCCTTATGTTAGAAACTATTAAGGTAGTGTTTATAAGCACCTCAGAGGAGATTATATGGTCACTAGGATCAAGTTCTCCTAGATCAATCCCTATTTAAACCAGGTTTATGGTTCTAAGTGATGATTGAAGAGAAATTGGGCAAAATTATAGATAGCCTACATTATGATTATGCAAATTAAGATTCTTTGTCCCTTAGAAAATAAAATCTACTCTAGTGTTTTTCTCATATGCTTTTCTAATATTTATAGCCTAATATGAATTAATTGCACGAATGAATACCTTTAAATAGTAAGACATAACAATAATCCCATTAAAATTGTGTCAAATTGGCTCACAATGACTAGTAAAATGGGGCAAGAATTTTAGAATTCAGATTTGAATGTTTGAATTTTAGGATCAATCTTGAGGCACTTGGCTTAGAATCGACCCAATATAGAAAAGTGCTAGTTTCAAAGTAATGAATGAATGTGTGGACATGATTACAAATATGGATGCAATAATGAGAATCAAACTACAAATGTTTACATATAAGTCCAAATGGAGATGAAGTGAATAGAGAAAGGTATCAAATTATAAGTCAATTTAGCACAAGAGTGTCACTTGTCAACAAGTAATTATATTAAGACAATGTATCAAAATGGAACCAAAACTAAATGAGAATGGGAATAGGTAATATGCTAATTTTACCATTTACAAATATGTTCTTATATAATATTCTAAGGAAATAGGTTGATTAATTGTAAATAAGTAATAGTAAATAAATAAATATATTTATTAGATCTAAAATATGAATAAAATGAAAAGAATGAATATATACCTTTAAGTTGGAGAGGAGACTAAATTGACTATGACAAATGATTTTTATTGAAAATATGATTTTTTATGGTCTATATAATATGTTCTTATACAATATTATAAGGAAATAAAACTATCTTGCATACTATAACTTCAAAAATTGCATACCCTTGTAATATCACACTATGTTTTGTGTTCACTTTGGTGTCCATTCCTTTCGTGTTTTTGTAGGCTCATTTCAACCCTTGCATTAGCCTTTCTCCTTCTCAAGGTGCTTATTTATTTTTTCATGTGGTCCCTTTTTCATGTCACATTTTTCTAATCCTTATGTTTTTTCTAGTATCTTGTTACTTTTTAGCTTCAATAGTTTGGACAATAGCACATAAAGCGGGTGTCTATGCATCACACTAGTGTCTTGCGACAATTATTCATTTAGTGGTCATTTCCAAGCACTTTTCCACTAATGTCTTTGGTTTAGTGAGAGTTGAAGGAAAGTATAGTGATGGTGATGATTTTGGTGTTAAGGATATTCATGTATATTTGAGCATGGCCAAGACATGATTATGAATATGGTTGTTAAAGTTGGGTTGTGTTATTGGATTGATTCATGATTACAGGTGGTAGTATGGTTCAGTTTTAGGAGGTTATTCTTATATCCCGAATGCCTGTTTAGTTCCTTGGATATGGTTATTCATTTGTGGATTTATTTTTTAAATCATATTTGGAGTTCATCTAATGTTTGAGCTTGAGATATACATGTTATCTTATTTACTATCACAATTTTTAGGTTACATGTGTGATGGTAAGGTTGCATGATGTATTGGTTTGGGATCTATGAGTTATGCAATTGTGTGGATTTGTGCAAACCATTGGTTGCAATGGGATGACTCAAATCTGGACAATCTATATCCATAGGTAATTTTAATTTTAATGTGGATTTAGTCAATTGGATGTGTTGTAGTGGGGTGAGAGGATGGATGACTAGAGTCCCTTGATAGTTGGTTTTTGGTACTTGTAGCATGTGGTTTATCTTCTTAACCTAGAGATCTTGATTCTACTTTATTCTCTAGATCTACTAATATTGTTTTTGAGTGTGTGTAAACCATGGATGATCTTCATTTAGGAGATGGTTAGCTTAATGTCATGGATATATTAGTATCACAGTTTAGTGGGAGCTTTGGAAATGATGTGGGTTCATCACTTGGCAATAGATGATCTTCTATGTTGGTTATGGGTGTCATGGAAAACCTTTTAAGTCACGATTCTTGTATATAGTGATATTACCTTGAAATCTTGATTTCCATTGACAGGATATGGTTATCTTCATGTGCTAAGAGATGTTGATATATTGGTTTACCTTAGAAAAATCTTGGATTCTTTGGTGAGTTGTCAGTTTATGACATCAATTTTGATAGGGGGTTCTTCGTTGAGAGGATATTTTTTATTGTGTCTCAGTTTACTTTGGATATAAATTGGAGGTTTGACATGATACAAGTGATCTTGGGAGCAAGATATGTTCATTGGAGTGTGTGATCTCCTAGGAGGATATGTTAGATCACGATGTCATGATCTGTTCCTATATTTTATAAATATGTTGTGGAAGCTTTGATAGTGGTATTATAGTTCTCTTGGTATTAGGTATATTATCTTTTTCTTTGGATCTTCATGATAGTGCAATGTTGTATTTGGATTTTTGCATGGATTGATTAGTTGTAGGTGCTTGTGGATAATTATAAATTGAGGTGAGGCTAAAGTTCTTTTGGTATTAGATATTTTTGTTAAGATAGTTACTCTTTGATGAGGTTTCAATAGGAACTCTAAGGAACTTTCACCTAGATATGGACATGAGGTCATGATGAACTTCTAGAGGATATTGTTCTTAGAGAGAGTCATGGTGGCTTGGTGTATCCTAAAGGATTCCCCATTCTTGGTCTACCCATTGGATAGTCATTTGATTCAATATTATCCACTTTATTTTCAAATGTATTATTTTTATGTTTTATCTTCTTATGTATATGGATATTGAGCTATTCTTGTTAATCCTAGAGGTTTCATTTGAAGAGTGTTTGGAATGTTTATCTCCTTGTGCATATGAGCTTGATGTATTATAAAATTTATGATGATTTAAGGAGATGTTATTGGGATTATTCTTGGTTTTGGAATATATTTGAGTTTGATCTTTGTTGGTTAGAGAGTCTTAGATCCATGTTGGTTATATGAGGTACACGTGTTTTGTTTGATCTATGAGACTAAATAGTTGGGTATTGTTAAGGCTTTTCAGTTGGGTTTTTACGAAGACCTTACTTGGCATATTTTAGCACTTTGAGGTGTTTGTAGAGGGACATAGTATGTGATATGAGATATGAGTTGTAAGTTTTCTCTCTTTAGTCTTATGTTTCTTCCTAGAGTTTCATGTTCACTTGACATTGGAGTTGGTGTTTGCTTGGATTTTATTATACTTAATTGCTTTTTAGTAACAACATGGGTGACTCGTTAATCTCTTTAATTTCTTGCATGTTGAAGAACTTGGGAGAGCTATGAAAGCTAATTTGAGGGAGTATATAATAATTTTTGTTGTATGTGGATCATGGTGATTTTTCTTTGTACTACATGACTTTGATTATTAGCCACACCTTGGTAGGAGTTTTGATTGGTATACTTCGTATGTCTTGATCTTTTTTTAGGTTTAACATTACCCATGTAGTGGGAGTTCCTAGATATGTATGATTTTCATTAACATGTATACAAGGAGCGTGTGATTGTGGTTTATGAGATGGATATGTTGTTAACATGAGTTATACTTATGTTTTTAATACTCTTGGAGGTATGGATGATTGGATGTATTAGCATTTATTATGGTTTCTATTTCTAGTCATATGGGTTTTTTCCTTGGTAGTACTTGGAGCTTGTAATCACTTAGATTCACTGCTTGTGATTTTTGGATTGGTACATCTTCACCTTGGCTTGTTCATTTTCTTCCATAGGTGGCATGTTAAAGGATGAGATTTTTTTCTTGAGATGGATGTCACCTTGGATGTTATTGAAAGTATCTTGATGGAACATGAGAGCATGTTGGAGATTTATGTGATTTCACAGTTGGCTATGATGATTTAATTGATTGACCCTTATATAATATGTACAAGTGATAGAATGAAAATAAAAAGGGTGTTGTACACCTTGCACAAGAAATTAATATTTTAATTATGTAAAAAAAATTGTAGTACATCTTAGGATATATGTTTAGCCTCATTAAATAATTGTTTAGGTCCACTTGTAAAGTTGTCTTGTAGTATTACTTAGATACTTTATGTGTGGGTTGCACATTGGAAAAATATTTAATATTAAAAAAAATAGTACTAAAAAGTAAATGTTGGTGTTAATGGTTTTGTGCTCTTGTGGTTCTCAAACACATGGTTTAGCTCATCCCACTTAGTGGCTTTCTATGAACTTGAATCTATAAAATAAAGCACATGTTTAGTGGTTGGGTTGGCTATCATTTGTATTGAGCTCTCTTGTAAAGTGCATATGTGAAGCGTGGAATAGTCCATGTGTGTTCATATGATTACCCATTATGCTTGGACGCATGAAGGATGTGTTGGATGAGCTTGATATTTTATTAGTATTCTAGGGTATATCTTATGTCATTGTTACACCTCGTTGTGCGTTTACCTATTTACTATTACTATGATAGGGTAAATTATTGCATATGTGAATGTATTTGGAATTTTGTATGAGAAATATATATATGGTTGCACTTTTTTTATCTAAACCATTGGAAATTTGGGAAAGAATGTTTATTTATTTAATGTTATATAATGGAATGGAAAACTGGAATGAATAGTTATTGAATTTAATGTTGTAACTATGAAATGTATAAATTATTGTTTTTGATGAACGAATGACTACCATGAAAATGTGTTAAGTTGAATGTAGGTTCAGAGTCAATCCTCCGAAAGCGAGGGGAAGTATCACTTGGGAGAAGAACTTGGTCGGGTAACCTATAACAAAACCTAACTGAGCTTACACACACACTCACTTATAGAATGGTTGAGTCAAGGCGTAGTCTTGGGAATTGGTAAGTCGTCCTTAAGAATGATGTGTTTGCATTAGGAAGGATCTTGATTTCTGTTAGGAGCATTCTTGGATTGTGTTTAGTGCTTGGTGCATGCAAGTTCTTCTTCATATTATTATACTTGATTGATGAGATAAATATACATAGAATGTATATATATATATATATATGCATGTTGGCAATAACCCATACAGGTGAGATAACATGTACATGAGAGTGCATAGGTAGACGTACCTACGCACGCTTATGGACAGGTTGCTTATGGTTATAGTGATATCGAAAGGACAATGAGACATGTATGTATATATATATTCATCACATTTATATATACCTATCGATAAGATAGTAATTATTTACATGTGTGATTGTGTAACTAAATCTATATATATGTGAGATATATGCATATGTATACACATGTTGATATATACATTTGTGTTCAAAAATAAGAATGTCCATACGAGTATGTAGATATATGTATATGTACGTCTACATGAATATATATATATATATGAAATGTTAACTTGATCTCATTCATTTGAATATCAAGTGGAATATTTAGACAAATTTATTTGTCAAAAAATATATATAAATAAATATACATTTGAATATATATACATATATATAAATAGTGTTAAATGTTATTCATTAATATTATATATGTTCATATATATATATATATATATATATATATATATATACATATATTATATGTACTAATGGCCGATTCATTGAATATATGTCATGGTCGATATAATGTGAATGTAACACTACATATAACAATGCAATGTCATGTATTAAACTGCATTTATCACTATTGATAATGGGCAATGGAAATACATTAGTAATAATCTATTATGTAAAGTTTATTGAATGCAATGATAAAGTGCTACACACTAACTAGTGTAACATACTGAGTCAAACATTAAACAATGCTACAAAGTAGGAGGTCAGCACATTAAGATGTGTCAAATGCTTTGGCTTGGACCAAGTCGACTATGTGCAAATGCATCCAGATAAAGTTTGACTTATTCCTCTATTTTAAACAACAAGCTTGTGAATAGGAAATGTGATGAATAGTTGGCACCATGTTATGAATCATGTGTTTCTTTTAGAAGTATTTTTAACCTATAATTCGATTTCTAGATTGAAGTGTGTGCTTTATGAACTAGTAAAATGTTGTTGACAAGCATTGGGTCAATCTGTTGTCCTGTGTGAGTGACTATTGAGATAGAAATCGACCACCTTTTCATTATTGAGTTGAGTCGATGGTATTTGGTTGAGAAACTGTGTCATAGTATGAGCCTTGTTTGTAGCCTAAGGATATTGGTTTTGGGTATAAATATGAGGCATTCTCACCTCATTTGGATACAATTCTTCTATGCATCATTACACTGCTCCATTATGTTGTATATTCCATTAAGAGATTCTTATTTTGTTGTGAGTTATTGTGAGGAAGCTTTAGTGAGAGAAACTAAAAGGGAGTTGTTTCTAAGTTGACTTTAAGAGGGGTTCAAGCTTGAGATCCAGTGAGTCAAGTGGAATAAGCGATTAACAAGCATGAGATTCTATTATTTTCTTGTTTTATCTTTTATCTAAAAGATTGATTGCCTTGTGTGTTTGAAATAGAAATTGCATTAGTTTGCTTGAAATAGAGTAATAATTTATTTACTTGTAAGAAAGGAATAGTCTTATTGATATAATTTCCTTATAAGTGTTTGTACTTACTCCATATGAAGGAGTGATTGATTATTGTCTATAGTATTACATACTAGGATTGACAGAATAAGTGATTAACAGGTGTGAGATTCTATTATCTTCTTGTTTTATCTTTTATCTAAAAAATTGATTTCCTTGTTTGTTTGAAATAGAAATTGCATTAGTTTTCTTAAAGTAGAGTAATAATCTATTTACTTGTAAGAAAGGAATAATCTTATTGATATAATTTCCATATAAGTGTTTCTACTTACTCCATATTAAGGAGTGATTGATTATCGTCTATAGTATTACATACTAGGATTGACGGAATAGGAATAGCTTCTTTAAGTTATTATATGCAAAGTTAGTTTGTAGACTTAGAAAGCTCATATGTTATACCTGGGATTAGAATATGCATTGAAAGGGGGGTAACTTATTCTTTTGCTTATGTTTTGTTGGTTAGGATACCATTGTGTTTTAGGAGAAGGAATAGGTTAATTCTTAGGTTAATGACTACCTATTGAAGGAAACAACCTATGCATACATTATAATGGCATAAAGTCAATCGAGCTAAGTGTATGTGATTAGGATGACTGTCACTCAAAGTAATGAGTGAGAATACTTTGACCAAAATAGTGAGATTACCTTTGGCTCCACTGTCAATTCACTGTGTTCCTTTTTATGCATGCTAGTTCAAGATTGTAGTGTCTACAAGTTCTAGTTATGTAGGGCACAATACTAACCTCAAAGTGGTTGTCATTATGAGGCTACTCCACCAATCTCTTCTTTGAATGGTAGGGCCATCTATTGAATGATAGATGTGCGAGGGATCGTATTTGATTTTGTGGTTGGCGAAAAAGTGCTTGATTGATGCTTCTCCTCCTCAGCTAGTGACCAAGATTCGAAAGAAGATTCCTAGACCATCTATATCTATTGCTTTGACACTCGGTTGAGCTATGTATTTACTTTGTATACAATCATTGGAAATGAAATCAAAATTTGGAATTTGTTATGTCATCTATGTTCATTTGTTCTCTTTTGGAAAAGAATTTTTTTATAGCAATGGTTAAGAAACATAGTTTATTTACTTGAAAGTGAAAACTTAGGAAATTTACTTGCATGAACAATTGGCATGTTACACGTGGTATCAAAGCTACCAAGTTTAGCTCTGGAACCTATGTGCTCACCATACTTTCCATCCAACATTAAATGAGACTAATGTTTGGAAATTCTTGTGCCAAGATGGTGCATCTTAGATTAACTGCAAGAAAGTCAGTAATTAGAAATGAGCGCTACTTGAAAGCCAAGAAGGAAAAAGAGGCCATTGTTCGTACGATTGAGGGTACCAACTATGATAATGTTGTTTGGTTAAGTGATACTAAAAATTTTAGTCACGCTCTTTCTCGGATTAGTGAAGTAAAGAGAAGGATGGAGGAGGCCAATTTTAATTATCTACCTCTAGTTTCACCAACAAAGTCTGATTCTTTGTCACTTTCCAAGGATATGCCTTGAGAAGGGAGTGTCAGTCCAGCATTCATATTTAGAGACCCTAGAGTCCTTCATATGTCAAAAGTGATTGTAATTTCCTCAAGTAATGAATCGGAGGGTTATGTTCCCCACAACTATGTATCAGATGATAAATCTGAAGGTTACTACCCATTTTGGGATAGATGTGAGCAAATGAGATATGAAAAATAACCAGAGTGGTATACCCTATTGAGTTATGTGTCAGAGAGAGAATTTGATGGATACTCTCCACTTGACTACTTAAAAAGTCACTCTATCTAAATTGAAAGGATATTGAGATCCTCATGAATAATAAAAATCATGTGTTTATCAAAAACATGTGCTTGAATCTTATGTGAAATTTATTTTATGTGTGAATGAATGCTCATTTAAATGTTATCCATAAGATAGTAAGAACATGATTGAATCTAATAAAGATGAACCTTCAAGTATAACCCTTTTCTTGCAAGGATGGTGAGAATAAGGACTAACGTTGGAGGGAGTCAAGAAGTCGGACAAGGTCTAGAGGGTGTTGAAGCTAAATTGGATCAAATTTTGGATATTATTTATGAAACCAATGCGAGGTTGGGAAATATTGAGCAAGAAGTAAGGGAAAGAGATGGAGTAGAATAGGAAGTTTCAATTAATGAAGAAGTCCCCATCAATGAAGATGAGGGGGAAAATTCTCACGATCATGTTCAGACCCATGAACATGAGAGAGAAATCACACTCTCAATATTAAGGAACTAGTAGGAAACGTTTGGCTATTGAACTTTCTAGGGACATGAGGAAAATAAACCCACCAAAATTTGAAGGTAGCACCAGCGGGGAGAAATCTGAGGCATGGTTGATCCAGATGGAAAATTATTTTGAGATCAGAAACTATTATGAGGTCATGAAAGTAGTATGGGGAGCCTATTAGTTAGTGAGAGAAGCCTCTAACTGGTGGATAAACAAGAAAATGGAACTCAAGCTTAGTTCTTTGAAACATACATAGAACAAGTTTGTGGAAATATTCTAGAAAAGATGGATACCCCAACTCTTTTATGACTAGAGACTCACTAATTTCCAAAACCTAGGACAGGGAGAGATGTTAGTAAATGAGTATTGGGAAAATTTCACTCGATTGTTGCATTATGTACCAATATATCTGAAGGATGAATGTTTCCACATAAGGAAATTCATTATAGTGCTTAATTTCCAGATTGGTGGTGAGGTAGATGTTCATGGTCCAGCCACTATGGATCTAGTTTATGAGATAGAAGCTCAAAGCCATCTCCATCCACTAGGAGAATAGGAACCATAAGAAGTTTGCAGGAGCTCAAGTTAAACCAAGGAAGTTTGATGGAGTGCAATATTTTTAGAAGAAAGGGGATAAGGGAACCCAAAACAATGGAAAAGAATCAAGGAGGGAATGCAAAAGGAATAATTTCAATGGTCGTAATTCTAACAATGTTGGAGGTAATGCCAATAGACTTAGTGAACCTGCAAGGAAGAAAGGACCAACAATAGGATGTTTCACATGTGGTGGAGACCACTATGATTCAAATTGTCCCAATAAGTCCTTTGGGTCACGACCTTATAGAAACTCACTTCCTTCTCAGCAAATGACATTCCAGCAGAAGATTCATGCTACCTTGGACGATCGTCAAGCAGAGTATCAAGTTACTCCAATTGAGACTCTAGGTATTTTATTTAGTTTTCCTATTTCCATACTTATATATACTAGAGCTACTGAAAATTTTGTTTCACCTAGAATAGCAAAGCAAATATTTAGGAAATTTGGTTATATGGCAAAGTCATGGATTGTAGAATATGCAAACCAGACAAGAGCAATGGTGGAACAATGTTTGTTCAAAGCTAGGATTGAACTACTTGTTTCTCTATGGAGGTAAACCTATATGTAGTGCCCTTAGGATCCTATGATGTTATCCTAGGAATGAAATGGATTTGGAAGCATAAATCCATGGTAGACTATCATGACAAAATAGTAGAGTGCTTGGATGATTTAGGTAACCAAGTGATGATACAAGGTATACCTAGGGAAGTCAAGTTGCCTCAAATCTCTGTCATGCAATTACTTAGACCTAAGAAGAAAGGATGCAAACTCTTTGTAATAAAGATGGAAAAGCTTGAGGAATATAAGGAATTTAATTCTCAAGATGGTATTGACAATTGTGAACCACAAAATTACCAAGAGGTGCAAGAAGGTGAAATGATGGAAACTGGAGAGATGGATATGGAAAGATCTCCTATCTTACGAAAGTTTACGGATGTGTTTCCAGAGGAATTGCCTAGACTACCATCGAAAAGGATATTTGATTTCTCCATAGATATAGTGCCAAGATCATAACCTTTTTCCAAAGTGCCTTATAGAATGACAACAACTGAGTTAATGGAACTTAAGGCACAACTAGATGAATTGTTATCTAAGTTATTGATAAGACCCAATGTATCACCATGGGGAGCGCCAATAATCTTTGTGAAAAAGAAGGATGGTACATTGCACTTGTGCATAGATTATCGGATGCTTAACAAAGCTACAGTAAAGAACAAGTATCCATTACCACGCATTGATGACCTTTTTGATCAAATGTGGGGAGATTCTATGTTTTCTAAGATTGATCTACGATTTGGATATCACCAATTAAGAATCAAAGATGAGGATATTTTTAAGACTGCCTTTAGAACCAGATATGGGCATTATGAGTTTATAGTTTTACCACTTGGACTAACTAATGAATTGGAAGCATTTATGAACCTAATGAATAGTGTGTTTAGAGATTGCCTAGATAAATTTTTCTTGGTTTTCTTGGATGATATGATAATTTATTCGAAGAATGAAGAGGATCATTGCAAGCATTTGGAGATAGTTCTACAACGACTGAGAGAACATAAGTTGTATGGGAAACTCTCTAAATGTACCTTCTTTCAGAAGAAAGTGTAGTATCTTAGACACATGATTTCAGTTGATGGTATCTCAATCGATCTAGCCAAGATCAAGGTAGTGCTAGAATGGCTAGTGCCCAAAAATGTCTCAGAGGTAAGAATTTTTATGGGTTTGGCAGATATTATAGGAAGTTTGTGGGAAACTTTTCTAGAATAGCCTTTCCAATTACTTTTTTTATAGAGGAAAGGGAAAAAGTTTGAGTGGACAGAAAAAATCCAATCAGCATTTGATCTACTAAAGGAGAAGTTGACTACTACTCCAATTTTGAAAGTACCAGATCCTATGGTGACTTCACTATTATCACAAATGCATCAGGGAAAGGATTAGGAGGATTCTTAATGCAAGAAGGGAAAGTAATTGATTATGAATCAAGGAAGTTGAAACACTATGAACAAAATTATGCATCGCATGATTTAGAGTTAGCAGCAATGGTACATGCATTGCAGATGTGGATGCATTACTTGTTGGGAAAGCCCTTTGAGATGAAAACTAATCATCACAGTTTGAAATATCTATTTACTCAGCCTAATCTGAATGCACGACAAAGAAGATGGTTGGAGTTGATATCTGATTATGACTTCAATAACAACTACATCAAAGAAAAATAAAATTGGGTTGTTGATGCCTTAAGTTGTAGACGTCATATTGCCTCAATAGTGAAAATCCAAACTAACTTTAAAGGCCAAGTATTGCAGAAATGCAAGGAGGATGAGTACTATATGCAAGTTAAGCAAGCACTCGCAAGCAATCCGCAAGATGCAAGGATGAGGAATTTCACTTTGAACCCAATGGATTGATTAGGTATAAGGGAAGAATGTATGTGCCTAACTCTGGAGAGTTAAGAAATCTAGTGTGAAAAGTTCATGAAGCACCATATTCTAGACATCCTAGTGTGACAAAAATGTTGGCTGATGTGAAGCCATTATATTTTTGAAAAGGGATGAAAGGGAGACCACTGTATTTGTGGAAAAATGCTTGGAATGTCAAAGGGTGAAAGTTGAACATCATCATCTTGTGGGCTTAATATATACACATGATATTCCAGAGAGTAAGTAGCAAGTCATTAGTATGGAATTTGTGCAAGGATTTACCTATTTCAAGGAATAAGCACAATGCCATTCTAGTAGTTGTGGACAAACTTACTAAGGTAGTGCATTTCATACCAAAGAATTCGACAAATGGAGCTCCTGTCATATCTTGAAAATTCATTCAATCGATGTGTAGACTGCATGGAATTCCTAAGAAGATTATCTCGGATAGGGATGCATGTGTGACCTCAAGGTTTTGGAAAACCCTATTTTCTTCAATTGGGACTCAACTAAATATAAGTTCAGCATATCATCCAAAAATGGATGAACAAATAGAAAGGGTGAATCAAGTACTCAAAGACCTACTAAGAATGTATTGCATGGATCAGCAGTACAAGTGGGAGGATTACTTTCCTTTAGTAGAATTATATTATAATAGTTCCTATCATTTTGTAATAAAGATGGCTCCTTTCGAAGCATTATATGGCTGAAAGTGTCGAACCCATAAGTTGGGATAAACTTGAGGATAGGGTGAGTCTTGGGCTAGGGATGTTAGATGAAATGGAGGAACATGTTAGAATTGTTGAGCAAAGGCTAGTTGAAGCCAATGATAGACAGAAAAGCTATGCAGATGCAAAGCGAGTACCTAGGAATTTTGCAATAGGTGATAAGGTGTTGTTAAGGGTAAAACCTCATTAGAGTTCCATCAAGTTTGGAAAGTCATCCAAACTAGCTCCACATTATGTAGGTCCTTTTGAGATTCTTGAGGAAGTAAATCTGGTAGCTTACCAAATTGTGTTGCCACCATCTCTTTCCCAGATGCATAAGGTCTTTCACATTTCTTACATAAAGAAGTATATACAAGGAGATAATCATGTGATTGATTGGAATGCTTTACAGGTATAGGACCTCAAAGTGGTAACAATTGATCCTATCAAGGTGCTTGTAACATGTAAGCTTTGCTTGCGTAACAGAGAGGTTGTCCAGTGCAAAGTCTAGTGGGACCAGTATGTAGAAGATTCTGCCACTTGGGAAGACTATGTTGAGATAGAGCAAAAGTTCCCACATGTCTTACGTGCTTTTGAAAGTGCTTGAAAAAAAATGTTTTGTTTGCTTTGTTAGTTTATGTTTGCTACATAAAATCATCAGGGACAATGATTCACAAGGGTAAATTATTGCATATGTAAATGTATTTGGAATTTTGCATGAGAAATGTATATATATGGTTACATTTTTGTTTATCTAAACCATTGGAAAATTGTGGAAGAATGTTTATTTCATTTAATGTTATATAATGGAATGGAAAACTAAAATGAATAGTTATTGAATTTAACGTTCTAACTATGAAATGTATAAATTTTTATTTTTGATGAACGATTGACTACCATAAAAATGTGTTAAGTTGGATGCAGGTTTAGAGTCAATCCTCCAAAAGCAATGGGAAGTATCACTCAGGAGAAGAACTTGGTCAGGTAACTTGTAATGAAACCTAACTGAGCTTACACACACACTCACTTATAGAATGGTTGAGTCAAGTGATAGTTTTGGGAATTGGTTCATCCTTAAGAATGATGTGTTTGCATTAGGAAGGATCTTGATTCATGTTAAGAGCATTCTTGGATTGTGTTTAGTGCTTGGTGCATGTGAGTTCCTCTCCGTATTACTAT
The DNA here is from genome assembly GCA_007258455.2 of Sequoia sempervirens. Taxonomy (NCBI): domain Eukaryota; kingdom Viridiplantae; phylum Streptophyta; class Pinopsida; order Cupressales; family Cupressaceae; genus Sequoia; species Sequoia sempervirens. Next base: position 576,356,252 of record VDFB02000015.1, on the reverse strand, counting down.
ACTTGATTGATGATATATATATATATACATAGAATGCATATATATGTATACATATGCATGTCGATGATAACCCATACACGTGAGATAAAATGTACATGAGAGTACGTAGGTAGACATACCTACACACGCTTATGGATGGGTTGCTCATGGACATGGTGATATCAAAAGGATAATGAGACATGTATGTATATATATATATACATACATCACATGTGTATATACCTATTGATAAGATAGTAATTATTTACATGTGTGATTGTGTAATCGAGTGTATATATATATGAGATATATGCATATATACATATGTATACACATGTCGATATACGTGTATGTGTTGACAAATAGTAATGTCCATACGAGTATGTCGATATATGTATATATACATATACATGAATATATATATATATATATGAAATGTTAACTTGATCCCATTCATTCAAATATCAAGTGGAATATTTAGACAAACTTATTTGTCAAAGAATATATATAAATAAATATATTTGAATATATATATATATACATATATTTGAATATATATATATACATATATTTGAATATATATATATACATATATATAAATAACGTTAAATGCTATTCATTAATATTATATATATATATATGCAAATATATTATATATATACTAATGGCCAATTTGTTGAATATATGCCATGGTCGATATAATATGAATATAGCGCTACATATAATAGCACAATGCCATGTAATAAACTGCATTTATCACTATTGATAATGGACGATGGAAATACATTAGTAATATTATACTATGTAAAGTTTATTGAACGCGATGATAAAGTGCTATGCACTAAATAGTGCAACGTATTGAGTCAAACATTAAATAGCGCTACAAAGTAGGAGGTCGACACATTAAGATGTGTCAAATGCTTTGGCTTGGACCAAGTGGACTATGTGCAAATGCAACTAGATAAAGTTTGACTTATTCCTCTGTTTTAAACAACAAGCTTGTGAATAGGAAATGTGATGAATAGTTGGTGTCATATTATGAATCATGTGTTTCTTTTAGAGGTCTTTTTAACCTGTAAGTCAATTTCCACATTGAAGCATATGCTTTATGAACCAGTCAAATGTTGTTGGCAAGCATTGGGTCAATCTGATGTCCTGTGTGAGTGAATATTGAGATAGAAATATGCCACCTTTTCATTATTGAGCTGAGTCGATGGTATTTGGTTGAGAAGTGTCATAGTATAAGTCTTGTTTGTATCCTAAGGATGTTGGTTTTTGGGTATAAATATGAGGCATTCTCACCTCATTTGGATACAATTATTCTATGCATCATTATGTTGCTCCATTATGTTGTATATTCCATTAAGAGATTCTTATTTTGCTATGAGTTATTGTGAGGAAGCTTTAGTGAGAGAAATTGAAAGGGAGTTGTTGCTAAGTTGATTTTAAGAGGGGTTCAAGCTTAAGATCTAGTAAGTCAAGTGGACTAAGCGATTAATAGGCATGAGATTCTATTATCTTCTTATTTTATCTTTTATCTGAAAGATTGATTGCCTTGTGTGTTTAAAATAGAAATTGCATTAGTTTGCTTGAAATATAGTAATAATCTATTTACTTGTAAGAAAAGGAATAGTTTTATTTCAATATAATTTCTTTATAAATGTTTGTACTTACTCCATATTAAGGAGTGATTGATTATAGTCTATAGTATTACATACTAGGATTGACTAAATGGGAATAGCTTGTTTAAGTTATTATATGCAAAATTAGTTTGTAAACTTAGAAAGCTCATATGTTATACCTGGGATTAGAATATCCATTAAAAGGGGGGGGTAACTTATGCTTTTGCTTATGCTTTTTTGGTTAGGATACCATTGTGTTTTGGGAAAAGGAATAGGTTATTTCTTAGGTTAATGACTACCTATTGAAGGAAAAAAATTATGCATATATTATAATGGCCTAAAGTCATTTTTTATTTTCTCATATTTATGGATTTGATTGCGTAATAATTTTTGCATCAACATTTCGGATCACACTCTATGATCCATCATCAGGATGGAGAAACAAAGAGCACTAGGAAACATTGATCCTAATGATAGATCACGGAGTGTGATCCGAAACGTTGATGCAAAAATTAATATGCAATCAAATCCAAAAATCTGAGAAAATAAACAATATGGATTGTGGAAACTTGATATTGTTAAAGGCCTAAAGTCAACTGAGCTAGAGTAGTGTATGTGATTAGGATGACTGTCACTTGAAGTACTGAGTGAAAATACTTTGGCCAAAGTAGTGAGATTGCCATTGGCTCTGCTGTTAATTCACCGTGTTCCTTTTTATGCATGCTAGTTCAAGATTGTAGTGTCTATAAGTTCTAGTTATGTAGGGCACAACACTAAGCTCATAGTGGTTGTCGTTACAAGGTTACTCCACCAATCTCTTCGTCGAAGGGCAGGGCCACCTATCGAATGATAGATGTGCGGGGAACTACATTTGAATCTGTGGTTGGCGGTAAAGCACTTGACTAATGCTTCTCCTCCTCAACTGGCGACCAAGATTCAAAAGGAGATTCTTGGACCATCTATATCTATTGCTTTGAAGCTCGGTTGAGCTATGTATGTGCTTTGTATACAATCATTGGAAATTTTGTAACATGTGGAATATTATATTGGAAATGAAGTCAAAATTTAGAATTTTTTATGTCATCTATGTTCATTTGTTCTCTTTTGGAAAAGAAAATTTTTATAGCAATGGTTAATAAACATAGTTTATTTACTTGAAAGTGAAAACTTAGAAAATTTACTTGCGTTAACAATTGGCATGTTATAGTCACGTTGATGGTATGTTTATCTATTCTTTTATATGGTGGATTCTCAATACTTGTTTGCATATTTTTCTCTCATAGGGTTATGTGGAAATATTTATATTGCTACAGTATTTTCCTTTCATTAATAAAAATGACTAAAGCCATCAAATGAACATTAGCAATTTTTTAATGCATTTTCCCAATAATCAACGCTCTATCTAATTTAATAAATTCAATGAAGGAAAAGATAGGGAAACACATCAAATATATTTGCATAAAAATAAATCAATTATTTATTTGGGAAACACATAACAAAATACTAAAAGTGATTAGATGTAAATAACTAAAGTCAAGCTACCAATGAAAATAAACATTTTTTAACAATTTTTCAAAAAACAATAATCTAGAAATATATGATTTGGAATTAAGCTAATAGGACTACACATGTGCATATCATAACTTGGAGTTGAGTGAGATAGAGATAAGAACATAATAGCTTTACTCAAGTTAATTGTTTCTAATTTATCACCATTGGGGAAAACCTATGCTTACACAATAAAACATTAGACATATTTGCATTACACAAGATAGTCAAGGCATAATTTATAACAACAAACAATGCAATAAATTTATAACATGATATCAAAACCACATATAATAAAAATTATCTAACTCAAACATGATTCAAATAAAAAATATATAGTGAAATAAATAAAATGTTAAATATAATGAATATATACTTAATCATATGTCATAGAGAAAACAATGAAGTTAAAAAACTACAAAGTTTAAACTTCTAGAACTTCACACACATAAATCAAGGTATATATTTCATACCCCTAAATGGTAATCCAAAAATAACATCATCGATAAATACAATAACACAACCAAAACACAAAATGAATGTGTGTATGTGAATCCAAAATACATGATCCATGCATCACAATGGTAATACAAAAATAACATCATCAACAAGCACAATATAGTATCAAATCCAAAACACCAAATGAGGCATACATACCTAGGGCCTTACATTCCCCTCCCCTAAAACTAAGCTTACTAATAAAGCCTATTAAAAGTTGCGGATAAAGGACTTGCAACTACATAACATCCTTCCAAGTGGTTGTTGAAATATCATGATGGTCTCACTAGACCCCTACTTAGTCCAAGTCTCGTATTTGAAGGCTCAACCTCTAATGTTGTAGAATACAAGTAGGTTGCAAAATTTCCCCTCCCTTTGACTTGCAATCCAAAAATAACATCATTAATAAGTATGATATAATATCAAATTGAAGCACATGATCCTTACACTTCCACGACAATCCAAAAATAACATCATTGACAAGTACATTATATTAGTTTGTAAGAATATTCTGGATTTGATTGTGTAAGTTTTTCCTTTCTCAATGTTTTGGATCAAACAACATGATCCATCATCAGGAGAACAAGATAAGAGAATATTCTTACAACATGATAATCCTTACACTTCCATGACAATCCAAAAATAACATCATTGACAAGTATATTAATATTAGTTTGTAAGAATATTATGGATTTGACTATGTAAGTTTTTCCTTTCTTAACGTTTTGGATCAAACAACATGATCCATCATCAGGGGAAAAAGACATTGTTCCCATGATGATGGATCATGTTGTTTGATCCAAAACATTGAGAAAGGAAAAACTTACTCAGTCAAATCGAAAGTATTCTTACAAACTAACATTATGGAAATCATGTCTATAAATACTTTATAGTATCAAATCCAAAACACATAATCCTTACATCTATCTAGTTGTCACTATCAAGCAAGTACAATATTTGTATGTGAAATATTAGTATAGTTAGTACAAAAGCAAGTTAGTGCAAAAGCAAGTAGAACCCAACACAGTTTTGAGCCTACAAGAAGTAGTCAGGTTTAGCACACAATATGATAAACCTAATGCAAATAAAAAAAATGCAACTTTAATTTTGATGTAGAATAGGTACCTCTACAATAAGACATTAAATTGTCTTCTAATTGTCCAATAACTAATCAAATAATAATTAAGAAAAAAAATTGGGTTAACATTTAAATACGAAAAAGTTTAAAGAAAATTATGACACTAGCAACTTGTTAAAACTGATTGCAACACAGAACAGAATCTCTGCCCTTACAAGGACTAACAAGATGTCAGGTACACATTTTACACCCTGAACTATAATAGTTTGTTGGCTTGGTCTCCCTGTTCAGCCAGACGATTGAATTAACTTGGATGTACAGCAGATGGATCATGCCAATAAGTACCAATCGCTACGACACAAGTGAGAGCCCATTGGAAAGGATTCGCAAGGCTCGAGGTGGGCAACAATAAATGTGTATCGGGTCTCAAATTTATGCCCATTTTGAAAATAATTGATTGCTGAGGACTCTGACAGCACCGTGGGATGCAGGGGATTCATATAGCCCGTATTGAACATTTTGTATTTCTTTAAAACCATTTTTTGGACCAGCATTGACCCTCCATTCAGCTTGGATACTTAGCAAAGAATTTATCTTGATAATTTTACATGGGCATCTGCTGCGGCATCGGAAGAAAATGCCCTGCTCCTGCCCACATTGCGGCAGAAACAAACAATTAATTGGTTTCACGTTTTATTTCTTTATTTAGTCAAAGCAAACTAGGTATACAAGGCCTTCAATCATCAACGAGATAAGCTATTAGATAAAGAGATTATAAAGGGCAATCGTGCAAGTTGGTCTGTGGAGGAAGAACAATTAATGAAGTTTGCTTGTCCGGCACTGACAGACGTACAGGCATGTTTCCTGAATTGGATCAGCATGTCAGTGGGTACCTTAAAAGGACATTTGAAAATATAATTGGGTAGGTTTTGCATTACATTGCAAACGACCAGAAGAATCAGGTGTCCACCCGTCAAGTTTTAAATGAATGGAGACACCGTTCTGCTGCTTGGAGTTTTTACACGGTGGTAGTTTTCACAAAAACACAGTGATTTAAACAAATACCTCTTCAATTGAGTAGCGATTTAATGGTATTAGTTCAAATCACTTGTGTTTTTTGAAAAAAGTTTACTCTCCGCTTAATATATGGATATGCTCATATGTATCTACCAAGGTGAAAAAAGTTTGCTCGTGTAAATGGTAAAGAACTCCATAAAAGTAATGTTTTCATTTGTTTTTGGTGAAGTTGTTTATTCTCTATGCTAATGCTTACACCATCTGAGCCTGAACAAAACCCATCCTCCCAACAGTTTAGGTATCGGCATCTTCTTTAAACGAAATGGTTTGAAAATACAATTTATAGATGAAAATTATAGGATGTAAGGGTGATAATTTTTATCATCAATATCAAGGGGTTTTAATTCAATTGGTTGAGCATGGTGTTGGATTAATTGTCATTGATGTCAAGGAAAATTGAAGGACAAGTGAGATCGTTGACAAAGGAGATGTCAAATTGTCAAATTTCGATGAAGGTTGGCACACATATTGATCACCTATGTTGGAGTAATTGCCCCCTATCTTGGATTAATTGTCACTGATGTCAAACAAAATCGAAGGACAAGTGTGATCGTTGAGGAAGGAGATGACAAATCGTCAAATTTCAATGAAGGTTGATGCCCAAATTATAACACACATGTTGATCGCCTATGTTGGAGTAATTACCCCCTATCTTGGATGGCCATGCACGGAGAAAAATCAAATAAAAAAATAAAAATAAAAAATGCTATGTTGTGGGCTGACCCTTGGTGTCTAGCGCTCCACTTTGGGGTTCAAAGTTTAAATTTAAATAAACATTTTTATGGAGCCGAACCCCCTTATAGAGCCGCCCTACTTGGGGAATTAAAAAATAAATAGATTTAGATTTCTTTAAAGGGGCAGACCCCTCATGGTGAGTGCCCAAGTTTGGTTGTTATGAAGAGGCACTCATTATAAATAAAAGTCACCTCCCCTCTTGGAATGTGTTTCTTTTGAAGAAGTCGCCCTCTTTCATGGAGGTATAAAGGAAAATTGAAAAATGTGGTGAAGCATGTGTGTGGAGAATAAAAAATATATCATATAAACACAAATAAATTTGAGGAGAAAAAAATAATAGAAGATCATTCAAGGCAGATTTTGAAGAAGATTTATTCTCAAGAAGACAAGAGACTTTATTGAGATAGAGGTTGGCCTCTCAATAAAAGAGATTGGTGTCTCTTGCTAAGTTGGTGCTTAGCAATGAGGATTGGTGTCTCTAGTGGGTTGGTGCCTATGAATATTTGTAAGAAGTATTTTATTTGTGGTTGGATTTGGACAATAGATCCAAGCAATCATTTTCCCTGTGGTTTCCTCCTGAAAGAGTTTCCATGTAAATCTTTAGTAAAAGGAAAAAGAATAGTTCGCTTTGTCTTCCCCACGCGACTCCATAATTTCCATGTAAATCTTGTGTTCTTGTGTTCTTAATTGTTAATATTGCATGATTGATATTATTGTGATTTTAAATTTGAAAAGTAAAAGATTACCTTATACTGATTCACCAACCATTTCTCTCCCACACCTGCCCCCACCTCGTCCCTCCCCCTCTCTCTCAATATAAGCATGTGCTCATCAAATGGTACGTTCCTTGATTAGGCCAAGGTTCAAACCCTAGAAGTATGACATAAGGGATGAGGTTGGGATTGTACCCCAAGCGATTTTGACAAAATGAATACCCCTCGATCCTTGGCTCTTAGCCGAAAAGATATCAGCATAGGCTCGTGCTTCCAAATTGAATAGGAAAACAAACTCATGTATGATATAAAATCCTCCATTGAAAAGAAAATTCTTCACCAGTGGTGAGTAGATAGATTTTGAAACATCTTGTGAGTATCCTCCATGTGTGTGCCCATGTGTGTGCCCATATAGGAGCTTTGGATCAAGATGTGGTTATTCATCAAAATTCATCAAAAATACCTGTAATCAGACTTTATGAAATTGGTTCGATTACACTAGTAATTAAGTTTGCAACATGCAAAAGCCACAAATTTTTGGCAGGTGTTTGGTATTCTGCATGCAAATGTGATGGCATATGTTTGAGGACAATGTGTTGTTAAAGTAAAGCTTCCTTGCTTCAACTTGTTCTCCAAAGCAATTGAATTTACGTTCACCTGCATTTGGAGAACGTAAATCCAAATCAACAAACAATTGTTGTATGTTGTTGTTTCAAGTCTTTTCCAGAATAGCGTTAGTGTATTGAGGTTTGATGTTGTTGTTAATGAGGTTTCAAGACTTTGTCAGATACGCAGTTATCTTGATTTTTGGTATTGCCTCTGAGATTTTGAACTCCAACATCATCATCCTGCCAGCTTGCGTCAGTTTCAGGAGTTTCGGAACCATTTCAAGTGTGACAAAATGTCTCTCTATACTGTGTTTTCATGGACTGTAATCATTGTTGGGTATTTACGCAACTGTTAAAGTTGTTAGAATTTTAGCCACTACAATCACCAGATTCTGTCACTTTGTTTGCATCTTCCCAGCACACGTGGAGCCTTACAGTAAGACAATTCTAAAGGAATGTGCATTGCAAGATGGTATTTAAGAGTTTCCAGCCTGGTTTCAAATAAAATTTGGTTTAGTTAAAAACATTATATTACCACAGTCCATGTAATCGAAAGAGTTTTAGTAATAATTGTGTAATGATAAGTTTTTTAATAATAAATTACAAAATATAAACTAAAACATTAAATTCATAAACTATTACACAATTATTATCAGAGTTATTTAGTTCCTGGTCTTAAACTGTTCATTTCTGTTTTTATCAGTGTTTTTATTCATGTTATTAGCCCTTTTGACCTGTATGCTTTTGAATATAATTAATTAATTATCCATATTATATAATAAAGATTTTTATAATTTTATCTAAATTCGCAACATTTCTGGTGTGCCATCAATGTCTATCAATGTCCTATCAATCTTGTCAAGTCAAGCTTGTCGGTATCGGATAGAAATTCGCTTAGACGGGGATTGGAGATAAACAATCATATACGGACTGCCCAAATTCCAGAAAAAGATTCAACAGAAAAGATTGTCCTGCTCTGGTGTACAACACCATAATAGTTTGTCACTTTGCCAAACTTTTTGTCACCATTCTGTGAACGAAAATCATTTAATGGCAGTGGATCATAACAAGGAGCTAAATGCTAAGTTGGATTTTAAAACCTGACATTTTATTATTGGTCATCATTTCATACTCTCAACATTCCTTCTTCGTATAACAGCCAATTGAATATAACTATGTTTAACGTTCAGATCTCGGAGAGAGATGTTTTGACACTATATGAAGAAAAGTTCAATAGGTATGGAAAAATTAATGAACTCTGACATTATCTGAGGATAGTGATATATAAATTATATTGATGCCAAATCCCATAAAAGTCTAGGAATCATTGCTAAACTCCAAACTAACCAAGAATGGATTTGAGAAAAACAACACTGTAAAAGTTAGACAAAGCCATCATCTATCTGCCGTCCTATTTAGATAATTAGAGTTAAAAAATGCTTATAATAAAGTTATATTAGAGAAAACACAGCAATATTAAAGTTAAACATAGCTAACACCCACTTGCTGCCCTATTTAAAATATGCATAATTGGAATAGAAGAATATCTGAATAAGACTGGGCACAGGGTGCCAAGAAGCTTTCTTACAATTTTGCCTTAACTTCTGTAGAAAATTATTTCATGTCTTAAAGCTGTTTCTAGGCTAATATTTTTTTCTGAGCACTTTAATTCAAAACGAGTTTGAGTTGGACACTCTAATTGAAGAGAATCTAGAGGTCTAAATCTTAAGGCACTTCAATTTGGAAATACTACAAGGCATTTCATTTAGGAAGAACTCAGGCACTTGGAAAGGTTGGTGTCAACATAGACAACTACAAAATCACAACTTACAATAAATAGTCAAAACAAATTACATTGCCAACACACTTTTGGTTTAATTGATGTTAAAAATCAGAACCAGGCTTAACCATTGATCCCTTATATTTTTGCTGCATGCCAGCCATATATCTCTACTTCCTAAATACATTGGAAACATCAAAAAATAATTAACTATCATTCAAACATTCTTCAACCTGTCTAATATAATATTATATTATTATAAACCAAGACCAACCTGTCTAATCTAATATTAAATGTTCGTAAACCAAGATAATGATTTTCAAAATCAGTAAACAACTCCCCCTGTCAGACAATTTAATAATAACCCACTAAAACTTATTCGCTTCCAAAATGCCTACCACTTTAACTTATTCAAAAACTCATCTGTCTTTGATATTGCAGCTTTGGAGTATAATTATCTCCTAGGTTTTAGTGGTTAGCAGTCTTTGATATTGCAGCTTTGGAGTATAATTATCTCATAGGTTTTAGTGGTTAGCATATTTAATTCCATTTAGAGAATGGGAGAGATGTTTTCACTAAATTCTAACTCATGATATTAACTCTCATATTTCTCAACAGTTGCAAATTCTGGTAGAGGTAGAACATGGAAACAAAATCCAATTAGTTCTACCACACTTATAACTAATGATATTAACTCTGGTATTTCTCTACAGTTGCATAGTGTGGTAGAGGTACAACATGGAAACAAAATCTAATTAGTTCTACCACCTGCAACTGTAGAGAATAGTTAAATTTTAGTGAGCACATCTTTCCTGTTCTAAAACCGAGGCCATTAAGGATTTAATTTTATACAAAAGACTTGTAAAAAGTTGAAACGAAGAAAACTTTAGGAACCACCCAGAGTAACCACACAACCTTAGGAACCAAGAAAACTTTCTCAGATAACAGAAGTATCATCAAACTCTGAAAATTAGAACATCCACATTAAGCAACCAAACCAAAAACAGAAAAACAGAAAACCTCAATTATTTTGGGGTTGCTGATATCCTACTAAAACCTACTACATAAAATCTTTATGAGGGAGACCATAGAAAAAGGTTAGGAATTTATTTCAAAACTTCAAAAAAATAAAAATATTTTAAACAATTATGAAATTAGAAGTTATTTGACCTTAAAGAGTTGAAACTTGAAACAACAACTTAATTCTAATGTGTCCATCCTTCAAACTTCTAATAGTTTGGCTCTGGTGTAAGGGGTTGAAGTTCAATATAATGAAAAAAACAGGTAAGTCAGGCTTGTGTTTGGCATGACAAATATAATCCTGAAATACCTAAACAATCAATGTATCTTCATGATTCACAATACGCCAAATCAATCAAAATAATACTACTTCTATAATAAAAATGAAGAGAAATCATACACTTTCAAGTAGAGTTTCTCTGAAACACAAAAGGAGAAAAAAGCTTTGTGCTAGAGGCTCCATCCTGCAAGTCATGTTACAGCTGAATATCATTAATTTCATGGAGTTGAGAATGCACTAACAGACACATTAAAAAGTGTACCGGGAATCTAAAAAGCCCAACTGCAGTTCATAAACTTTCAGGTTTCTTCAATCAAAAACTGAGAAAAACCTTCTAATAAAGACAGTGACAGATATCATATACTTTACAGATCCTTAAATCAGCAAGCCAGAAATCCAAGCTTGAAATAATTATGTACAACAGTGTTGAGAGTCGAGACATGTCAAAATTTCTGACAAGTTGTTCTCAGGATGCATAATGCGCATTACTTGAACACTTTATTAAGAGAGTGACTAGTCAATATAAATTTTCAACCAAGCAGGGTCAACCTGGATGTAATGATCATGATCATACAAAACTGTCACAATACCCATCCTCCTTCAAGATGAAAAGAACCTTTTAGTTTGGCTGTCCCGTCTTTCAAGCAAGGTGTAGACAGCTAGATTTTATGCCTTGCCAAATAAGAATAAACTGACTACTGCAACTCTCTTGTATTCTGTTGTACAAATCATTCAACAATGTCTTCAGAAATATGAGAAACAAAATATCAACCCCCCTTTGAAAAATCCCTACAGTGCAGCAAACTTCTGAGAAGTTCCCATGTGATGTACAATAGGATCCAAAGAATATATACTATCAATCATTTTTTGGAAAATCCTATAGAAAGAATAAATTCCATAAACCAATGACAGAACATGCAAAATCAGACTCCATATTTCCTGCCCCTTTTTCTCTGCTCACTAGCATTTGCCTGCTCCACCCCATTTCTTGTATCAGAATGTGAATTCACATCTCTAGAAGCTGAAGCTTCCACTGTATTTTGCCAGATTGGCTTCTCTTCATCCTCAACTTCTGAGTGTCTAGCATGACGAGCTCTGTTTCTTCGATCCTGTAGAATATTAATCCACATTTATAACTTCCGTAATCAGTAATCACCATTCGTATGGCTAAAGGCTCTGCATGTTACCTGTATTCATGTGGAAAAACCAAAGCAAATGCCAATTTTATTTAGCAGATAATAAGTACACCCACCTCATGGTAAGGAAACTCATCTGCTTCAAGCATCCGTACAACATGTCCCATCTTAGGTCTTTTCTCAGAATCTGGATCGAGGCATTTTAGAGCAACCAAGAGCGCTCTCTTCAGATTACGTGTAGCTGGTTTTGTATCCATATTTGGGTCTACAACCTCTTCTGAGCGTCTGTTACCAACCATCATCTTTAGCCATTCTACAAGGTGAACCTGCACCATAAACAGTGCAACTTACTAATAGAAACACCAGAGTTGGTTCATCCTTATGCTCATACACAGCCCAAAACAACTTGGAAAATATAAAATAAACTATAGAATCCGTGTGCCAAAGGAATTTCAGTTGAACCCACCTCATCTGCTGGCCGACCATAGTCAACTGGATCTCTACCTGTGATAGTCTCTAAGAGGAGAACTCCAAAGCTATAAATATCACTCTTTTCATTCAGCAACCCTGTATTTGCGTACTCTGGTGCAACATATCTAAAAGTGGCAGCAAAATCAGCTGAAAATAAGTTTGAAATTGTAAAAGTTTTGTTCCATACATAGAGATATGGAAACCACCTCAGCAATAGAGAAATACAAGTAACACTAAGTTTTTCAGAAATCCAAACACCAGGGAAGAAAAGCTAGTTTTGAGATGTTCAATTTTGTTTGTCTTCAGCAAGTCAATACATGATTACGACTTTAAGGAAATAAACTTTGTTTTAAATTATGACAAATAGAAGGAGGCAACAAGCATGAAAATCAAACCTGGAAATGAAGAACATATAAAGTAATATGCTACTCTAAGAATGCAATACTAGTGCATATATAGCCACTAATCAAGTTTTCCATGATTTTGTTATCCACTGTATAAATACTCAAATAACCAAAAGACAAGTCAGATACAATTATCTCTTTCAACAGCTATTGAAGCATTGGAAACATGCTGGTGAGAGTGAAAGGTTCGTTGAGTAGTCTGGTGACAGTAGAAAAATTAAACACAATGATATTGATTGGTTCTATGAAGCAAGTTGCAAGCATTTTACATAACATAGAAATGGATTACTATAGAGGTGAATTTCTTACCTAGACAGTTGCACAAGCTCTCATATGATCCACATGGAAACAAGCAAACCAGAGTTGACCAATGCACATAACTTTTTAGACAGAGATCTTGATTACCCTTTCTTAAATATGTGTTTCGAGAGGTTGAATAAAAGTAGCTTGGGGCGAAAATTCACATACTATAGAAGTTGTAAAATTGAATTCACAGAATAAGTACTGTAATTCTTGGCATTAAAGTTCGGGACCAAGCCAAATTAAGAGAGAGAGGTTGTACCCGAAAGTGCCCATTACTCTAGTTGTGATGTGGCTCTTTTCTGATCCAAGAAGCTTTGCTAATCCAAAATCTGAGACCTTGGCATTAAACTCATTATCCATTAAGATGTTGCTGGCTTTGATGTCCCTGTGAACAACCTTTGGCTCAATAGCCTCATGCAGATATGCAAGCCTGCAATCAAATATATAATGAATTAGTAATTCCTCAAACTCAAGGAGCCGATAAATGTCTCATAATATGATGGATGCTTTAAATTTCTGGTGCAATGAAATTTATGGACAAATGGATTATAATTTATTTTGCGAATTTAATGTCAAGCAGTACTACTCCTCTCATTCAGCTAAATATTAATTAGAATTTACTATAATATATTAAAAGCACAAGAAAAAGAAGTTCCCTAAGCGAATTGGAAAAATGCTACTCACGCCTTTGCAGTTCCAAGAATAACCTTCATACGGGCCCCCCAAGTAAGAAAACCCTGTTGCCTCATTGCTCCATGAAGCCATTGGTCTAAATTGCCATTGTTAACATATTCATATACCAGCATCCTGATTAAAATGTCCCTTTTTAAACATTAGCATTTGATAAAAAATTATAATTTCAAAACGCAATACAAGGAAAACTGACAACATAAATAGGATTAACCAGATTTCATGCTGTAAAGGAATATGATCGAAATGCCATCAATGACAGATATGTCTGCCTAAAGAAATGGTAGTTATTTCCTACATTTGAAACATTCACCTGTGAGTTCCTTCCATGCAGTACCCAAGGAGACGCACTAGATTTTTGTGTCGCACATGACCGATAGCCTCAACTTCTGTCCTGAACTCCTTTTCTGCTTGTCCTCTAAACCAAATCAAAGATATTGTAAACAGAGAAAACCCCTTAAAACTATTTTGCATGGGAGGCCCACTTCAAAAAGGAAGATAAAGACAGCAAGATATACAAACCAAAGGAATGAAGAATAACTAACAATAGAGGATCCAATTAAATAGAGAAACTCACAAATTGTTGAGGATGTTCTTGACTGCGACCATAGTTCCATTTGCAAGCTGTCCCTTATAAACAATACCATATCCACCCTCACCAAGCACATTTTCCCTTGCAAAGCAATTTGTGGCAACTTCAAGTTCCCTAAGGGTAAACCAATGACCCCATCCTAGATGTGAAACTTCAGGCAAACCAGTCAATGGTGAAGCTGGATTAATTGCATGGGAAGATGAAGCCCTATAAACTGTGAGTGTGCCCGAGTTGCCCTCTTCTCCTGAAAGTGAATTTCCTCCAATCTCCTGTTGAAAGATAGAGCTGCCTTGGCTGTGAGTATCCATATCAGTAGATCTCCTTATACCGACATGGACTAAAACCTTTTCTGATTCCCTGTCACTGGATTTATCACGAATGGTAAGAAGAACACCATCAGTGGGAGAAAAATTAACTGCCCCCACCTTCTCAACCTTGACTTCCTTAATCTCCTTTGAGACTTTTGGGATCTGGGTCATTGGTGGATTTTCTGAAACGCTGCTTGATCTTCTTCGAGAAGCAAGCCATGCTGATAATAGTATTAGTATTATTACAATAAATGCACCAACAGCTATGCCAATCACAACCCATAATTTCAGTCCGAACAGGGAAGTCTTCTTGGATAGCTCAGCATTTAGAAAACCACCAGATGACATTGCCTCCTGCCAATGGGTAAACAAGACAATCAGTTCAAATCCTTAAAACAATGAAAAGTAACATAACCTTCTCGCAAGTACATTGAGAATTATACGCCCTATAAAGGGTTAATTAATCAAGATGATGAAACTACTACACCAAACAAGCGAAGAGAAATGGGCTCAGTCAAAACACAAAGCAAGTTACTAGATAACGTAACAAAAAGCCAATTAATTTGAAATGCATACACAAAAGTTGTTTTCTCGTTCTAACAGAAAATTCTGAGAAGACCCTAGGAAAATCTTCTAGTTCCAGATTATAACCTTGCAGCACCTCTCCTTGTTCAAGAAGGGAAAAAAACACTATTGGCTGAAAGTAGGGCCGGACCTAACACTTTCAAAAACATTTTTTTAACTTAAATGTTCATGGCAACAAGAATGCAACCAAGGGAAAAAAAATTGTGTCAATGCAAAGTTTTGGTAATATGCAAGAAAAACTCAAAAAAGCTCCTTGGGTTATGTATATATTGTATATTGAAGATCGCAGCAAAGGCGTCATTCTTGGTTCGTGTTAGTTTCCCAACTGCAAAGAATATCTAATGACAGCGATAGGGATCCTGGTTCGTGTGTAAATCGATTAAAAATAAAACCCTGCATGCATAGGGTATAGGTTCTAAATCCTGGTCCACTATGATTTGTTGGGTCTCAGGAGACCCTTCAGGTAGTTTACTTTACACATAGATCAGAGCAACAAACTGGCCCTTGAGAACATAATGTGTTAGGTAACCTTTCCTTAGGGAACAATGGCATCAAACAGATGGAACGTAAATGGTAACGAAAGTAAGGTTTTTTTTCAAAACAGAGAATACAGAGCAGCAGTTTCAGTTTACAATTGCATACCACTTTCAATGAGTTATACCAGCAACAAATCTCAATCAGCGTCCTGCAAATATGACTAGACGTTTAATCTGCTTCCTCTGTGTACCATGCATGCCCCTCCAAGAAAATGCCAATTTCAAAACGTTGGTGATCCAAATGCGAGGGTCTCCTCAAATAGATTCCACTACACACTACCCAATTGATGAGAAAGACGGAGGAATAGTTCAAACAGAGCCATCTTCAAACAATGGAGGAAAACAAAAACAGAGATCACAGAAAACACACAGTGGGCCAGCGGTTGGGGCGGCTGGAGGGCAGCTCACAGGAAGTTGTCTAGCATAAGCAACATCATTCCAAGCAACAAGGCCCACTGGTAGACGAGACACAAGCATATCTCCCTCAAACACTTATTTTACAAGAATGGATTACAAGATTCCACCAGAAAATAGCTAATGCCTAAATTTGGAAACAGAAAAAGAAAATGGGTATGCCAGTCGTCTTACACATGAATAATCCCGATTTCCCTTTTAACTTAAATGGGTATTGTGCAGTTTCGAACGCCCCCTCCCCCTACCTCTTGGACGGGTGTAGGAGAGAAACAGAACGCAATGCAAATCAACAACGGAGACGAAACGGTTTGCTTGACGTCTGGTGATGAATAATGACTAGGGACTCAGGGGCCACCACCACTAGGGCCAAATCTATTTTCACTCCAACCAACGGCGAAAACCGTGAGTTACACTACAATGTCTGGTAAAGTGGTCCCTTGCATATATTTACCAGACAGCAGGGGATAAACGAGAAAGAGTGGTAGATATTGTTTGGGACTGGTAAAAAAGCTTTTATTTTCGTGTGGTGGGGAGGAGCGTGCGAGTGAAAGAAGACACCTTTTGCCTTTCTGTCGGTCTACACGAGTAACACGAGTGTGAACGCCTTTGACAGGGTCGCCTCAGAGGGAAGGTTGACCACCTCAACGCTCTTTTTCACTTGCAACTCTCATCGTCCGTTACTAAAATTGAATGTTACAGTTTCAGATTTGACTTAACTATAATTTTTATCACCTTAATAATTTGAAAATCAGTTTGACTTTTATATTAAAATGCTTCCTATTTGTCATGGAGTATTCTTTCCAAATGGAGCTCTAGGTTAGTTGAATAAATATAAATAAATCAACTATAATTTATTTATTTAGATTAAATTAAATGATAGCTAGAAATGATAAATGTGTAATGTATGTCTCTTTAAAGTTAAATATGGAGGATTAGGTATTTGGTTGGTTGTGGAGATATTAATGAAGAGTAATCATGATTATACTCAAAACTTGGTTATTTAGTATAAAAATAGATGTCTTTGTTATAATCATTGTTTATGAATTATGATAGATTCAAATTTCTATGAAGTTTACATTGAGTGGGATTAAACCTATGTACCACAATCATGAGATCGATCATGTTATTTATGTACTTTCATGATTCGGTTCGCCTCTATCTTTGTTGTTTGCTAAGCATAAGGATTGGTGGTATTTAGAAATACCTAAGGGAAATTGTTAGATTGTGAGGTTCACATTCTCCTCGGTCAACCCCCTTGTTTATTGGCTTTACGACTTGTAGTGAGAGATCACAGATAACAAACTCAAGCATGCAATGTTCTAGATTATTACATATGATATAAATGTTGGTTCTTTTTAATGCTCCAAAATAAAATGTTCATATGAATGAGTGTTCCTTGTAGTGCAAATGATCTAGGATTGCTTAATGATTCTAAAATATGAATTAATGTTCAATTAATGCCTTTAAATACCAAGACATAACAAATAAGCACACAAACATGTGTCGAATCAACTACCAATGGATAGTATAAAAGGGTAGGAGTCAAACAATTTGAAATATAAAAAAATTTAATTTTAGGCTAGACCCATGTCATGTCGGATCACTCTTACATGCCATGAGATTAACTAAGGAAAGGAATCAAAATCTCAAGATCAAGAATGCATATATGAATGTATGGGCTAATGATGAGGCAAATGTGTAGAAACATGTGTAGATATTGCCAAAATAAGGTCAAATGTATGGAAATGTGTGTAAGTGAGATTAAATGGGATTGGATAAGGATTGAGGAAGGAGTCAAACCTAGCACAAGAGTGTACCACATGTCGGTATATAATCATTTCACCAAAATAGGCCCTAAAACTAAATGAGAATTAGCATAAGTATGCAAATTTTACCATTACATGCATAAAAAGTTAATATTCTAGCATGAAAGGATATGGGGTCCATGTAAAGTAACAGATCCAACTTGATCTTATCATGTGTTCCTCCTCCTTGTCTTGTGTTGGTTATGGAGACTAATCATATTGGTTCTAGAGCTCATTTCATTGTGTGGGGTTGTAGGGGGTACCCACTACAAGGTTTGGGGGTGTACTGTCGTAAATTGTCACCCTTGACAATTTCACTTTATGTTTTAGCCCCCCTAAATTATTGAGCCTAATTGGGTACCTAATTTCCTAAATTATGCATTTTATAGCCCATTTGTACCATCTTCCAAGAAATTGCAAGCATTAAACAAATACATTCAATTATTATTTTTCCCCTGACACTTAATGTCCTGGAAAATAGGGTCAGGACCCATTCACCCTAGGGCGTATGGGTCCCCCTATTTTCTCGAGGACCAATTTTGGATATGTCAATGTCAGTACTTTAACATTCAAAATTCAAATTACAAATGTCAGCTATCAAAATTTAATTTTTGAGAAATTAGAGAAATGCCTATAAATACCTAGTCATTTTACCATTTGAAATTAGAAGGAGAATTTATGAGTAATTAAATTATTGTTAAGAGAACTATCAAGCAAGTCAAGAGCGGTATTTCAAAGCCTTATTGCAACAATTCAAGATCCTAACATCATGTCAAATCTTATGTGAGTTCATGTATGTTCATGTTATTATTGTTTTGTGAAGGCTAATCCTTGTTGTAGGTCTCCAAAGCATTCAAGCATTAAAGAAAGCGAGATCCAAGACCTTGAAGTGATGTGTATGACTTCAGTCCTTCAAGGAATACATTGAAGTGTGGTGAGTTGCAACTTTCATCATTCCTTCCTATCAATTATCATTTTATCATTAACATTGCCATTGTAGAAGTGGAAACACTTACATGGGGTTTGACTGAGGCAAGCCCCTAAATGGCCCAATTTTTTCCCTCTCTTTGAATGTGCAGGTTTTAGGTTTGAAGAGGATTGAGGGAAGCTTGAAGACAAATTTTATATTGTTGCATTTTTTGCCCTACATCTTGTCAACTCATGAAAATTCACCTACAGAATTATTTGATAGTGATCAGACAACTTTGTAAGCGAAAACAGAAGTTTCAAATCCATCACTAGAGGACCTCAAAAACAAAGTAGGAGAGGCATGCAAGGACTTATATGTCGTAGGGTGAATGATTCCTCCTATTCACATTGAAACCAATTTTTTTGGGCAAGTACACAGTCTTATGCACTTCCCAGATCTTCCTACAAATTGTTGTTTCAATCTGTGCATTTTCGAGATATTGCAATTTTCATATTAGGGCACATAGTCTAATTAAGTTAATCATATCCAATCAATTCCAATCCATCCTAAAGCTCAATAAGATGCAAATTTAGGTTTGACTAGCTCACCTTCATGGTTGAAAGTCAATCTAAACACCTTGTTGATCTCCATCTTAATGTAACCCTAGAAAAAGGACAAATTGAATCTTAGGTTTCATCCAATAAACCTAGGGTTCTCTTTTTCTATGTTACATTTTGGTGATCCTGACATTTTGACATAATAAGCCTTTTGAAATCTAAAGTACACTTCAACCATAGATCTAGGTTTTGGATTGCATTGTTTTGCATTTCTCATTTAGGATTTCATTTTTACATCATAAAGTCACAAAAAATTCAAAAAAATTGCATTTCATATTGCATCATAGGTTGTAATCGGATTGATTTTAGTCATTTTAGATCATATCTATATTCAAATTGCATTCATTAGGTCATTAAAATCTGAAATTGTTCATTGCATCCATTTAGACATCTTTCATTTAAGTAAAAAAAAGTGAAAAATTGCATTATTTTGTTTCATATCATCCTTCTTCAAATTTTGCATCTTGGAATCAATCAATTATTGCATCTTAGACCTAAAAATTACATTCAACATTTTCATTTATTGTTCAAGCATTTTCAACATCGTTGCACACTTGTATTTTAAATTTCATAATCATAAATTGACAAAAATCTAGAGAAAAATTCATTGTCAAATATGTTTGCACATAGAAGTAGAACCTATAGGCAATCTAATAATCTTTATGTTTTTCATTTTTTTGAACCTCTACCAGGAACTCAGATGCCCTAGGGTGCCTCTATCTTGTTACAAGTGGCTCAGAAAACTTTGGCACAGGTCTCTATCTTTGTGTTCTCTGTCTAATTTTGCTTGCAAATATCTAATTTGAAATTTTGGAAAAGCGTTATTGCATGTTAAAGAAAGTTTTCATTTGTTACAGATTTATGAAAAATTGTTGTATTTTAGTATTGAATATTATCATATATGTAGAAAAATTGTTTACATTTTTTGAAACAATGCATAATTGGAATAGATTAGTTTTATTTTTTCAAAAATTAAAAACCTTAGGTTTTTCCAACACATGACACAATCCAAAAACTTACAAAATAGCAACAAAATTAATTCTAAATTTTGGTTTTCAAGCTATCACATAGTTAGTTATTGTTACTAGTTCCTTTGAAACTAAAATCTCAGAAAAATCCCTAATAGGACTCAGACGCCCTAGGGCATCCTAGTCCTCCAAAACCCTGCTTGAGATCTCTAGAATAGATTAATACTTGTTATCAATTTGCATACCTGGAACCTAGTTTCTAGATTTATGCTTGCATCAGGTTTATTAGTTTGTTTTTAGTTCTAGTTTTCCTTAACACACGTAAACCTATATTGTAATTAAAATTTAATGATTCAACTTGGGCAAAGCATAGTAATCTAATCATGTTAGATCTCTTTCCACAAGAACATTGTATATTTACCAAGCCCTTTAGTTGTGATGACTTTGAAATGTTAGATGATGCCCTTGGAGACTTCATCTCACCCGGATCGTCCACTAAAGCTTCTAACATTCCAACAAATGTAATCATTGATACTCATGATAATTATCATAATATCCCTCCTAATTGTGAAAGTATCTTAACACAAGAAAATGAAATCATTGACACATTTCTTAATATCACTTTGCCTTATCTTCATTTACCTCCCAACATTTTCCCTACTTGTGAGAATACTTTGGTGCAAGATGATGCAATCATGACCATCACGAAAATCATAGTTATTCTTCTCTCAATACCTTACCCACTTGTGAAGAAGGTACCGTGGTGTTAGAGGATCCAATCATTGACTGTCATAAGAATCTTGTTTGTTTCTCTCCCTATACTTCTACTACTTGGGAAGATATTGTGGTACAGGAAGATGAAATCATTGATACATATCTTTCAACAAATAGTAATATGGATGACATACATGAAGATGCTAAGTTGACATTAGATCCCCATCAATAGAAGGTCATCAACGAGTAGATAACTCAATTGAGGTTATGAGCACACGATTGACAATTGGATCTCCATTAATTAGTGCACCTCCTAAACCCCTTAGCCATATCTTAAACTTTGTAAAGCAAATCACTAGTGAGCATGTGTCACAACAACCAAGTTATCACATAGTTGCTCACATATATAACATTCCTCAACGTAGCGGTAAAGAGTATGATCTTGTTGAGCAACTTCGTTGTGCTCCAACAAACATCTCCCTTTGGGATTTGATTCAAACATCACCTACATATAATAAGATGCTCCAAGAGGTTTTGCAGAAGACTAATGTCCCATCTTATGTTAGAACGAATGATGTAGCCACCTTATTTGATTGTATGCAAGTGACAAAGTTAGATATTACATTCTTTCAACATGAATTACCCTCGCTTGAGATCCAAAATAAACATGAGGCCCTAATGATAAAAGTTATCATTAATGAAAATAGAGTTAGCACACTCTCATAGATAATGGAGCAGGTCTTAAAGTTTGTAGCATTGACCTCCTACATAAAATTGGTGTGGACAAGAATCTCATAGAACCCAATGATGTTAATATTTGTGGCTTCAACAATATTAATAAGCAATCATTAGGAATGATCATACTACCCATTGAGGTTGGACTCATGGTTTTTCCTACCCTTGTCCATATCATGTCAGGACCTCTTTCATACAATCTTCTCCTAGGTAGACTATGGATTCATGTCATGAAGGGAGTCACATCTACTCTTCACCGTGAGATGAAGTATGAATATAACAACTAGATACACACAGTTAAAGCAGATGAACAAAGTTATAATTCACAAGTTCAACATGATCATAACACTTCCAACTCTCTTAATACTTTGATTCCAACTTTTAAGGTAGAACATATATAATTTGATGGCAATCCTAATTGTCTTTCACCTACAAAAAAACTCTTAGATGATGATTGGGGGATGTTAGATTTTACACCTTGTTTCAAAAGGGAGTCTAAAATCTCACCATCAAAGTCCAAATAGTCAAATACAAATAATGATCATGCTAACAATTCATCTTCAAACACATGTTTTGGAGATGATTGGGGTTCATTAGATTTTACACCCTCCTTTATGGGAGAGTACAAAATCTCACAATCTAAACCAAAATAGTCTTGTGTTTCATTCACTCAACTTGTTTCTACATCAACATCACCCCATGGCAGTGATGGGGACTCTTCAACTCTCATCCCCCATGAGAGGAAGATGCGTAACTTGAAAAAAATTAAAAAGGATTTGCGTGCTTGGGAAAAAGCCAATATTTCTCACAAGCATGTAGATAAAATCTCTTCATCTAAGTTAGAAACATGTTAAGGTATTGGATACAAAATTATTTCTAAACATGGTTGTAATGAATACATGAAACAAAATTGTAATGACCCAATCTATTAACCCAAAAATTACCACTGATTTCTTTCTTTCTTGTTTTTTGATTATTATCTTATTATGTGCTCATTCACTTGCATACTCAGGTACTTCTATCCATATGGGCTAGGCATCCATCCAACCATATAGATTAGGCATTTTTTCATATAGGACAAGAATTTTTCTATCCATTTAGGATAGGCATCTAGCATATGGGTTAGGCATCTACCGAAACAAGGTAGGCATCTATCCATAAAGGATAGGAATGTGCTTTGACTAGAGACTTAGACTCGTTGGGACCATCTGGTTCCTGAGTCACTCACTAGGGACTACACTTCCCTTGAAAGTGCATCAAGGTCATCATCCTTAAAAGTATATAAGATTAACTATATAGCTTGAGTCCCACCTCGGAATTCAGCCTAAGCCCTCAAGGAGTCTTAGTTTGATGTGAACTGTTATGTGGGTAGTAAGTGAATCCATCTTGGATTCCTTCTGAGTAGATAATGAATGTATTTTATCTTATCCTTATGTTAGATATTTTTATCCCCTTTTTGACCAAGTGATTCTCTTGAATTATTAAATTATATTTTAATTTATCATTATCTTAACTTTTCCTAAGCCTCATCCCCGAATGCTTGAGGTACTAGGAGCATCCTTCATTTCATAGACTGCCTACATACCCTGATTCCAAATGGGATCAAGGTGTAAAATATGTAGTTCTATTTTCTAATCTAAGTTTGATGTGAACTGTTATGTGGGTACGCAGCCCTTTCTAGGGCCCCTTTTCCCTAGACAATTCCTCTATGATTGCTACCTACGAAGGGAAGCAAAAAAAATAAGTAATTAGTCTCCATGACTATTACTTGTTTCCTAAACATCTAAAACCTAGTTCCTAAAAAATGTCTCCCTTGAACCCATTTTAGATACAATTACCTTTTAATTAACATAAAAATATTAAATAAATTCCATCAAATCCTATAATGGGGTTTACTACCTATTTGAACTAGCGGATTTTCATTCATTTGGAATTATCTTATTAGATTATCGATCCAAGAGAGATTACCCGTCTCTTGGTTTTAATTAACATGGTGTTCCTTATTTCTCCCTAGTGATTCAAAGGGATGGTGCCACAAACACCATTGTTGCAGTTGTGTTAGGCTATGGATATAGTAGCTCAAGCGCGATAACATTACCCGTAAATGTGAGCTAGAGGTACCGCTGATACTGAATCTTGCTAGCTTTAGTTTCAAATCTTGATTAAATTTTTCTATCTAGCATAAAATAAAATTCATACTAATTACATAAAAATAAATTCTGAAAGTAAATAAACACTAATTACTTTTACAAAGATAAACTTTCCCTTGAAAACTAATTACTTTTGGAAATAAGCTAAACTAATATTAATTGCTAATGAAATTGAAAGTAAATTTATCCAATACTAACTGTTGAAAACTATTTAATTCTACCATATAATATAGTGTGCAAGAAGTTATAAATGTGATATATTATTCTTACAAGTATATGTTCAAGTAAACTATTATTACCATATTTCTTTTCTTGATTTAAGTTTTATTAAACATACTCTAAAAAATTCTCATTTGAGATAATTAAAAGATTTAACTAAGATAATTAAATTTCATATAATTGAATAATTTCAAGATAAGTACTTAAGCTTGATAATCTTATGCAAATAGGAATTTCTTTTCCTAAATTTCCCTTTTGTTTTTTTGAGAATCACTAGCTTTAAATCTCTAAGGTTTATAATAAAGTCTTCATACTTTGGTTTGTTTCCATTCCCATTTACTAATATCTTCATTAAATGAATTCTATTGTTTAACTTAAGCCAAGAAAACATTTTGTTTCATGAATTAAGAGTCTAACTTAGATAGAGTGTTTTGAAGAGGAAAGTATTTATGTTTCCTATTTCTACCTTCTATTTAGTTAATGTCTTTCCTAAGTTTTCATAACACCCATCTAAATATTTGATACATTTACTCTAATTCAATTTAATTCTTTAAATTACATTTTCAATTTATTTTTCTTTAAATGTAAAATTCAACTAGTATTAAGATACATTTTTAAAAAATATAGACTATAATCTCTTTAATATTATTTTATAATGCAAATCTAGCTAATTATAAGTGTTAATAAATTCAACTATACTAATTCCTTGAAAATAAATTTAACTTAACTATTAACTAATTTTAAATTCCTTTACAACTAATAGAATCAACTATACTAGTTTCTCCAAAATTACCTACTTAATATAAATTTAACTATTAATAGACTTGAGTAATTCAATTTATCTTTGATAAGTTAAACCATATCTTTTGAAATTCACTTTTGTTACTAAGCTAATAATTTGAAAATTATCTCATAAAAAGAAATAAAATAAAATAAAATAATTAATTTCTAATTTCTCCTCTCATTAATATATTCGAGAATGAACTAATACTAGCTTAATACTAATTGTTCTTAATAACAAATAGCAATTGCACCTTCATGTGCAATGGGTACGCCAAAGACATGTGGAAGGTAGAAGAGTGATAAATGTGGTATAGTAGTGAGAATTGTAACTAAATTCCTAGAGTTGATAGTATTTTTGTACAAAAGTTTCTTGTTTTTAGCTGAAATTTTGGATAATAGAAGCTCATATGCCATGAATGGTGTAAAATTTATTGCTCCCTATGAAAGATAAGCCATCAAAGATTTGTTCAAAGTAAATATTTATAGATCATCAACAATTCTTAACCTTATAAGCACTTATTGTAAATATTATATTTATTGATGACATGGAACAAATGAGGAATCTCTTTGAAAATGTAGCTCCAAGAAAACATTGCAATACATAAATAGTATGAATTTTGATTGTTAAACATAAACCGACCGTCTACAGGTTTCAAAAAAAGCTCTCTCAAACCAGGGCAAGTGACTTATCTCAATATTCTACACAAATTATGTCTTTATGTCAATGATGGTGAGGAGAAAAATGTGTAGAGTTTGTAGGAACAAGATTATGAATATTTCATGTATCCAAAATGAACAAAAAATTCACAATGATTCATGTATAAAAAAATGATACTTATATTTATTTTTATATAAATTGAAAATATTTGCAATTATTCTACACTCTTGAGGTTGTGTAGCATTTCATTTGAGTATGCATTACATGTGTTTAGTGGTTTGCTCATGATTGAACAATTTTTTTTCAATCCACTAGTTAAAAGAAGTAATATTTGGGAAGATAAGAATATATTATATGGTGCTAAATAGGGGAGTAACAAAAATCAACATTATCAGCATTGTATTATATGGTATAAAACAAGGGAGTAACAAATATCAACATTGTTAGCCTTTAACTTTACTTTGGCCCTCTGTGGATCTAGAATGGCTTTCTTTGTATCATCCATCAAATTACAATGGCGACCTCCTAATCGACAACAACCTCCAACCTCGAGAAACAACATTTTTTAGAACAACACTAAAAAATGCAACATTTTTAATGTTGGTGACCTCTAAAAATCCAATGCTAGCATCAACAAGCTGAAAACTTGATCCCTTTAGTTTGTCAACCCAACCTTCTAAGAGTTTTCCTTTTGGAGCCTCTTTCACAATCCATCCCACAAATTGGAACCTTAGACCTATACCAAACTAAAAATAATTAAAAAATAAATATTTTTAAAAGAAACTTAATTGGATAGTTGGCAGATCTTTCCAATTCAAAAAAAAAAAGATGTAATGGTATTATATAAGCTAATGTAAAGGAAAAACATAGTTAAATTTTATAATAAGCTTTGACCATACTCTTTTTATATTTCAACTAACATATTTATAAAGTTCTATTACACAAGGAAAATCTTAAAATCATCTAGCATGGCATCCAAAGGAAAGAGAAATTGGATTATCAAAAGATCAAATGAAAGAATAGAAGAAAAAATACATCAAATATAGAATTGCAGTGGAAAACAAGATAAAGTAAATATAAACTATGTTTTTCACTTTTTCTCTCTTACTTAAAATTTAAAACAAGTGACCTTGTGAAAATTACAAATCAGGAAACAATTTCTTTAGAAAATTGTAAAGAAGAGTCACAATTTTCTCAAGTAACTTACCATGTCATACCACATGCATGGAGAATCCATTGGACAATGACATAAACTGAAGTCCATAGCACAAAATATGCACCTCAAAACCAAGGGAAGCACTATCATTAGAAAGAACTTCATTTAATGGATACATACCATACTATTGAGACCGACATTAATGAGGAGAAACAAGGCATTAATCATATGCATACTTCCCATCAACTGCCAAATAAAAGATTAGAAAGAGTTTTAAGTGTGAACATTGATGAAAAGTTCAATATTCACATTTTTGAAAGCCAGTCTGAAATAAAGATTAAAGAACTTCCCAATTTATCATATATTTTGATTAAATAAAAATAGAGATTCTGATAATTGCATATTGATATTACAAATATTAGTTATATTACTACATATAAAACTCATAAAGCTCATTTACTGAGAAAAATATCATATGCCCATTAAGATATAGAAGAGTTATCTTTCTTGATGACCATATCAGGTACCTCAAGTATGGACCAGTTGTTATGTTTTAAAGCTAACAAGCACCAAAGAGAGTGTAGAGATTCATAAGAGCAAGCTATTTAAGAGAGGGAAATTTTAACAAGGGATTTAACAAAATCTTTAGACAAGAAAAGAAGAGAATGAAAAGGTCTCAAACAAAGTCACCAACATCACTGAAAAGACCCCTTTATAGGAGCATGAACAAACATTCCTTTCCACTTTAATCTACATCGATGTAGTACCTAATTTCAAAAATGGAATTTAAAAATAGCTAATTTCCATTTCATTTTTCTCTATACATGCAAAAATTACAAACTAATCAGAACATAATGTAAAAAAATTAAGAAACACACAAGTGGAAACTTGTGTTAAAAAGAATGGAATTTTTCATTCAAGAGTTATTGTTACAATTTTTCTTTTCTCAAACTAAAAAACCACTGCCAAAATATTTTGAGGGTTTTGAGCTCCCATTTGCATCTTCTGCCATTTCTACACAAATTCAAACCCTAATGCACAATACTATATGAATCTAGGGTTTTCAAATTGAAAATAAACCTAGGGTTTGCAGAGTTTAATATGGACCAAAAAGAATGAAACCAAGGAACATAGAAAATATGATTTAATTGAAGAAATTACCGATTAGTGGTGATTCCAAGCGATTTTTGTGACAGTAAAACCAAGTTAATGATCCCTCTCAAGGAAAGTATCGTGCAGCTAAATACAAAAAACTCATCTTATAAATTTGCACAACAAGCACAACCAATAAACTGGATTCTAATTTTGCTAAAAAAGGAAAAATCAAAATAGTGAATAGTAAACTACACACTAGAATCTAATTTTGTGGAAAATGAGAAAATTGGTGAGAAAAAGTACCTGCAATGAATCCTTATAACATCACACATGCTCTCCATCTGGAAACCTCCTGCATCATTCCTGGCCTTCACATGTAACACCACATCGATACCTAGAGAGCTTTTGGTAGGTTTTTAACACTTCAAGCAAAGTAGCCTTTTTATGGGTGCATATAAAGTGTATATGGTTTCCTATGAACAACATTACAGAAGTCGACGACTTCAAATAATGCAAATATTTAGACGACGGAGGGGCATAAACTGTTATCGCCTCGTAGGCACCCCTGAAGCTCTGCCTATGCTCTTTCCAGTGGTCGTACAAAATGTTTGATCTTTTAGTGAAGCTTTCTATGTTTATTTTGTAGTTGCTGCAAGAAGATTTTGAGGGTTTTGAGCCCCCATTTTCAGCTTCCACCATTTCTACATAGCTTCAAACCTCGATGCACAATACTATATGAATCTAGGGTTTGAAAATTTAAAAGAAATTATTTAGAAAACCATATAAACTTAGGGTTTGCCGCTAAAACCAAGGCAAGTGAATTACCTCAAGTTTCTGCACAAATCATCTCTCTCTCAACAATGCAGAGGAGAAAAATGTGTGGAGTTTGCAACTTTGTTTTTTAAAGAAGGCGCTCATTGCTATCATCCACCTTTGGCTTGGCATAAGGTAGGGACTATCAAATCAAGAGGCGAAAGTAGATGAGTAGTTATTACACAAGTTGGCCACATCGATCACTTTTGAAAGTAGACAAGTTGCTGCAATTCTCCAAATTGGAGAAGTGAAAGGTCAATACCAATGAGGAAGATTTTGGAGGAGTGGGAAGCAATATTAGTGGGGAAAGCAACAAAAATGGGTGAAAACGACTGAAAAAATTGGCAAAAAATGATGAACGGTTGAGATTTGTTTCATCGTCTTGCATGCCCTGTCCACCAATTTACACCGTCCATAGGTAAAAGGTGTTCAAAAAAGCTCAGCAAGGGAATGCATTCGGCGTAATTACTTTACAAAATTATTTTAATACTCTTCACCAGTATAAAATATCTTTGAAGTAATATATTAGAGAGGATAGAATTTGAACTACTTTCTATTACTAATTTACTTTTGCAAGGAATTGAATAACATTGTGTAGTGTAGGAAAAAGTATCCCTTTTTCACACTTAATTGGGAATTAATATTAAAATGAACATAATTATGCCTTAATTTAGTGTTGTAATATGTATTTTACATATTCACATTAAGTTTAGGGCCCTATTAATTAAAATGAACTCAATTGTGCCTTAATGTAGTGTTGTAAAGTGTACCCTTTTACATTTTCACACTTATTTAGAGCTTCATTAATTAATTGAGGTTAATTTTCCTTAATTGGCCCCTTTAATTCAAATCCAAGCCTAATTAATTACAATTTTTGAAGAGGAAAACCTGACATTCATTAATGCCTAAACATAGTTCATTTATCATTGAGTAATGTGTGTCCTAGGTAAGTGACCTAGGACCCATTCGCCCATGGGTGAATGGGTCCTCACTTAGACCTAGGACCTAAATTTTAATTGTGTTTTTGGTAGTATTTTAACATATTCAAATTAATATTCACATGTCGACTTGTGTTATTTGAATTTCGGGAAATTAATGTACATACTTATAAAATAAGGTCATTTCACTATGTTTCACCTAGCAAGTTTATGAGAAGATTTTCATGAGATCAAGATGATTTTCACAAGAGAATTTCAAGGCATTCAAGAGTAGATTTATTGAAGAATTATTGTAGCAATCAAGATCCAATTTCCATATCAAGCCCTTCTTTCATCATGCATGTTATTGGAGCTAATATGTTGATGTTGAGTTCATGATCCATTCAAGTATTCAAAGCATTGTTTCAAATCAAGTTTCAATGTCCAAGATCCACATCCATTGAAGCCATTTCATGTAAGTTGCAGATTTACATTCTAAGGTTCATTCAAGGGTTTGGTGAGTTGTGATAGAGAGTTGTTCATTCATCATTACTTTCATGTTATTTCATTTCATTTCAAGGTTTAATTACCAAAATGGGGTTTGACCAAGGCAAACTCCCATTCACCCAAAAAGAAACATTTTCCCCTCTCTTTATGTGTTGTAGATTTGCAGGTTGAAGAAAAGTTAAAGATCTCAAAAGCGCAAAATTGTAAAGTTGTCAAAGTTGTCACCTTTGTTGTCATCTCATGGAAACTCATATCCCAGATTTATTTCTGATTGTCCAACTATGAAATTCGAGAATCTAGATGTGCAGACATAGGAGTAGAGGACCCAAAAACCATTTTTAAAAAGACCTACTCAGGACCCATTTTCCATAGGGTGAATGAGTCCTCAAACAATTTCTAAATACACCTTTTTGTGAGAGGTACACAACATTTATCTCTTCCAGATTATCCAGAAAGTTTGTAGGTTTCTTTAGTTTTATGCTTAATCTATTGAATCCAAGTTATAGATTGCATTTTGGAGTTGATTTGTTATTTTTAATCTTTCTCCCCAAAGTGTTGTTTGACCTAGACCCCCGTCCTTGCAAAAAAGGGAAATTGCAAGATTCCTCAAAGAATTCACTCACCTAAGGGTTGAAAGTGGATTTTGACTTGAGGGATCTCATTTCCTAAATGAAATAGAAGAATAGGTAGGTTCATTCACCCTATTTTTCCCTTTCTATTTATAGTAATTTTGGTGAAATATTCCAAATTTAGTATAAAACCCTGTGTTTGAACCTTAACCCATTTTTCTATGTTTCATTTTGGTGAACTCGAGTATTTGAACATTATAATTTCTTATTTGGAGTGCATTCAAACCCTAGATCTAGGATTTACATCAATTTATTGCATTTAGGGTTTCTAAATTTGGCTTAAAATTGCATTGCATTTTAGGTGTAAACTTGCATTTTGCATTCATTTTAAATCTAAAAATTCAACAAAAACTGCATAATATCACATTGATTTTGCATAGTGTTTGCATATTAGTGTAATTTTCATCATTCACATTCAAAAATTGAGTCAAAATTGCATTTCAAAAAGTGTCATATAGTTTATCATTTTTTATTAATTTTACTTGCATTAGGTCATCAAATTTTGGAAAATTCTATTACAGAAATACCAGTTTAAGACCTGGAATAGAAAACACATATAATCACTCAAAAATTGCATTTTTCATTTTAAAAAAAACCTATACAGGGACCCATTCGTCCCTAGGTGAATGAGTCCTTCATGGCCTACAAAAACCAACTTTTCTGAGCTTTTTTGTGGTTTTCTTCACTTCCTAGGCTTGCTGGTAACCTACAATATCAGTCTAGAAAGTTTCAATAATTTTTGTTTTATGTAGATCTAGGTCTAAACATCCATTTAGTGTAGTAATTTTTAAATCATTCTAAAATCATTTCAGTAGCAAAAATCACCATATTTGAAAATGTTTACATTCTTGAAGCTTTGCATAATATGGATAAAAGTACTTTTCACTTTTGCATACACAATGTTTACATTCTTGATGCTTTGCATAAGTTGGATAAAAGTAATTTTCACTTTTGGATACACGATGTTTACATTCTTGATGCTTTGCATAAGTTGACTAAAAGTACTTTTCACTTTTGGATACACAATGTTTACATTCTTGAAACTTTGCATAAGTTGAATAAAAGTACTTTTCCTTTTTGGACACACATTGTTTACATTCTTGAAGTATTGCATAAGATGGATAAAAGTACTTTTCATTTTTGGGCACACAATATTGGTATCTTACCTTTCTAAGCATGCCAAGAAAAATTCAATCCCTCCCACTTATGAGAATGTTTTAATGAAAGAGAATACAATAGTGGAAAATCATGAATATCATATTTGGTCTTCTCCCAATATCTCTCCTATTTGTGAAGAAGATATTTTGGTGTTAGAAGATCCAATCAATGGGAGTTATGAGAATCCTATTTTTTTCCTTTCCCCTACCTCTCCCACTTGGGAAGACATTGTTGGATACAAGGATGAGACCATTGACACATCCCCTAATACCACTTTTCCTATTTCTCCTATTTGTGAGAATGATTTGATACAAGATAATTCCATCATTGATAAGCAATACAATCCAACCATTGGTGACTCCCCTACTTGTGATGAAGTTATGTTAGAAGAACCAACTAGTGAAATTCATGAACATCTAGTTTGTTGCTCTCCTAAAAACTCTCCTAATAGGGAAGATATCATGGTGCAATAAAATGAGAACATTGACACATGTCTTTCAAACAATAGGAATGTGGCTTCCTTAAATGAATATGATGAAGTGGCATTAGACTCTCCTTCACTAAGAGATCATGAAAATAAGGATAAGTGTGTTGAGGTTATGAACATTAGAACTCCCTTGAGTCCTATAATTCTTAGACCTCCTACAAATCCTTTAATTATTGGACCACCTAAGCCTAAACGTATCCTCTATCCACCCTCACAACAACCACAAATTCAAAATAAACCTATGCTTATCCTAAGACCATCTCAACACAATGTTTTGCAGCAACCAAGTTATAATACCATTACTCACACATATAATACAAGGAAAAATAGGAAAATACAAATCACTCCCACTTCATTACCATTGCCTCAATCTATCTTGCCTAGTGACCCTCATTTTCCTTTACATAGTGGAAAGGAGTATGATCTTATTGAACAACTTAAGAATACTCCTGCTAAGATATCCTTATGGGATCTTATTCAAGCCTCACCTAGTTATCATAACATGCTTGAAAGTGCTTTACAACAAGTTCCTATCCCTCCTACTATGCAACCAAATGATATAGCAACCCTAATTCAAGGAATGAATGCCGACATTATTTTCCACCAAAGTGAGCTCCCTCCTTTGGAAGTGCAAAAATAAAATGAAGCTTTCATGATATAGTCATATTATTAATAGGAAGCGGATAAAGAGAACCCTTGTTGACAATGGATCAACCCTTAATGTGTGTAGTGTAATCCTCTTGGATAAGCTTGGAGTGGATAAGACTAAGATATAACCTAATTATTTATCTATTCATGGGTTTGATAATGTAGGAAAATAACCACTTGGTGTGATCACATTACCTGTTATCGTTGGGAAAGCTACATTGCAAACTACTATCCATGTTATTCCTCATGATCTTTCATATAATCTTCATTTAGGTAGGCCATAGATTCATGAAATGAATGGGGTGCCTTCTACTCTCCATCATAAAATGAAGTATGCCTACAACAACAAAGTCTATACAATCGAGGTCAAACCTGAACCAGAAAGTTGTTTGAACATTGAGAAAGACAAGGGAAGTCCTTTGAAAACATTGACACCAACTACACAAGTGGAGCCTATGCAAGAGAAAGAAAAAAAAAATCTTATTGAAGAAGTCACAAAGTTATTGGAGGATGATTGGGGTTCCTTAGATTTTACACCTACATTCATGGGAGAATACAAGATCATAACAAAAGAGTCTAAAAAGGGAAAAGAAAAAGTGGTAATTTCAACACAAAATTTGAAAGCGTCTACTTTAACCACTTTAGAAGAAGAAACAAATTATACAATAAACTTTGATGAAGTTAATTATGAACAACCACTGAATCCAAAACAAATGAAAAAGCTTTATGGAAAAGGTTATGAACTTATGAAACAACTTGGGTATAGTGGAAAAGGATGTGGTGCTAGAGAACAAGGTATATGTGTCCCCATAGAGCCTAACATGTAAGAAAAAAATAATGGTCTTGGTTATTGTCCTTCAAAAGAAACAAAAGCATCAAAAAATCCTTCACTCAATAGCAACACTATTACAAAAGATTCTCCTAAGCCGACTTTAACCTTGGTGCATCCTGAACTGATAGAAACTAGTGGCCTTGGTTATTGTCCTTCGAAAGAAATGAAAGAATCAAAGAAATCTTCGTTTAACATCAATGTAATCACACAAAACACTCCTACGACATGTCTTAGTAATGACTAGAGTTCATTAAATTTTACACACTCCTTTAAAGGAGAATACAAAATCTCACAATCTAAAGAGTCTTGTGTAAGTATGATACCTTGTACTAAGAAAGAGATATCTTTATCACAAAATAAAGGAACATCTTCTACTATTGATCAAGAGAGTATCTTGTTGAGACTCCTCCAAGATCATTTGATATCTCTCCCTCCAAGAAAATGAAATAAATTTTACAACAAGAGTTCATTTTGTGCATATCATATCTAGTTCATGGCCATTCTACTAATGAATGTAAGGCTTTGGGTAATAAAATTCAACATCTTAAGGATTGTGGTGCTCTTCCTTGTGTTGAAGCACCTAGTTCCTCTAATTGATACTGATTTTCATTCTATCATGTTTCTCATTATCCATTCTTGACTCATCCTTGTCTTGCACTTTGTTAGCTCTCAAAAATGCAGGTTTGAACCATGAGAGGTTGCCAAGCTCTCACAACGTTTCAGGGTAACAAACAAGGCCAAATGATTTTAACCTTCTTCTCTTTAGGTTTTGCTAGACCTAGGCAGGTATACCTATTTGAATAAAGTAGACTTGACCTTTGTTCATTTCCTAAAGCAATCTACCCACACCGGCAAATGGGAGTGGATAAATGAGTTTTATTTTGGTATAAATTGTATAAGCAATATCAAGGCTAAAATCTAATGTGTTCATATAAAAAAATGAATGAAACTAAATAGTGGAATGGTAGAGACTAGTGCCTTATTGGGTATTCGAAGTCAAATGAAAATATGAAATGAGTAACTTCTTTCTGGCAGATACTCAAATTATTTGGCATACAATTTTAAGTTTATAACTGGTATAAACATGCAAGAATGTGATTATTGAGTTCTTAATGATCCAAATGAGATTCCCTAATTACTATGATTGACTAAAAGGATTCAATCTCTCCTTGAAAGATCCAATTAATCCAACCATACAAATACAACAAGTGTGCACTAATAAACTGAAAAATATCCTTGATATGTCAGTTTAAATAATTAGAAAACATCAACCTTGGAGAAAACTTCAACAATACTTTCAATTAACACAACAAACAATTGAAACCAAAAAAATGTCATCACATCAAATAAATTCAATTGAAATCTCTATTGTTTTAGACATGCATCATAGTCTCAAAATTGTAACATTATGTATCCTATTGTATTTTTATTCAATCTCTCTTCCCTTATTCGCTGTAAAAAATGGGTATTGATATATCAGTATCACGAAGGGTCACATCCATTTGTATTCAAATCTCAGGTAATTATTTCATTCAAGCCTTTTCAAACGTTCCCTAAACACCCACTGAGACGTCTTGAATTCATACTAACACTCTGAGTCCTCCCGAAATTCAATATATCACATATCGCTATGGAGTCATGGAGTCTGATCGATGTTCTGAGTCTCCTCGAGAATTATTCCTTTGGTCTTGAATATGTCGCTATAACTCTTGTCGATGAAGCCTATCACTGTGACTTTGTGAGTTGGGCAAACGCTCCACAGATTACATCGTGTTTTGCCAAGATTTCTTTCAGTCTGTCTTCTGATCACCGAGACATAATGTTTCTCCTGCCAATGGAACTTCACTCGGTATGACTCTCCTAGCTTTCATCGATGACGCCTGTCTCACCGATGAATATTCCCTCATAACATATTGCTAAGTCATTACCAATGTAATCCCGTTGATGTGACATTGGGGGTCGACAAGACTCCCTGACTTCATCCTGATGACAACGACGAAATCCACTCATGCTTTATCGGCGAGACCAAATGAATGCTCTGGGACATCACACCGACGGCTTAAGTCTGGGTGACAGTTCTTTGTGCTTCGATCGGTAAGACACATGATGGCTCCATATGACTTATATCGATGAAGATTTTCTTGCCAATATGATCCTCTAGTCATTGAGACAGTGAACTGCATCATGCCGATATGAATTTTTAACTGAAATCTCATCGGTAAGACATTCCCGATGTCTTGCCAATAGACTATAAAAAGACGCACCTTAGTATAAAATAATTTATGGATCGGGGAGACCTGCAACATGTTATGCCGATATGATTTATACATTGAAATGCTCAAGGACAGGTGAATTCTATAGGACCAAATGATAAAATATGGGAAAAAATGTTATGCAAAGCGGATTTTTGTGCTTATGGTACGAACTTCTTTGGAAACTCATGAGTATAAAAAACTATAAAATTTTCAAAATTTTACAGTTTCAACAGTGGCTCCATCTGGGGATGAATGATTGTGAGATCATTGCAAGGATCCATATTTCTAGGTGAGCAGACCAAACTTTCAAGGTGATGGACCAATGAGCAAGATGGAATGAATGGAAATGGAGATGAACATGACCCTATACTACTGTACATGGAAAGATTTATTTAAAAAGAAGGAATTTCAGGATTGTCCATGTACTGACAATTCCTATTCCTTTCATTTCCTAGACTATTGTGCATGGAAGAGAAATTTTTGAGAGGATTGTCAAGATTTTTCCATGCACTGGCAACCCTTAATCCTCTGTATTGCTCAAGAGAAAAAATGCTTCAAGAATTTCCCATGTACAGGCAACTCATGTTCTTCACCAATCATGTTTTGCAAGTAATATGAATCTTCACCTTTCTTGCCAACAACAAAGGTTCCTAGCCACAAAGCTTCAAATTTCCCATGTTTTCCCTTCTCCTGACACCTTGCATTCCACATTAACACCAGATCATTTTCTTCAAATTTTCTATCTTTTGCTCTTTTATCAAATAAATACTTCATTTGTGCCTGCAACTTCACATTCTGATTTTGAGCTAATTTTCTTATTTCATCAAGCTTTGCCAGTTGTTCCATTCTTTCCTCCATTGGTTTTGGAATATCTATATCTTCTTGAAGGATAAATTTGTAAACTAGTATCAAATTTTGTAAAGGCATCCTAGCTTGTGTTCCATTTACCAATTCAAATGGGGATTTTCCAATTGCCTTTTTCACAGTTATCTTATCATCCCACACAACCAACCTCAATTTTGAATCCCAAGCCTTTTTGTTCCCACCTAGCATCCTCCTTATGATCTTCAAAAGACTTTTGTTGCTGGACTTTGCTTGACCATTAGCTTGTGGATGGTAAGGAGCTGCATAAGAAACAATGATACCATATGTACTACAAAAATCTTTAAACTCATCAGATCTGAAACACATCCCATTATCTGTAATTAATCTAAATGGTGTACCAAATCTGGTAATAATGTTATCTATTAAAAAATTGATCACAACTTTACTTGTTGCTTGCTTGGTTGGGACTGCCTCTACCCATTTGGTGAAGTAATCAGTAGCTACTAGGATCCACTTATGTCCTCCACTTGATTTCTCTTGTATCTCCCCAATAAATCAATTCCCCACTGATGAAAAGGGGCTTCAACCTGCAAAGGTTTGAGTGGTAAAGCTCCTTGATACTTCATTTTCCCTGAGAACTTCTAACATGCTTCACATCTTCTTACATATGAAAAAGAATCATTAAAGAATTTTGGTCAGTAATAACCTGCCCTGAGAATTTTGTGTGCAATGTCTTTGCAGAATAATGGCCTCCACAGACCCCTTCATGCATTTATCTTATAACGTGCTTGGCTTGTGACTCATCTAGACATAGCAACAACATCCCGTCCCTGTTTTTCCAAAACAAATCACCTTCCATGAACACATATTTGGACGCTTGCAGCTTCAAGGTTCTTCTCTGATTATCACTTAATCCTTCAGGACACTTTATGTATCTGAGGTAATACATGATGTTTGTATACCAAGGAGTATGCTCAATACTTGCAACTGCATTTCCTTCATCTTCTACATTACAAATTTGATTTGCTTCAATATTTGTTTCTGCCATTAACTTGGCCAAACCTTGACCTCTTACTAATTTGGTGATTTTTTTTTCCATATTAAATTCTTGAATTTTATTAATCCACCTGCACCTCTTTCCAGTTACCTCTAACTGTGTCAAAATATCTTTAACAACCGCATGAGGGACATAAGCTATCACTTTGGCTCCAACAAGATATGGTCTAAAAGTTTTTATGGCTTTCACCAATGCAAACGCTTGTTTCTCCATTATATCATATTTCAATTCTGACCCCTGCAATGACTTGAAAAAAGACACAGGCTGCTCATCACCTTCCTCATTCTTCTGTAACATGACAATAGCTATAGTATGCAACAAAGCAAATGAAAATATTTGAAAGGGTTTTGAAAAATCTGGAGACATAAAGACAGGGGCTTCCTTGATGGCCTTTTTGATTGATATAAAAGCTTCTAATGCTTCTACAGTCCAATCTACCTTTTGTCCCTTCCTCAGGATCTTTGATATGGGCTTAACAATTTCAGCAAAATTAGACACAAATCTCCTAACAAAATTGATCTGTCCAAAAAATGATTGGATGGCCTTGACAGTTTTAGGAATAGGAACTTTATCTATGGCCTCAACCCTCTCAGGATCTATTCTAATCCCCTCCTTTGACACAATATGTCCTAAGATTTTACCTTTTGTGACTGCAAAATGATATTTTTTAGGGTTCAGACTAATACCATATTCTAAAGCTTTAATAAATACCCTTTCCAGATGTTCTACATGATCTTCAGCCCTTTTTGAATAAGCAGTAAGGTCATCTTGATATACCACCATGATAGCATTAATCAAGTCTATAAATGCTACATCCATAGCTCTTTGAAAGGTTGCACCTGCATTTGTGAGACCGAATGGCATTCTCACATAAACATATGTTCCCCATGGGGTTGTAAAAGTTGTCTTGCACTGCTCAAATTCTTTGACTTTGACCTGGTTGTAACCAAAGAACCCATCCATCATAGATAACAACTCACACCCTATTACTTTATGTAGTACAACCTCCATATTAGGTAGAGGATAATTATCCTTGAGAAATGCCACGTTTA
Source organism: Sequoia sempervirens (assembly GCA_007258455.2). Taxonomy (NCBI): domain Eukaryota; kingdom Viridiplantae; phylum Streptophyta; class Pinopsida; order Cupressales; family Cupressaceae; genus Sequoia; species Sequoia sempervirens. The sequence goes on along the minus strand of VDFB02000015.1, from coordinate 576,316,885 downwards.
GATTTTTGAAGTCCACACATAATCTGATATCCCCATTCTTCTTCCTCATAGGAACCAAGTTTGAAACCCATGTTGAATGCCTGATTGGTTTGATAATACCCCCATCTCTAAGCTTTACCAATTCCTCCTACATTTTTGGTTCCAATGTTGGGTTGATAGGTCTTTGTCTTTGCCTAAATGGCTTTGCATTTGGCTTCAATGGGATTTCATGTTGAAACAAATCTTCCCTATATGCTTTGAGATCTTCATAAGACCATGCAAACACATGTTTATATTTTCTCAATAGTGCAATCAACATTCTTCAAATTGTTGGGCTTATTTTCTTTCCAATGTATACCTTTTTTGGTGCCAGTTCAATCCCTAAATTGACCTCTTCAATAGCCTCTCTCTTGACTGGTATCTATTTCATGAGGGATCGATCATTTCCATCATATACCCTTTCCAATGCTACTAGCCCTTTGGAAAGCTTATTAGTTTTAAGCTGTAAGACCTCTTTCCCAAATACTGTCTGCTTTCCATCTACTTCTTCAACCAAGGCATTGAAATCAACTTCTTGAGCTTCATATTGATCTATACAGTGAATAAATTTCAAGAGGTCAACATCATCATTAAAAACCTACCAACTGTATATATTGTCAGGCACAATGGGTCTTGTTTTGAACTCAATTTGAGACACTCCAGCCAGTGTGATATCATCTCTTCTCAATGCTACATTGGCTAAAAAGTTTTCCATTATGTTTTTCAACCTCTCAATCCATTCAATGGAGAAACCATCAAACAACTCAATTGTGTCCCATACAACATCCCTGTATTGCTTCATCCTCTTGTGTTTTGTTGCATATTTTGATTTAACTTGAGAAACAACTAGCTCATAATCCCCTAGAACAACTAGCGGCTTGATCTTATGTTTTACAGCCATATTCAATCCTATTAGTAAAGCTTCATACTCTGCTATATTGTTCGTAAATTCAAATTCTAGAAAAATAAATATTTAAAAGTAGCTCCTTCAAGGGAAACAAACACTATTCCTGCTCTGTTACCTTCTTGGCTGCAAGCTCCATCAAAGTACATTTTCCACACGCCATCATAGTTTTTTGTAACATACTTATCAATTGGATCAACATTGACTAATTCTGGCTGAGCTAGTTCTATCTTAAAATTCCCAAGATCCACATCACAAAAGCAATTGACTTGATTTTGAGGCACACAATCTACAATTGGGTTCATCCTTGGCTCCCTGTACAACTTAACTTCATGTCCATTCACTAGAATTGTTGCATAAGATAAATCAAATTGGATGTTTCCCCAACTGCTACCGTCCACTCTCTTGATAAAAGCATCCCAAACTGAGGAGGGGTATCAATTACAGTTATATCTATATTGTAGGCCACCTGAGGATAAGCAACTAGTTTGACTTCAACATCTTTCATAACACCTACTATTGGAACAGGCCTACTATCCATTGCATAGCACTTCCCTTCATTAGTATCTACCCACATACCAAGTTGTTTCATAACTCCAACTGGCATGATATTGATTGCAGCGCCAGAATGTATCATGCAATTCCTCAACAATTTGTTATTTATAAGTAGCATGGTGAAAAAAGGATCCACCTGTGGGGAACTTACCAACACATCATTTAGACACACTTCTGGGACAATCATCTTCTCTTGCTTGTTAACCATTTTAGTGGCCATATAATTTTTAGAACTCGTACTTTTCTCGTTTCCATTTTATATCAATTGAATTGCACTATCCCTATACTCCTTAATTCTCATCATCTCGAGCAGTGGGACAAACATTTTTACCTGTGACAAAGCCTGAGAGAAGTCAAAAGAAGAACCTTCTGCCTTAATCACTTTCTTTTGCTCCAATGTTCCTCCTTTGCTTTCCTCCTTTTCCCTTTTATTCAATTGATTAGTTTTCTGCTCCTCTTTGTGTAATTCTTTATCCTTCTCCTTTTGAACAAGCTTTTATTTGTTCTTATCATGTTGCTTATTTTTTGTTCTCTTCAAAACTCTTGGTGTTACTTCTCTATCTTTCATAAATATTCCCTTGGGAGCACCTTCCTTTTCATTCACTATCCTATTTCTTAACCAATACTTGCTCTTTGCTTGTTCAACTACAACAATGGTTAACCTCTTTATTTCCTCTTTAGTGGGTCTCCTTATATCACATTGAGTAGGCACCTCAACAAAGTATTTTTCTACACGATTTTCTTCATAATTAGAAAAAACTTGCTATTCAGCCATGTGGACATTGCACCTTTGATTTGAAACATCGTACTCATAGCCTTCATCTTCTAAAGATGAATATTCCTCCTCAGTAGGGTGAAAGGTATTTGAGGTCAAGTACATTGTGTGATCCTCTCCACTGTCACCCGCTAACATTCCTTCTTCCTACATTTCTTGGGCTACAACACAATAGTCTGGGGAATGTGGCCCATTACAACCTTCACACCAAAGATTACTATTGACCATATACACCCCCTTCTTCCTTAATGGATCAGGTGTTTCCTTGTTCCTGGGTCTATCTATTACAGGTTTTCCATCCTTCCAATTTGTATTGTAGGGCATGTCATGTAACCAAGGCCTCTCATTTCTGTATGTGTTCTCCTGTTTGTACTGGTAATTATTGACTTGCTGAGGAACCCTAGGATTGTCTCTCTTATTGATCATCCCAGCAGCTTTCCTATTATTTTCAATGGTTAGTGCTATCTTTTGGGTTTCATCCAAATCTCTTGGAAACTTGTTTCTTAATTCATACCCTGTTTTTGGATCAAATGCATTCAAATAAATACTCAATGCTGCAGAGTCTGGAAACTTTGACCTAGGTGGTATCTTATTCTGCAATTTGTTGAATCTCCAGTTAAAATCATAAATTGACTCATTATGTTTTTTTTGAATCTGTACTAATTCATGTAAAGCAGCATTTGGTGCACACGAATTTCCATACCGTTCAAGAAATCGATCCTGAAATTCTTGGATAGAATCAACAGAAGCTGTTGGCAGGCTATTGAACCAATCCCTAGCCTCTTCAGTGAGTGACATCATGAACAACCTCATATGTAAATCTTCATATGCTATATCCAAGTCCTTAATAAAAGCATTAAAATTCCTCAAATGATCTTCAACAGTAATTGCACTACTTCCTGTAAACTTAGGAACAAGACTTCTCCAACTACTATCCATAGGGTAAGGGTATAATTGAAACCCTGTCAAATCAAATTGTCTGATCATTGTTGTATATTGCTGAGGGGGAGGATTATGCAAGTGTTGATACTGGTATACTGGATTATTGTATTGTGTATGAAGATATGGCACATATTGTTGCCCATGAGGTGGTTGTACATTTATATGTTGTGATGTAATATACGGTGGATGGTTTGGTTGCATGTATCAATTTCCCATATGATTCTAAGGAGCCTTTGATGGGTCTGAAGGCCTTGCATTATTATTTCCCTGCCTATGAGGTGGTATATACTTTTAAAAAATAGATGTCTGAGCATCAATTTGGGCTTTTTGCAATTTGAAGTCTTGGATTGCTTTTATCATTTGGGCCTTTTCCTGTTCAGCTTTTGCTCTTTCTACTTCTTGTTTATGAAACTCAAACTATTCTTTTATTTCTTCACGAGTTGAGAATTCATATTTTTCTTGAGGAGTTACATGATCAATAGGCTCATTTCGATTACCCTCCATTCTTTGTTCATTTTCCTGTTGATATCTAATTCCTTCAGCTTCGAGTTTAGCATTGAACTCTGCTTGTTTCTGAGGATTATAAAAAGGATTTCTTTGTTCTTCAGGGGTATAAGGTTCTCCACTTGAATTATCTCTCCATGTATCATAATGGTCATATGTCTCACAATGTGATCTTGATGCTTTGTCTTTGTTCTATATGCACATTTCCTCATTTATCTTCTTACCCTTATCGACCTTATCATCCTTATGTGTCCACTTACTATTGCTAGCAGGGCCTCCAGTAGGACCTCCTTTGTATTGGGATCTTCTACCATTCATGTTGAATTGATGCAATATTCTTGTCAGAGTCGCCACTCACTTTGTTAAAAGTGAGAAAAATGAAATTATTCTTGATAGTATTCCCAGTGGAATCACTTTTTATACAACTTCTCAAATTATGAATCTTTCTTCAATGAATCTATATGATAATCTTCAACCAGATATTCTACAATAATCCCCAACAGATTCGCCAATTTGTTAGCTCTCAAAAAACACAGGTTTGAACCACAAGAGGTTGCCAAGCTCTCACAATGTTTCAGGGTAATAGACAAGGCCAAATGATTTGAACCTTCTTATCTTTAGGTGCTACTAGACCTAGGCAGGTATACCTATTTGAATAAAGCAAACTTGACCTTTGTTCATTTCCTAAAGCAATCTACCCACACCGGCAAATGGGAGTGGATAAATGAGTTTTATTTTGGTATAAATTGTATAAGCAATATCAAGGCTAAAATCTAATGTGTTCATATGAAAAAATGAATGAAACTAAATAGTGGAATGTTAGAGACTAGTGCCTTATTAGGTATTCAGAGTCAAATGAAAATATGAAATGAGTAACTTCTTTCTGGCAGATACTCAAATTATTTGGCATACAATTTTAAGCTTACAACTGGTATAAACATGCAAGAATGTGATTATTGAGTTCTTAATGATCCAAATGAGATTCCCTAATTACTATGATTGACTAAAAGGATTTAATCTCTCCTTGAAAGATCCAATTAATCCAACCATACAGATACAACAAGTGTGCACTAATAAATTGAAAAATATCCTTGATATGTCAGTTTAAATAATTAGAAAACATCAACCTTGGAGACAACTTCAGCAATACTTTCAATTAACACAACAAACAATTGAAACTAGAAAAATGTCATTACATCAAATAAATTTAATTGAAATCTCTATTGTTTTAGACATGCACCATAGTCTCAAAATTGTAACATTTTGTATCGCGTCCATTCTTATTCAAATCTCAGGAAATTATTTCATTCGAGCCTTTTCAAACATTTGCTAAACACCTGCTGAGACGTCTTGCAGTCATACTGACACTCTAAGTCCTTCCGACAGTCAATATATCACATATCGCTATGGAGTCATGCAATCTGATTGACGTTCTGAGTCTCCCCGAGAATTATTCCTTCGGTCCTGAATATGTTGTTGTAACTCTCGCCGATGAAGCCTATTGCTGTGAATTTGTGAGTCGGGCAAACACTCCACAAATTACAGCATGTTTTTCCAAGATTTCTTTCAGTCTATCTTCTGCTTTTGATCGTCGAGACATAATGTTTCTCCTGCCGATGGAACTTCACTCAGTATGACTCTCCTAGCTTTCGCCGATGATGCCTGTCTTTCCAATGAATATTCCCTCTGAACATATTGCTAAGTCATTACCAATGTAATCCTGTCGATGTGACATTGGGGGACGACAAGACTCCCTGACTTCATCTCAATGTCAACGACGGAATCCACTCCTGCTTTATCGGCGAGACCAAATGAATGCTCCGGGACATCACACCGACGGCTTAAGTCTGGGAAAAAGTTCTTTGTGCTTTGATCGGTAAGACACATGATGGCTCGATATGACTTATATAGATCAAGATTTTCTTGTCGATAGGATCCTCTGGTCGCTGAGACAGTGAACTACATCATGCCGATATGAATTTTTAACTGAAATCTCATCAGTAAGACATTCCCGATGTCTTGCCGATAGACTGCAAAAAGACACATGTTAGTATAAAATGCTTTATGGATCGGGGAGACCTGCAACATGTTATGCTGATATGATTTATACATTGAAATTCTCAAGGAAAGGTGAATTCTATGGGACCAAATGATAAAATATGGGCAAAAATGTTATGCAAAGCGGATTTTTGTGCTTATGGTACGAACTTCTTTGGAAACTCATGAGTATAAACAACTGTAAAATTTTCAAATTTTATAGTTCCAACACACTTAGTGGGGGCAAGGGGTTAGATAGCCTTGTCCTAGTTTGGCACTTGATGTTGTCCCTTTGGCTAGTTGTTAGCCTTTCACATATACTGATCAAGATTGGGATGCAGATGACCTTTTATAGGTTGATTCACATTTGCCTCACTAGTCTTTTGATTTGTTTTCTTTTTCATGTTCTTTTTGTGATTGCATGTGCGTAATGTGATCCTCTGTACTATTCTGTTTGATGTTTCTCTCTCTTTATGTGCATTCCTCTATTTGTATCTACATTCTTCTCTATGTTATAAACATTTATCTTTTCATTTTGGGGAGGAAACAAGGCATTGAGACATTTAGGTCTCTTCCATGTTGACTCGAAAGCTTTTTCTTTGTTTTCGCTTTTTATGTGGCATTCTTCCTGTTCTCTAAGTATTTGGGAAATGATGACATTTCTGAGCTTTATAATCACATTGTAGCAAAGATATACTAACCCTGAATCTGTAGATCCCTTATGTGTTTTTAGGGGCAACCCCTTCCTCTCTTCCATGATGTGGCTTCATTTGGGAACATATGACTTGGCATAAGGCTTTCCAAATAAGCTCTCATGTCTTCTTCATCGGCTACTTTAAAGCAATTGCTCACAACAATGGTGTAGCAATTTCTTTAAAGTGTGGGCATAAATTAGCATTGTTTTTGACATCCTCATGTTTATTTGTGCGATTTTCTTTTCCTTGTGATGCGTCATTTTCTTGGTGATGTAATTGGGTTTGATGTCCTCGGAGAGCATGATATTTCTTAGCATACAAATTTACTCTTAGTGGTGATGCTATGCGTTGCATTCCCTAAGTTGTGTTTCTCTTATTCTAGACTTGTCCTCTCTTGGAGAAATTAGGCATGATGATCCCTAAGAAGAGACGTTACACGAACTAAGCAAAGTCCCTTTGAACAAACCTGTACCCACATCCATGTTCATGAGTGTTTAGCATAATACAACCTGTTAATCTTGTGAAGCCCAAAGTCCTAGTTTCGTGTTGTGGTGCCCTATCAGAGTTATTAGAGGGATAACTTTGGTATGGTTAGTATAGTGAGAGCTTGTAGACTTGGCATGACTTTCTCACTAAGCCACTTTCCTAGAGGATCACCTAGTGGATGACTTGAGGTTCCATTAGCCTAGAGTGAGCACGCACATTGTTTGCATAGTGGACATTAAGTTTTGCTTGTGAACATTCCTGGACAAAAAACCAAGACGTGTTCCACATCTCATTGGATAGTCAAATCTTGATCCACCCCCTTCCCTGGACAAACAACTAAGGCGTGTTCCAAATCACGCTGGACAGTTGAAGCTTGATCTGCCTCCCTTTTCTAGGCTTTGATGTTGTATGATTAAGTATCTTTGTCATTGTTGCATACATGTGTCTTGAATGTCTACTTTAGTGTGAGTTTGACATGGGGTCACCCTCTCACTAAAGTGGGGGCTAAATGTAGTGTAGGAAAAAGTATCCCTTTTTCACACTTAATTGGGAATTAATATTAAAATGAGCATAATTTTGCCTTAATTTAGTGTTTGAATATGCATTTTACATATTCACATTAAGTTTAGGGCCCTATTAATTAAAATGGACTTAAGTGTTCCTTAATGTGGTGTTGCAAAGTGTACCCCTTTACATTTTCACACTTATTTAGGGCTTCATTAATTAATTGAGGTCAATTTTCCTTAATTGGCCTCTTTAATTCAAATCCAAGCCTAATTAATAATAGTTTCTAAAGAGGAAAACCCGACATTCATTAATGCCTAAATATAACATTTATCATTGAACAATGTGCGTCTTAGGTAAGTGAGTAGGACCCATTTTCCCATGGGCAAATGGGTCCTCACTTAGACCTAGGACCTAAATTGTAATTATGTTTTTGGTGGTATTTTAACTTTTTCAAATTGATATTCACATGTTAGCTTGTGTTATTTGAATTTCAGGAAATTAATGTTACATACCTATAAATATAAGGTCATTTCACTATGGTTCACCTAGCAAGTTTATGAGAAGATTTTTATGAGATCAAGATCATTTCCACAAGAGCATTTCAAGCAATTCAAGAGAAAATTTATTAAAGAATTATTGCAACAATCAAGATCCAATTGTCATATTAAGGTCTTCTTGCATCATGCATGTTATTGGAGCTAATATGTTGATGTTGAGTTCATGATCCATTCAAGTATTCAAAACATTGTTTCAAATCAAGTTTCAAGGTTCAAGATCCACATCAATTGAAGCATTTCAAGATTTACATTCCAAGGTCCATTTAAGGGTTTGGTGAGTTGTGACATAGAGTTGTTCATTCATCATTCCTTTCATGCTATTTCATTTCATTTTATGGTTTAATTACCAAAATGAGGTTTGACCAAGGAAAACCCCCATTCAACCAAAAAGAAACATTTTTCCCTCTCTTTGTGTGTTGCAGATTTGTAGCTTGAAGAAAAAATGAAGATCTCAAAAGTGCAAAATTGCAAATTTATCAAAGTTGCCACCTTTGTTGTCATCTAACGGAAACTCAGAGCCCGAATTTATTTTTGATTGTCTAACTGTGAAAATCAAGAATTTAGAAGTGTAGACACAAGAGTAGAGGACCCAAAAACCATTTTTAAAAATTCCTACTTGAGACCCATTCACCATAGGGCGAATGAGTCCTTAGACAGCTTCTGAAAACACCTTTTTTGTGAGAGGTACACAACATTTATCTTTTTCCAGATTCTCCAAAAATTTTGCAGGTTCCTTTGGTTTTATGCTTAATCTATTGAATCCAAGTTATAGATTGCATTTTGGAGTTGATTTGCTATTTTTAATCTTTCTCTCCAAAGTGTTGTTTGACCTAGACCCCTGTCCTTGCAAAAAGGGAAATTGCAAGATTCCTCAAAGAATTCACTCACTTAAGGGTTGAAAGTGGATTTTGACTTTAGGGATCTCATTTCCTGATTGAAATAGAATAATAGGTAGGCTCATTCACCCCATTTTCCCCTTTATATTTATACTAAGTTTGGTGAAATATTCCAAATTTAGTTAAAACCCTATGTGTTTGGACCATAACCCATTTTTCTATGTTTCACATTGATAAGCTTTAAATTAATTACTTTTTGACAATACTTACTTTCACAAAAGAGATGATTGACTTCATTACCCAAGATTAAATAAATTAATACATTATAAATTAAGTTGTTTTCTTACATTTATTCCAATAATAAATTCATTTTATGTGAATACATTAGCTAAGTCAACACAAATTTTATTCTTTTCATAAATAAAGTTTTTAAAGCTATGTTAAATACTAAGTTTTCAAATCTAACAATAATTGAATAGTGATCAAGTTAATTTATTAAAGATGTTCAATATATTAATGTAGAGAAGGGGGATTCGCTACTCACGAGTCTCTTTATTCTCAAGAGATTCCCAAGGGGAAAACTGCCCTAAACTACCTCAGGGAACAAAGTGAGAGTTCTAGAATCAGAAAGAGTAAATCACAAAGGTTTTCTGGATAGACTAACGAGCTCTCGACCAAAGGATGGCAGTACGGAATAAGGACGACAGTACAACGCTCTGGCATCCCAGAGGCACACTAGTGTCTCATACAGATCAGAAAGCGAGAATATCACAAAAAATAGCTAAATGATCACTAACAATCATATTGCTAAGAACTTACATAATGTGGGAAAATAACATAATATGATAAAATTGAAAGAAAGTAGAAATGATAAAGCAAGAGAAGGAAAGATAGAAACTGCTCACAACCTAAGTAATGAAGCCTCTAGTATGTGAATATATTCAATACTTGCATGCGTAAGATCTGGAGAAAATGTTGGGGTTGTATAGGGGTTTTCCTTAGTCAAACCCCTGTTTTGGTGTTTCCACCTCCACGAAAAGCCAAATAGATAGAGAGAAATGAATAAAGGAGTGATAAAAGCAATCCCTGCTCAAGGAGGAGAACCCGTTCACAAAATGGAGATGCAATAGATAAGGGATGTGTGAAATCCTAGGATGCTTGCAAGCACAAGATAAGGGAGATATAACTACAAGGCTTAAGGAAGCCAAAGAGAGAGCAATAGCTGCGAGAGCCAAGAGGGTTGTAAGGATTGTTGTGAGAGCTTGAAAGAGTTGTAAAGAAAGCTTGAAAGTGTTGTTGTAACAACCAAGGAGAGCTATGCAAACAAGATAGTAAGAGAAAGATAGGGGAATGTCCAAGATGGAAGCCAACAAGGAGCAAAAGACCAAATGGATTAAAGAGATGATTTTTAAAGAGGGAAAAGAAGCTTCCCGAGCCGCTACAAAGCATCTCGAGCCGTTACCACCGAAAAAATCAGCTGACAAGTGGAAAACATGCTAAAAATGACCGTTTGAACGTTGAAATGTCACAGGTTGCTAGCGTGGTGCGTAAACATCTGCACAACGTGCTAGTGTCTAGACACATCACGCTACAAAATGACGAGAATGAGAAAAGCACGATGTTTGACACAAAGCTGACACATGAAGATAGCTACTGAAAAGGGGTCCTTGAGCATCCTAAGAAGGGAAAAAGGCTAATGTAGTGGCTAAAATGAGCCTACACAAGCACTAAGGGAGTGGACACTAAAGTAGATGCAAGAATGTATGTGAAATTGCAAGGGGTGCATTTTTACGACATTACATTTTTCCCCCACTTTAGCGAGCATATGAATCTACACTAATATGCATGCTAAAGGAGATCTATTAAACATAACTAACATCATGATGCCAAAAGGATACTGTAGAGGAAGTAGACAACTCTTCGAACCAAGGAAACTTGCCCCTAGGCTGAAGACCTACAAAACAAACACATTAGACAAGAAAGACCTGCACAAGACAAAAATGTTAGAACATAAAAAACCATTACATCATAGGGTTAGAACATAAAAACACACACACAACAAACTAAAGGATTTGAGTCAGCAAAGTGTAAGAGACCTCGATGTAAAAGGTTGTCTCAATACTATGTGTCATCCCCAAATTAAAAATAATAACACATAGAAGAATTCTAAACGAAGAGAAGAATGTAAGGATTGATTTCTTCAAGAGAAGAATGCACCCAAAAGTCAGGGAAGCAACCAATATCAAAGAGAGAAAGAGCATATACTCAGGGTGAAGAAGATGCAGATCTTTGATCTGGTATATACAATTGAGAAGAAAGAGAATTTAGGAGAGAGATGGAGAAGCTAGAAAGGAATGAAAATTCCAAAAGAGATGGCTCCACAGGTCCTTGGACCCAAGGAGAGTTGAAAAAATGCGCTGCAAGTATGTAGACCTACGGAAGGTGAAAAAAAGGCTCTACAGGTACTCTCTCTTATAGAGTTGAACAAACTGCATCGGAGGCCAATAGACCAACGATGAATAGATCCCATATAATGAAAGCACTTTAAATGTCCTCAGACTTGCAAAGAAGGCACCCCAAGTACTCTCTCATGAGGGAAGCCCGATGTGGGGGACTCCGCAAAGTCGAATTGGTCCTCATAGGTGCTCGATCCTACAAGGTTGATTGAAAAGCAGCCTCATAGGCACACCTGCAAAGCAACATGTTAATCCACATACTAAATATGCTAGGCAAGCTTGATGCAAAGGAGCTCTATAGGTTCTCGGTCCTACAAAGCAAGACTTATTAGAGAAGCCTATGGCTACCACAAGTTGCATTGCAAGAGAGTAACAAAAAAGATAGGTCTAGTTGGGCTACCCCCAAGCTAGACGCCAATGAATTCATTTGAGAGAAAAGCTTTCAAAGGGGTCCCTTAGGAACCCTTAAAAAGAAAAAATTGGTCCACTCAAGGAATGCTTCATTTGAAAGACATAGAGAAGAGAGGGAGTCCTTAAGAAGGACGCACATCTCTAAAACAAGTTATCATTGCCCCCAACATATAGGGGAGGAGAACCATGTAAGATACTTAGAACATACAAGATAGAGGTAGACCTCAATATCACTTGTTATTTGAAGAAGAGGCAAGCGCATTAGCAATAAATGAGTGATGGAACTTGAATCAAGAAGTTGTTGTGTTTTATCCTTCAAGGCCTTACATTCACTAGTGGAATGGCCAGACACTCGATGGTATGCACATAAAGAATCTTTTTCTTTATCATGTTTATGGAATTTCTTACATGTAGGAGGAAGAGTAATCAAGCAGGATTTTAGAAGCCTCAACAAAATATGCTCTTGCTCAGATAAAGAATGAGGAGCAAGAAGCAACCCTCTCTCTTGTGGAGAAAATTTTTACTGCTCACAAGAAGGCACAAAGACAACGAATAATGGCAGATGAGTCAATCTGAGAGAATGAAGTTGAGCAAAAATCATATCACCATTCAATCGTGGTTTTCGTTCAGATTGTTCATTCGTGCAACCAAGCCCCAATTTACGCTTACAAGGCACACATTCTATAGGGACCTAAATGCCTTGTTCATTATGCCCACAACCTTTATGCCCATAGCCATATTTATAGACGAGTTTAAAGCAAAGGCCATAACGTGCTTGAAAATCTTGAGAAGGAGGAGGATCTTCATAGAGAGCATTATTCCAACAATGGGGATTATACTCCCCTATGAGATCACTATCAACCTTCTTGATAGGACTGCCAACATTAGCCTCTTTAACAAAAGTGTGATCATCTTCCTCAAAAGGAGGAGGATCAACATTAAGAACATTACAATTGTTGCTCACATTATCCCGTGATATAGGAGAATAATCATCTTTGATAGCAGGTTTGGATAATGTTACCAGAAGGTCTGAGTGGATTAGGTCAACTTTATATTCTCCAATGAAGGATTCTATAAAGTCTAAAGAACTCCAATCATCACCAAGACATGCATTCTTTTGAGAGGTAGAAAGAGCAGACTTAGAATTTTTTCTTCAGAAGGATCTTCTTCAAGGACATCTATCTCAAGAGTATCCTGTGTAATAGGTACTGCAGGAGTAGACATCAACACATTGGAAGACACTGAAGGGATAAGAGTAGGCACAAACAAAACCTGACCAACAACTGTCATTCCACATAAGTATATAGCCTCAGGGTCAGCCCTGATTGTGACTGCTTGATTATTGCAAATGAACTTAAGAGATTTATGCAAGGTAGACAGGACTGCACCCATAGCATGAATCCACGGTCTACCAAGAAGAAGGTTATATGGTAATTTTTCTGACATAACATATACAAGGGTGGGTATGGTAATGGGTCCCAACCTCAAAGGCAAGACTATCGTGCCTAGGGCTTGTTGAACAACATTATCGAACCCACGAATAACAACAGAAGAAGCATTAAGAGAAGATGAATCAATATTAATTTTAGGCAATAGATTAATGCTACATACATTGAGTGTCGAACTGGCATCAACGAGAGTACATCTAATGCCAATTTCGTTAATGTTAACTATGATCATTAAAGGGTTTGCTTGCTTTTGCATATCTGGGGGTGGAAGTTCTTGCAGATAGAAAGTGATATTCAGTGAATCCACACTAATATGAGCCATCAACACATTAACATTCATCGACCTAGCAGAGGCAGGCAAGAGGATCTTTTACAAGGATTCCTAAAGCATACCTTGATAAACCGAAGCATACTAAAGCAAGTCCCATAGTGTGATTTTAGTCGGAGTAACTTGAAGTTGCTTGACAAAATCATAATCACTGGGTGCTTTAGTCGTAGGTTTAGGAGCTTGAAGAAGGCTTGGTTGTTTATTCATCTTATTATTATAAGTATGGCCTACCACTCTATAAGAGGGAGCCATAGAAAGATCAAGAGAATCACTCTCAAGTGGAACACCATTAATAGAACAAATCCCCTTAGGAGAAGGACTAGCTGGAGTAAGATAAATGACCGGTCTGTTAGGCTTTTGAGGGGTAGCAGAGACAGATTATATTTACATAATCATCACAAATAGTGGAATAATTATTTGAAGAAATATTCTCAACATCAATCCAGGGAGGATCAAATGTGGAAGGAGATTCATCATTTGCTAATGCATCATCTCTAGAAGAGAGTGCATTGGAATAAGGAAGAGATTCACCATTCACTAAGGCATCATCTCTAGAAGAGAGTGCATTGGAATGAAGAGAAGGTAGAGTGATGTTAAGAAAGGTATCAATGATTTCATCTTCTTGCAACAAGATATCCTTCAAAGAAAGAGGAATCTTATGAGAAGGATCAAAGATACAAAGTGACATGGGCAAAGCCAAGTCACTATCACATGCATGAAATTGAATATCATTAACATTTTAAACATAATTAGATACTGAACTCATAAAAGAAGATATTAAATTCATTTTGGATATAGGAAGTTAAATATGATAAATAATGAACAAACAATTTGGCTGATCTGGAGTAGTGTAGGGGTGACATAACTAAGAAAAACTGAAAATCCAGATTTTTTAATTTATTTTTCGATATTTTCTAGGTTCTAGTAATTTGGATTTCCGGAGGTCTTTGGATTAGAATTTGGGGTTGAAACTTGTGTCAGTCCCTAAAAATTGATTTCCAAAAGGAACAATATTTTAGGGATTGAATTAGTCCTCTTGGAGACCTTTCCAACGGTGTAAACGGTTCTAAATTCTGAGCACTGAGTCAAAAGTTATGACCCCACCAAGTTGGGGTAAATAAATTCCTATTTTTTTGAAAAATATTGTGGTTCATGTCGGGTTCACCAAAATGTAGAGAAGGGGGATTCGGTACTCATGAGTCTCTTTATTCTCTAGAGATTCCTAAGGGGCGAACTACCCTAAACTACCTTAAGGAAAAAAGTAAGAGTTCTAGAATCATAAAGAGTAAATCACAAAAGTTTTCTAGACAGATTGATGAGCTCTTAACCAAAGGACAACAACCCGGAATAAGGACAACAACACGACGCGTTGGCGTCCTAGAGGCATGCTGGTGTCTTGTACGAACTAGAAAGCGAGAATATCATAGAAAACAACTAAATGATCACTAATGATCAAATTGCTAAGAACTTATAGAATGTGGGAAAATAACATAATATGATAAAACTGAAATAAAGTAGAAATGATAAAGCAAGAGAAGGAAAGATAGAAACTACTCACAACAACCCAAGTAATGAAGCCTCTAGTATGTGAATATCTTCAATACCTGCATGCGTAAGATCTGGAGAAAATGTTGGGGTTGTATAGGGGTTTGCCTCATTCAAACCCCCGTTTTGGTGTTCCCATCTCCACAGATAGCCAAATAGATAGAGAGAAATGAACAAAGGAGTGATAAAAGCAATCCTCGCTCAAGGAGGAGAACCCGTATCACAAAATGGAGATGCAATAGATAGGAGATGTGTGAAATCCTAGGATTCTTGCAAGCACAAGATAAGGGAGATATAACTACAAGACTTAAGAAAGCCAAAGAGAGAGCAATAACTACGAGAGCCAAGAGGGTTGTAAGGATTGTTGTGAGAGCTTGAAAGAGTTGTAAAGAAAGCTTGAAAGTGTTGTTGTAATAAGCAAGGATAGTTATGCAAACAAGATAGTAAGAGAAAGATAAGAGAATGTCCAAGATGGAAGCCAACAAGGAGCAGAAGACCAAATGGATTGAAGAGATGACTTTTAAAGAGGAAAAGAAGCTTCCCGAGTTGTTATAAAGTGTCATGAGCCATTACCACCGAAAAAATTAGCTGACAAGTGGAAAAAATGTTTGAAAATGATCATTTGAATGTTGAAATGTCATAGGACACTAGCACAATGCTTAGAAGTCTGTGCGGCACGCTAGTGTTTAGACACATCACACTATAAAATGATGAGATCAAGAAAAGCACAAGGTTTGACGCAAAGCTGACGTGTGAAGATAGGTACTAAAAAGGGGTCCTTAAGCATCCTAAGAAGGGAAAAAGGTTGATGTAGGGGATAAAATGAGCCTACACGAGTACTAAGGGAGTGGACACTAAAGTAGATGCAAGAATATATGTGAAATTGCAAGGGGTGCAATTTTATGTCATTACAATTAATAATGTCAAGTAGTTGTCACAATTTACCAATTTGGTTTTCTTTTGTTTAACTCTAGTTTTAATGCTTTGAAATCTCTAAAGAAATCTAAAATTTCTTATTTGATAGTTGTTTGAGAAAAATACTCTTTGAATGAGGATAAAAATCAACCTTCTTAATAAATGAGGCAATGATTTATACTTCTATTTTCATTCTCCCAACAACCTCTCTTTTTTTTTTTGGTTGGTAATGCAAGATTTTTGTAGTACTTGAATAAGAAAAAATACAGAGCTTTCCGGAACAAATTCCATTACAATCCATCCAATCCCCCCCAATTCCTAGACTAACACCCATTGATCTACCCCCAATTCCTGATTAAATTCACTCCAAGAATACAAACGAAACTTGAATTCAACTAACAGATGATTTTCAAATAAAAACCCCTAAAACCTATTAATAGGTCAAAAATTCGAAGCTATTGAAGACCTTCCTTTAGTTTGAAATCGGAGGACCATTGTATATGCTTTCTTCTTTTCCTTCTTTGCTTTCTTCCCCGTGACCGTTTGCCACCCGTCCTCCACCCTTGCAGCCTCCTTCTGCCATTCCAAAGATGTATCTTGGGTGTTCTTCCAGGCTCCAGTCCAATTATTAATGGTTTGCTGCTCCTGATTGTCAACCTTCCATTTTCTAGCATCCTTCACTTGTGGCCTCACCACACCTTTTTTTTCCCGACACTCTAGAGTTGTAGCCCCATTTTTGAAGTTCACTTCCTTCTCGCTTTCACTGAGAATAGATTTAGCACTCTTCTCAACTAGAGACTCACCCTGAGTTGAAGCTGCCACATTTTGTTGTTGATCTTCCCCTCTAGCCTCTTGCATCAACGTCTTCCCTTCTTGATTCAACTCCCCAATTGTTTGATCCTCCTCTTCAGTGCCTTTCAGCTGAGAGCTCACTTGTTTCTCTACATGCTTCTCCATAGTGTAGTGCTGGGTGGTTGCATCTTTCCACCAATAAGTTGAGTTGTTGGTTCTACGTTTGGAACACTCAGCTGCCAAATGCCCTGTTTGATGAAAAATTTCGCACCTAAAAGGGATCCTCTCATAATCCAGGGGCTAGACCCAACAAC
Organism: Sequoia sempervirens; assembly: GCA_007258455.2. NCBI lineage: Eukaryota > Viridiplantae > Streptophyta > Pinopsida > Cupressales > Cupressaceae > Sequoia > Sequoia sempervirens. The sequence continues at coordinate 576,299,860 of VDFB02000015.1, read as the reverse complement.
CCTTTGCAGATTTTAGCCAAATCTCCTCCGAAGGCACTTTGGACACATTCATTTCTACCAAAATCCGGGCATAAGTCGAATGCAGAAGATTTGAAGAACCCTCATCCACCATTAGGAAGTTTCCTAATGAGTTCCCTATAGCCTCCAAGCATGAATCAAACCAGAATTGAAGAGGGGAGTCTCACCCAAAGAGGAACCCTCTCAAAAACTTTAGTGGTTGGGTTGAAAGCCGGATGCCAAGGTTTTAGCATCAAAGTATATTTATCTGCCCAGTCCTAGTGGTAATCAGAGAGAATCTTGTTTCTATCCTGTTCTTTTTCAAAAACAAAAATAAAGAAACCTTTGGCCATTGGATATATTTGCACATACCCTTCCAGAAGAGGCTTCTAGTGGTTAGAGATCCATTGATGGAGCTCAGTCAGTTAAGCATGGCCAGAAACCCCTGAATCTCCCAATCAGGCCCAACCCAGAGAAAACTTTTTCATTTAATATCACTTCTTGCTCCAACTCCCCAACAATGTCTAGAGTAATTGATTTAGCATAGTAGTGACTAACAGAGAATCCTTTTCCCCCCCTACGAATTTTTTGTTTGGGTGCTTGGCTACCCCAATGTACCCAACTTTATTTTCCTCTAACCCAGGCTTTTTTGACTTATTCACTGCTCCTTCACTCCCTGTAGCAGTGCCGCCCTATAGACCTTGAGACTATTCTCTAGTGTCTAAGGCAGAGCCTTCTTCGCATTGTGTTGATGACTTCCCCATGGCTTCCCCATGGCTGTTCCAACTAGACTTGCCTTTAGAGCATTCACCACCTGAAGTACATACGCCATTCTTCCCTTTTAGCATTGTTTCTTGAGAGCTCGGCTCTGTCGAAACCCTAGTCACGACCGTAGAAGGCAAACGACCATTGACACCCCTCTTAGACATCCTTTGATAATATATTTTTTAAATTTTTACAACCTCTCTTTTAAAAAAAAATAGAAATAGTTTATATCAATTTAGAAATTTATTTCAATTTATTTTCAATCCAATTTTATCATCATTATTATAACTATTATTAAAAATATATTTTATTATAACTATTATTAGTTCCTGCCGCCAAGGCAAGAATACTTATGCATTCACCTGGAATGCTTTTAACTGGTAGCATCGGCCAATCACATTTCGCCATTTAACATATTACTTTTTTTTGGTATAGTTTGAATTTGGAGAGCTATTTTTTATATTGGAAAATTAGCATTTATCTAATTTCCTATTCGTCCGAGTAGCTTTATAAATCATTTTTGTTTTAAAAATTCAGGAAAATGCGAATGCATAAATTGATTAAATAAATTTAAGCAAAGGCATAGTTTTAAAACTGGCGGCTAGAGGTACGTAATCCATGAATGCAGATTAAATGCACTAAAATATCAGGAAAATGCGAGTGCATAGATTGATTAAATAAATTTAAACAAAGGCATAGTTTATAAAACTAGCGTGTAGACGTACATAATGCATGAATACAAATTAAATGCATTAAATGGCATCAGGCTCGAGGTGACGGCGCTGGAATGGCTTGGTGGCCACGCGTGGCCAGGGTACTTTGGTCATTCAATATAGAGTTAAGCGACTTGGTATGCATCTCTATTACTTTGCGTGTGTTGTTTCTGTGTTCTGTAAGCGCGTGTTCTGAGGAAGAGTTTGTAGCGACCGAGCAGGAGATGTTATAGTTGCAGAGTCCAGACCCAGAAACGAGTTACTTGAGGTGATAATTTGTTAATTTTGAGAGTTTCGTTATATTAAAGTGCATAATGAAGCTGTATTTCATAGTGCTCTATTGTGTGGCCGAGCAGGGGATTTTGTAGTTGCAGAATTGCGCAGTGGACAGCGAGAAACAAATTGCTTGAGGTCAGAAGAGGTAACTCTACGTTGTTTTCTTCTATTTGATACGAGAAATGCAAGTAGGGTTTCATAGTGCTTTAAGGCATTCTTATACTTGGAGTATAAATTCGTATTTTAAACTACTTTTAGTATTATCTATTCGAATTTCTTGTTGAAATGCAAGGTTTCATCTGTGTTTGATAGGAATTATGTAGAAACCCTCTTGTCCATTTTACTTCATGCATGTGAGCCCTGTAAAGTTTGTATATTTTTGATTACTGCAAAGCGGTCCCATAAAGAGAGCTTTGGAACCAAAATTATGTCAACGTGTGCGATAATGAGAGCTTTGGAACAATGAGTCGACAGTGTGTTGCTTTGAGCTTTTCCGTTGTCATCAAAGCATAAAGGATAGAGGGATTTTGTTTAAAGTCGTGGTTATTGTCCTCGTAGGCATAAATGCAAACAATGGGAGCATACAAAAAATAGGTGAACTCTTTGACAAAACTCGTCAAAGAAAAACTATTATATATGATTATTTGTTTATCTATTCATTGATTTGTAGAACAAAAAATGGGAAACAAACCCTCTTGTCCATTTTACTTCATGCATGTGAGCCCTGGAAAGTTTGTATATTTTTAATTACTGGAAAGCGGTCCCATAAAGAGAGCTTTGGAACCAAAATAATGTCAACGTGTGTGATAATGAGAGCTTTCGAACAATGAGTCGACAGTGTGTTGCTTTGAGCTTTTCTGCTGTCATCAAAGCATAAAGGATAGAGGGGTTTTGTTAAAAGTCGTGGTTATTGTCCTCGTAGGCATAAATGCAAACAATGGGAGCATACAGAAAATAGGTGAACTGTTTAACAAAATTCGTCAAAGAAATACTATTATATATGATCATTTGTTTATATTTTCATTCATTTCTAGAAAAAAAAATGGGAAACTAATACAACATTAGGTAGTTATAACCCCCAAAAAGAATCAAACCTGGAACAAGAGCAACATCCAAAAAATTGCACTTTAAAGTACCTAATGCACTAGAGAATTTACCATAGCAGAATAGAAATTTTGATTTGCACAGAGATGGAAAAAAGAAGGCAGTAGAAACCTATTTTGTCCCAGTAAGCATTTAAATTCTGTCAGATGTCGTGGTTATTGTTCTCATAGGCAGACATGTAAAATACGAAAGCATTTATAGGGCAAGTGAACTGTTTTACAAAACTCCTCAGGAAAATGTGGTTCCGGGGAATGCAATGAGTATTAAATCTGGACACCTTGATATTCACATGTTAACTTTGGCATTTTAATCGAGTTGGTAGCTCTCATTCACTCTTCTTTCATCTGATATCTAATTAATTAGGTGGCTGTTAATTAGTCTTTAAATACATAATAATAAAAAGAAAGAAATAATTATAAATATCCTTGGGGACATTTTAATTATGGGTTGTGATTTGTACTTACATGTAGATGGATTAAGCACTCAAAAGTCACAGTATATGTAGCGTGTTAGCTAATGGGTCCATGTGACATTTTACTCATGTCAAAGTAGTCAATTCCATATTTGTCATTTATCCTTGTATCATTAGATAACTAATTAATTAGGTAGCTGTTAAATAGTCTTTAAATGCATAGTAATTAAGAGAAAGAACAAATTACAATTATCCTTGTACACATTTTACCTAGTGATCAAATTCAAGGAACAAACATACCAAGCAAACAACAATTTGAGATTTTGTAATTGGAAAACTTAAACTGATGCTTGGGAAGTTAGGAAATTGTATCTTGGGGTTATAAAAAGCTATGCCAAATATGTTTTAGAATTCAAATTGCAATGTTGCCATAGAGCAGTGAAGTAATATTGCTTGATGAAATAATTTTAGCCTTTGTGCAAAAGAGCAGTTAAATTCCATTGCTAGAAGATTTGTGGTACAAGAACCTATGGCAACTAGTTTGTCTAGTTAATCTGATTTACATTTATACTTGTGTCTCTTGAATCTAAAAAATGCTTGCTAGTGTTTTATTGGTTTTGGCTATTACTATCCATCGCAGTGGGAGTATTATATATTGCAAATGTAATTTTGGGAGTTGTTTGCATTTTGGTCATTTCCTTGAGCTTTATTGCTATTCTTTTAGAAAAACAAACAAATGGTCTTTGTTTTCTAATCAAAGCTTATTACATGGTGCAATGCTTTTGACTGGAGGAGGAGAGGTGGTGTAGCGGTCCAACTGTAGCAAATTCTTCAAGAAAAGAGTACAAGGTGAGTTTCTAGAATGAACCTTGTCCTTTGTTTACAATTGCATAGAGTAGACAAAGAAAAAGGTTAATTCAAGATTCTCACTATATTGATTGTACTTGTAGTCATACCATTGCTTTTTGTTACAAGGACAATCTTTACAAATGGGTATTGTGAATGGCATATGCTATATGGTTCATAAAAATTAAGCGATTGGGGTTCAAAAGTAGATCTTTGTTGCAATAACATGATATCAGAAATGCAATTACTATCCAATCAATTTCTTTGGTGGTTGATTGCACTTTATAATTTAAACATAGTCTTTTTTATTTTTTAGAGTTTGATTCTGAAGCCAAATGCATACTTTGATCCAAACTAGTGGCTGAAGATACATAATTCATTGATGCAAAATCAATGCATTGAATGGCATCTGACTAAAGGGGAGAGTGTTTGGATTGCTAATTAGTCTTTGAATATATAACAATTAAAAGAGAGAAATAAGTATAACTATCCTTGGCCACATTTCACATTTTCACCTTTCAATCAAAGTCAATTAACAAAATAGCAGTTAGACGTAAAGAAGGATCAAGGAGTATGCTGATAGAAAACCATATTCTGGACAATGGCTAGACAATGTGTTGAAATTGCTTTATAAACTTTGAAGCAAATGCATTTTTCCTTCAGTTTACTTTCATTGTACATCTTAAATGGAAGTTGGGTTTCGTATTGCTCCAATGCATTTGGATACGTTGATTATAAAATCATAGTTTAGATCATTTTAAGTGTTATCCATTTAAATCTTTCATCTGAGTCTCAGAGGCAATGCACAACTATCCCATAAAGAGAGCTTTGGAACCAATGTGGTGTCATAAAGGATAGAGGAATATTGTCAAATATTGTGGTTATAGTCCTCATAGGCACACATGCAAAATATTGAAGCATATAGAAAGCAAGTGAACTCTTTAACAATCCCATGAAACATTATCTTTCTATGCATCCATGCATACAGGAATGCATGTATATATGTGTGCATGTAATTATGTATATATGTATGCATGTATCTATGTTACCATGTATGTATGTGTGTATATAACAGATTACTATTGCATTTGCTTTAAATGCTTCTGTGCAGCTATGTGTCCATGTATACATTTTATCCAGCCCTTTACATGTTAACTGAGAGTTTTAAAGCTTTTGCTGTTCATTGGCACCTGGTTTGGCATTGAACAATAGGTAGAACTTGTTATGAAATGTGGTTTCATAGGCATTATGTAGAAACCCTTTTGTCCATTGTGCAAAGCTCTCCCATAGTGAGAGCTTTGGAGCCAATGTGCTTTGGACTTGTCACATAGTAAGAGCTTCAGAGGAATATAAGGACAATATGTTCAAAATGCTTTGGAAACTGTTAAGCAAACCGAATTTAGAGAAGCGAACCCAAACTCTGCAATTGCTTTGAGCTTTTTGACTGTCAGCAAAGCATGAAGGATAGAGGAATTTTACTGTTATCAGATGTCGTGGTTATTTTCCTCCTAGGCACACATGCAAAATATGGAGGCATAGACAGCACAAGTGAACTGTTTGACAAAATTTCTGGGTGAAATGTGGTCCCCTGGAATGCAATGAGTATTTAGTCTGCGCACCTTGATATTCACATGTTAACTTTGTCAGTTTTATCTAGTGTCTAGTTCTCACTTACTCTTCTATCATCTCATATCTAATTAATTAGGTAACAGTATATGTAGCATATTACCCAATAGCTCTATCTCACATTTCATTCATGTTGATTTAGGCAAGTTCATATTTCTCATTTACCCTTGTATCGTCTCATATTGCTCATTGCATTCCCTGGAAGCACATTTTCCTGAGGAGTTTTGTAAAACAGTTCACTTGGATTATAAATGCTTTCGTATTTTACATGTTTGCCTATGAGAACAATCACCACGATCTCTGACAGAATATAAATGCTTGCTGGCAGAAAATAGGTTTCTACTGCATTCTTTTGTCTATATCTGTGCAAATGAAAATTTGTATTCTGCTATGGTAAATTCTCTAGTGAATTAGGTACTTTAAAGCACATTTTTTTGGATGTTGCTCATGTTCCAGGTTTGATTCTTTTTCGGGGTTATAACTACCTACTGTTGTATTAGTTTCCCATTTTTCCTTTTACAAATAAATGAATATATAAACAAATAATCATATATAATAGTTTTTCTTTAACGAGTTTTCTCAAACAGTTCACCTATTTTCTGTATGCTCCCATTGTTTGCATTTATGCCTACAAGGACAATAACCACGACTTTTAACAAAATCCCTCTATTCTTTATGCTTTGATGATAACAGAAAAGCTCAAAGCAATACACTGTTAACTCATTCTTTGAAAGCTCTCATTATTGTACATGTTGACATAATTTTGGTTCCAAAGCTCTCTTTATGGGACCGTTTTGCAGTAATAAAAAATATACAAATTTTGCTAATTAGTCTTTAAGTACATAGCAATTAAAAGAAAGAAACAATTACAATTATCCTTGTGTACATTTGAACTGTTAATCAAAGGAAATTAACAAACTAGCACTGGAAAACCATGTGCATGTTAAAGTGTTAGATAGCATGTATTTGTGCATAGGTGTATATGGATGCTATGAGTTGTGATTTGTACCATTATGTAGCACTTACTATTACTTGTGCAATCAAGCCACATGCAAGTAGAATTCATAATTCATGGCATCCAGATACACTCAAGGACTAATACTATTGAAGGTTGTTGGCATCCTGATAACAAAGATGATGAGATACATCCAATTAATCTATGTCACAACATCTTATTGAATGAAGATGATTTGGATAGGGAGGTTACAAATGAGAATCGTTATTGGTGTGTGAAGAATGCTGTTTTTGAAGACTTGTGAACAAAATTGCATGCCAATACTATTAGTTAAATAATTAGGCAACTGCTAATTAGTGTTTAAGCACATAATAATTAAAACAAAGAAATAATTACAATTATCCTTGTGTACATTTGAACCGTTGATCAAAGGCAATTAACAAACTAGCGCTAGAAAACCATGTATGTGTTAATATGTTGGATATCATGTACTTGTGCATAGGTGTATGTGGATACTATGGGTTGTGATTTCTGTTTGCATGTAGCTGGTTTAAACATTTAATAATTAGTGCTGGATAATGGAATGAAATGAACTTGGGCAAATGGAAATACAATGACCCCATGGAGTTGGAACATCAATGTTTATGTGGCTTTAACATGATAGCATATTTGCGTACATGAGACTTATTTGAATCTCAAATGTCATACTGTATGTGGCGTATTAGCTAATTGGCTTAACATGATAGCTTTCAAACAAGTTAATTCAGCGATCAATCAAGCTAATTGACTGATGAATTAATTGTGTTGAGTGGTTAGTCATAGTTAATTATTAGTCATCTTTATCCTCCATATCAGTTGAATCAATCTTGCCTATTCACATTGACAGATACACAATCTTTCTGACCATTTTCCCTGCTTTTAATAAAATAGGAGCTTTAGAACAGGATTTATACATTCATCTAAGCATGATAAGACGTGGATTTAATAAATAAAAGTAGCAATTTGTTACCTTGAGTAACTTGTCTCTTGGTGTTCATTCAATGAGCACAGGAACTTTTGCTCTGTCACTGTAAACATCCCCTTTGTATTAATGAAAGCTGTGAGTTTTGAGATCTATGCCTCTGCTTAAATTTATTTGTATATGGAGTAACATTGTTTTCAAATGCATGACTGATAATAACACATATATTAAAAAACTTTGAATCAAAATACACAAATCATTAAAAAAAAAATATTTCCCTCTTTGCCTTATATTGTTACAGATAGAGCTTCTTTTCAATGATCATATGTATACCTCACATATTCCTAGCCTAACTGTATTAACTTAGAGAGTCTTGAGAAATTGCCAGAAGAGCCGACTATTTTCATCTTTGCATAGGCGTCCACTGTATTCCACACTATATTATTATTCATATGTTCGTGTAACTTTATTTAAAAGCATTTGAACACACAATGCTTCACAATCATTGCAACTTGCAAGTGAATTCAAAAAAAGTTTAGACATATACAAAGAACAGATAACAGATGGCTTAAAATATGCATATATTCAATCTTTAAAATCATAGAATTGATTGGTATATGTGGAATGCTCATGGTCTACTGTTTGATTGGGAAGTTTTCCAAGCATTTGAAGACTAAAGCTTTCCCTTCGGCTTTCTAGCACTCACTTGGATAAACTGTTTTGTATAGTCTGAATTTTATTCGTTCCTAGCATCAAGGCAGGAATACTTATGCATTTGCCTGGAATGCTTTTAACCGGTAGCATCGCCCAATCACATTTCGCCATTTAACATATTACTTATTTTTTTGTATAGTTTGAATTTGGAGAGCTATTTTTTATATTGGAAAATTAGCATTTATCTATTTTCCTATTCATCCGAGTAGCTTTATAAATCATTTTCGTCTTCAAAATCTGGGAAAATGCGAATGCATAAATTGATTAAATAAATTTAAGCAAAGGCATAGTTTTAAAACTGGCGGCTAGAGGTACGTAATCCATGAATGCAGATTAAATGCATTAAAATATGAGGAAAATGCGAGCGCATAGATTGATTAAATAAATTTAAGCAAAGGCATAGTTTATAAAACTAGCAGGTAGACGTACGCAATGCATAAATACAAATTAAATGCATTAATGGCATCTGGCTTGAGGTGAAGGCGCTGGAATGGCTTGGTAGCCACACGTGCCCAGGGTACTTTGGTCATTTAATATAGGGTTAAGTCACTTGCTATGCATCTCTATTACTTTGTGTGTGTTGTTCTTGAGTTCTATAGGTGCATGTTCTGAGGAAGAGTTTGCAGCAACTGAGCAGGAGATGTTATAGTTACAGAGTCCAGATCCAGAAACGAGTTACTTGAGGTGATAATTTGTTAATTTTCAGAGTTTCCTTACATTAAAGTTCATAATGAAGCTGTGTTTCATAGTGCTTTACTTGGACTATCACTATCACTTTGTGTGTGATGTGTCGGTGCATGTATGTATGTATGCATGTCTCTATGTACATATGCATCTATCTATGTGCATATCTATGTAAACATTTGTAGATGCATGTATGCATGCATGCATATGTCTCTGGATATATCTATGCATATATGTATTTATGCATATATGTATGTTTGTATAGATGCATTTATGTGTATATGCATGCATGCATGTATGTTTACATCCATACATGCATTTATATGTGTCTACATAGATGCATCTGTGCATATGTATACATATGTATATATATGTGTGTGTGTCTATATGTCTTTTCTACGAAAGAGTTTACAGTGACAGGGCAAAGGTTATCATGGTTCCAAAAAGGACACTCATAGACAAGTTACTTCAGGCAATAAATAGTTATTTTCGTCAGTTTTCTTTCATTTTAGAGCCTATAGGCAGATTGGGTTTCACAGTGCTCAGCCTACACTAATCTTCATACACTGGTTCCTTGGATGAACAATTGTCTTTTGTCCAGTGTACAATATGGGAGCTTAACAATAACTTGGTGCTTATGAGTCCTCTAAAGATTACATATCTTCAATCAATGCAGAACTGTTCCACAGTGCAACCTTTAGAGCCACTGTGCTGTTAGCATGTGCCATAATGGGACCTTTGGAAGAATATGTGGACAATGTGTTGAGAAGGCTTCATAAACTCTCAGGAAAATGCAATTTACAGATATAAGCCTAAACTCCACAATTGCTTTCAGCTTTCTTGTTGTCATTAAAGCATAAAGAAAAGAGGGATTTTTTCCAAACTTCTAATTTATGTACTTTTGAATGATAATTCACCTTATTATTTAATGAATCAAATTATCTTAATTAATTAATCTTCTTTTCCCTCCTATCATTTCATATCTAATTAATTAGGTAACTGTTAAATAGTATTTACATTCATAATAATTAAAACAAAGAAATAATTATAACTATCCTTGTGCACATTTGACCAATCAATCAAAGTCAATTAATAAATCTGATTCCACCTGTTTACTGATAGTATTCGTATGCAATTTCCTTGAAAAGTCTTGAAAAAGAGGATTACTCACACACCAATAAGGATTCTCATTTATAATGTACATATCCAAATAATCTTCATTGAATAAGATGTTGTGGCATACATTAATTGGATGTATCTCATCATCTTTTTTATCAGGATGCCAACAACCTTGGTTTGTATTTCTCCTTCAGTGTATCTTAAATAGCTTATGGCACCATTGCAATAACAGAATTACACTAATGCATAGATATGCAAAATATGTTCTATATTATAAGATACACAAATAACAATAAGTATTTTAAAATTATAAAATGCAATTTGCATTATAAGCAACAAAAGTTCTTACTTAGGTTCTTTATTGTCAAAATGAATCTACATAAGAATTCTGTTTTCTTTTTATGAATAACATAGTATATGTCACTCACTGTACTCATTTGTCTAGATTGTCCTTGTAACAACGATCAGTGCTTTCAAGTCTATTTAAACAATCCTTTTTACATTGCTGCAAGTATACTTGATCATCCAATAGCACATTGCAAGGTCGGCTTTCCAAATTGTCTTTTTGCTTTTCTTGAAATGCAATTGAAATTCTTCAATATAATGACTACATAAAATTCTATTTCATGTTTTCATTTTTCCATCTTGTATTCCTCATCTCTCTTGTTCCATTTTCGTAGACATGTTACTATTGCAATCAAATGTGTAAAGCATTTATGTCCAAAGAAATTAGAAACAAGAGTCGCAATATGTTACACAACCTTGTGTTATGCATATATAGCAGTTTTTGAATTGCATTTCAAGAAAAGCAGAAACTAAATTTTTATTCATATTACTTCATCTATGGAATTAACAACTTTTGCAATAATTATTAGAGACATTGAGTTCAGTGTTGAATAGTTCTATTGTTCATGTCATGACTTCAACATTTCTTTTCTTATGTTGCTTAGTTTTTGATAGACCTCTATGCTCTTCCTTGATATTGTTATGCAATCAATGGTCTGAACATTCAAGATATTGGAATACTATGCCCACTTCTACCCCACAAGACAATGCATATATGTTTCTTTCACCCATTACATGTCAAATTGCATTACCTGACAAAGTTAACATGTGAAAACCAAAGTGTCCATTATGAATACTTATTGCATTCCATGGGACCACATTTCTTTGAAGAGTTTGTTTGAACAATTTGCTTCCCTTGTATATGCTTCCATATTTTGCATATGTGCCTATGAGCACATTAACTATAATAGTTCACAAAATTCCTTTATCCTTTATGCTTTCACCATAGCGAAAAAGCTCAAAGCAATTGTAGAGCTTAGGTTTAGAGAACATGGGCTTGCAGAACACAAAAAACAACATACACAAAGTAATAGATATGCATAGCAATTGGCTTAACTCTATATTAAATGACCAAAGTACCCTGCCCACGCATGGCCACCAAGCCATTGCAACGCGTTCACCTCCAGCCAGATGCCATTTAATGCATTTAATTTGTATTCATGCACTGTGCTCGCATTTTCCTCATATTTTAATGCATTTAATCTGCATTCATGGATTACGTACCTCTAGCCGCCAGTTTTAAAACTATGCCTTTGCTTAAATTTATTTAATCAATTTATGCATTCGCATTTTCCCGGATTTTGAAGACGAAAATGATTTATAAAGCTACTCGGACGAATAGGAAAATAGATAAATGCTAATTTTCCAATATAAAAAATAGCTCTCCAAATTCAAACTATACAAAAAAATAAGTAATATGTTAAATGGTGAAATGTGATTGGGCGATGCTATCGATTAAAAGCATTCCGGGAAAATGCATAGGCAAATTAAAAATGGGTTCATAGGAAACAATTTTTGATTCTGAATCCATATGCATTGTTTGATTAAAACTAGTGGCTGAAGGTACATAATTCATTGATCCAAAATCAATGCATTCAATGGCATCTGACTAAAGGGGAGACTATTTGGATTGCTATTTAGTCTTTCAATATATAACAAGGTTCAAGGAGAAAACTCTCATTATCGCACACATTAACATAATTTTGGTTCGAAAGCTCTCTTATGGGACCGCTTTGAAGTAATAAAAAATACACAAACTTTACAAGGCTCACATGCATGAAGTAAAATGGACAAGATGGTTTCTACATAATTCCTATCAAACATAGATGAAACCTTCTCATTTCAACAAGAAATTTGAATAGATAATACTAAAAGTAGTTTAAAATATGAATTTATAATCAAAGTATAACAATGCCTTAGCTACAATTGCAGAGTTTAGGTTTACATTGTTCCAAACTTCTCATTATGGCATAGGTTAACAACACATTGGTTCTAAAGCTCTCTCTATGAGACACCTCTACAGCAATTGAAGATATATAGTCTTTACAGGACTCAGATGCAGTCAACAGAATAGACAAAAAGGCTTCTACATAATCCCTTTCAAACCACATTTCATGGATCCACATTTATTCGATGACTTTTGTCAAACAATTCACTTGCCTTTTGTATGCTTCCATTTTTTGCATACGTGCCTATGAGGACAATTGATATGACATTTCACAAAATTCTTCTATTTACATGCTTCCATGCATCCTGCCCATAGGTACACATATACATGCATCCATGTGTACTACAATCCATGCATGTATGTATACATGCATGCATGGATATATGTATCTATGGAAATTCATATGCAATCCATGGATATTTCCATACATGCATATTTAAGCATTTATGTATCCAACTATGCATGTATCTATCTATCCATGTAACTATGTTTCTATTTTTTCTTCTACCTATAGATGCATCCACGCATACATGTATCTGTGCTTCTATGTGCGTATGTATACAGGCACCTATCCATATATGTGTCGATGTATCTATGGATACAATGATGGATGTCCACATCCATGTATCTATGGATACATGTATCAAGTAGCTCATTTCTGGGTCTTGACTCTGCACCAACAACATTTCCTGTGACTACACAGATCTGTAGAATAACATAACTGAAATGCTCAAAGTAATCACAATGCATCTCTAGTCACTTAAATCTATATTCCATGACAAATCCACATGCCATTTAATGCATTCAGTTTGAAACACAAACAACAAAACAGATACATACCACTTTCCAAATAAAAAAAAAACTTTTGAAACATCAACTTCTAGAATTAAATAGCAATATGCACAAAGTGATAATATTACCCTAACTAGATGACTATGAAGCACATGTTACCTATGCGATCTAAAATCTAAAGATACTAAGATATGCAATTGCTTATTGCCTCAAGCACTAAGTGCACTCGCTATGCACTACCATTCACATTTTCCTACTTTCATGATCTAGAAACTCAAGGATCTCAACACCTTGTTGTGTACGACAAAGAGTAAGGAATGAGCCTTGAGCTTTTCTTCTGTATATCTATCTAGACAATCAGCCCTATGATGATTTTATAAAGCATAACCAATAACAAACTGGCAATTGCTGCACCCTATGATGAAAGAAATGATGACTTCATAAGCTTTTTATTCCATTCATTTGCATTTCTAGGCTTCAATATCTTTTCTTTCCATTTCAAATACATTTAATAATCTACTTATATCTTGCATTTAATTTTCTAAGTAGAGCTGAAAATTGTTAAATTCATACCATTTCCACTCCATTCATTTTCAAATTAAGGTTTCCATATCCATATACACCTATGCACAAGTACATGTTATCCAACATATTAACACACACATGGTTTCCTAGTGCTAATTTGTCAATTGCCTTTGATCAACAGTTCAGATGTACACAAGGATAATTGTAATTATTTCTTTGTTTTAATTATTATGTCAGCATGTACGATAATTACATGTACACATATATACATGCATACCTCTATGCATGGATGCATAGAAAGACTATGTTTCATGGGATTTTTAAAGAGTTCACTTGCTTTCTCTATGCTTCCATATTTTGCATGTGTGCCTATCATGACAATAACCACAATATTTGACAATACCCCTCTATCCTTTATTACAACACTTTTGTTCCAAAGCTCTCTTTATGGGACAGCTGTGCATTGCCTCCGAGACTCAGCTGAAAGATTTGAATGGATAACACTTAAAATGATCTTAACTATGATTTTATAATCAAAGTATCCAAATGCATTGCAGCAATGCGACACCCAACTTCCATTTAAGATGTACAATGAAAGTAAATTGGTTTCTGGGTCTGGACTCTGCAACTATAACATCTCCTGCTTAGTCGCTACAAACTCTTCCTCAGAACACGCACTTACAGAACCCAAAAACAACATACGCAAAGTAATAGAGATACACAACAAGTGGCTTAACTCTATATTAAATGACCAAAGTACCCTGGCCACGTCAACTTCCAGAATTAACTAGCAATATGCACAAACTGATCATATTACCCTAACTAGATGACTATGAAGCACATGTTACCTATGCGATCTAAAATCTAGAGATACTAAGATATGCAATTGCTTATTGCTGTTGTCAATTCAGATTGCACCCGAACACTCGATTAGTTAAATCTAGCAATCTGTTGAAACATGGAATGATTCTCAGGCCTGTGGGTTGCCTAAAATTGAGAATCAATCTCCAGAGAGGGCTGGTTCCCTGATAAAAATCCCCTAAAATCTAATTGACTTGGTTGGGAAAGAGGTAGAAAGACTAAGTCTGAATTCTAAACTACGAAACTTTTAATTTATAGTGATGCACCGAAGAATCCAACTTGCAGACTTAACTCACAGAACAATTGCTCACTATTTTTATTCGCACAACCAGATCTGGAAGTTTAAACACCTACAATCACAGAAGGGAAGTACAATTTCCACAACTAGATTGTTTGATTATTGATCAACACAATGTTTAACCAGTGGATTTAAACCTGGATGCATACAGAATTCACTAAGGAGACAGAAATATTTAAAGGTTTCAAAACTGCAACACAATAATTACTTCGATCAATCCCACATGACAAAGATGCTAGAAACTTGAAGGCAAATTCTAAAATACTGAAAATTGAAGGAATTCTCTGCAATAACACGATCTGAACCTGTAAAAAAAACACTGCTGTATTAATCTGTAAAATGCTGAGTTACAAGATAGTCTTCTTTGCTGAAGGCAAAGGCAGAAAACAAGAACTAGAATGAAAAACAGTTAAGTTTTTCAATATATACAAAAACCTCTCCAAAAGGCATGCACAAAGAACTAAAAGTCATCAGAAAGTGAAAAGATGACAATTACAATGTGAAATCCGAGCACAAGTGAAAATCTCCTGAAAAAGTGGCCAAACTCAAGTAAAAATGAGTCCAATTAAGCTCAAATTCACTGCCAAGTCGTAACTGATACATGCACCATTCCAACTGAACTGCAACTCCCTGAAAAAGTGGCTCAAAGCATGCAAAACTGCCTCGTTTTTATCAACTTCGCCCATAGGAACTGAAACTCCACTTCTATTACATGTGCACGATAAAAATATCTAACACCCTCAGTTAACTTTGCCTGATATAATATCTTTAAATTGTATTAAAATATCTATAATTTGCATGTTTAAAATAACTAATTTATTAAATGATCTGTGGTATATCATTTAACAAATTAGCTATTCATTGAATAATGCAAATTATAAATATAATAATACAATTGGAAGCTTGGTCGGCCATAAAAATTACACACATCATTTCCTTTATGATAATAGGGCGACCACATAGCATATTATTCGGCCATTTCATCAGCAATAATTCAAACAAAACTGACCATATGATGATAAAGAAACTTGGCATGAAAATAAATAAAACATCATGATTTAATAAAATCATTGTCGAATTTTCAAAAGCATGTTTTAGGGTGAAAAAACAAAAAGGTTATCGAACCCTAAAATCCATCATTATCACATTGACTTTTTAGAGAGAAACTTCTCGAAGGAGCTGGCCGCGGCTTCACTAGGGTTTCAAGCTCGACTCCTGCAATTTTCTGTCGATTTCCATGATCTTTTGACATATTCTGGGCGTAACAGGTAAGATGAAAACCATTCGCCACAATTTTGAGCTCTTTCTGGGCATTTACATGAGATTTTGCTATCTTATGGGCGCGACCATGATGATATTCTGACATTTTGTCATCCGCCTCTATTCTCTGTTAGAATTTCTTTCCATTGAAATCGATGCTGGAAGAATAATCAGATATTTCTGTCTTTGGCTGCGGCTAACCTTAGTCTAGTGATTCCTTAGCAATTTCTGGACTTTGACCATGTATTTTAGCAAGTTTCTGAAGATTTCTGACCACGGCTATGAGTTATTTTCGAATTCTTTCTTTGTTATTTAAAACCCTGAAAGGCACTGAAAATAATGCTCAGCTTTTGGGTGTGTGAAATTACTTCACCAGGCCGCACTACACTCTGCACTCTCATTTTCTGAATAGTTGCCTTTATACATATGACTGAAACAACTCCATATTTGTTCTGACATAGCTTTGACCTTGGTTCAACCAGGCCGCGGCCTCACAGCATCATGGGTACTGCTAATAATACTCTGTTTCTGTATTTCTGTGTTTGAAACTTCAAATATTTATAAAGCAAGGAAAATGTATTCTTCAGTTTGAAACTTCATCTGGGTATATTTGAAAACTCCTCTTCAAGAAATGGTTTGATTTTTCTAGATTTTTGAGTAAAAGACATGCTCCAAATAATGAAATAACATTACTGTGCTGGGTATTCCTCCATCCGGGCATTCTAAAATTTGCGTGCTTTTACATTGCCTGGAGTGGTGACTTAATGCTCTTCCTGTATGTTAATTCGGGCTACCATTGAATAAATTTGAGTTTGAACACTGATTTAAGCGAGCTGTCCTCTAATGCATTTTCTGTAGCATTCATTCTTGGATATATTTCCTTGACAGAAAAGGCCGTGGCTCATTAAACCTTGCTATGAATGAAATTCACCTTTCCGTATCTGGGTATAAACATTGTATTTAACTTGTTACCCTGCACCTTCATGGCTTTACTCAACAAACTTTAAACCCCTGCATTTCCTTCATTATATTTATGGCACAAAGGGAAACCTGATATAAATGACAATACAAACTGTATTCTTTAAAAACCCTATCACTAAACATAAACTGTTATGAATGAAATTCACTCCCAGGCCGCCATGAATGATACTAGACCTAGATATTTCGCCTCATCATATGAATTTTGTTCCCTCTCTCTTCTTGATATATCCATGACATTTTATCATTTCCATCTCCGTGATAATGATAATCCTCATGCTATTGCTAGTAGCAAGCAAGTCTTCTTCAAAAGAAAACATATCTTAGCTTTTACCAGTGTCTCCATGCTGCCTGTTTGTGTCTTTTAAAACATATTTGGGTTTCTCTGGAGTTGCATCTTTGGGTGCTTCATTGGTTAAAGTAACTGTATTCCATTGAATGACTGTATCTTTTGAACATGAATACTGCCTGATATTCCATCATATTTCGTTACCATCCAATATAAATGTTGAAGTGCACTCATAATGTTCTGTAGATAGCTTATTTCCTTTTGTTTTGAACTTCAAACTGGTAGAAAACAAGAACAAAAAATCTTTATGAATCTGGGACAACGTTGCCTGATATTCCTTCTATATCTTGTATTGACTGAAAATTGTAACTCATGAAGATGCTGTAACATATTTCCTTGTGATGGATAACTGGTACCTTGATGTGGCTGTCTATGTTGCTGTTTATAGACTGAGATTGCAAAACATCAAAACAACATTGTTCCTGTCATTGTAATTGCTGAACATGGAAATTCTCCTCATAACGCTGAAATCAATCTGTTATCTTGAATCTTCTGTAGACAGTGCATGCACTTGATGGTGTAAGAAACAAAACAAAAAGCTGAATGCTTCTTTACTGTTCCTTTGATTTTTCTGGAAATTGTAACTGCTCAATCATTTCAAATATGCTGATTTAGACTGTTTTAATCATTTGATATTACTATACTGTATTCCTTTTCTGGCTCTTGTAATTGAAAACCTGATATGCCGGGCTCAACCCTTGTGGGAGCCCGTTTTACTCCACATATCAGCTGGAATGAGTTCGAATATGAAAAACCTGCTCCTGCACACTGAAACAAACATGTTAGCAAAATAAAAAAACTGAAAGCTTCCATTGTATTATGCCTTTCTGCTGATTTCTTGCAATCATCTGATGAATGCTCGGTTTAACGCAAATTACATTTCTGTCTGTAGCATAGGCGTAAGACAAAAAGTAATTCACTATTTCTTAGAGTATAACTCTAACATTATTTCCTTAATGATTTTGCAGGTATGCGGAGCGATGAAGCGAGGCTGCAACTGCTTGAAGGCTCGATGGCTAAAAGCACCAACGAAGTGATTCGCCGTAACAGGCAATGATGAATTGCTTTCTTTTTTACGCTCATGCTATTTACAGCAGTGTGGCCTGTGTTTAGATTTAGTATTCATTTTTTTGATTGTCAGAAAGAATCTCAGTTACTCTCGCGGCTTGTGCGAGATTCAGCATTTTCACGAAATGAATAAAAGTACTATTATGCAAATTTTCTTAATTTTCTGTTTTAAACATTTGCACAACAAACTCATGACACATTTGTAAGATGATTTCAATGATGATTCAACGAACACTTTATCAGCAAAATTTGGAAAAATTCCTGTACCTATAAGAGCTGAACTTTATTCAGCTCTACCTGTTGAGCGTAGAGTGAAAAATAGGTAACAAATTGGCGACCTCTGCGGAGTGTTTGCCTGCTAAACACAATAGACCAGTTGCCTAGCATATTCATTGGGCATGGAGTCCTTCTCTGCTCTTTGAATTTCTGAAAGTTGTAACTCAGCACAAGCAAAACTAAAAGAAACTACTAAAATTCTGTTTATGACAGAATCTGAAAAACGGGTGCAGCAACTGCACTTATTGAAAACCAGACAAAACTGAAATGAAATGTGCCAGCAGGCACTTATTGAAAGCGTACTAAAACTTGAAATCTACTCTACTATGTACAGCTGAAAGCCTGAAGCTTAATAACACTGCTTCAAATGAATCCTGTTAACAGGGATTGGCAATACCTCACCATCCAGCTTTGAGAGTTGGAAAGCATTGTGTTCTTTCTTTGCTGTTATAACATAAGGGCCATCCCACATGGCGTCAAACTTAGAATGTTTGCCAGGCCTGCTCTTCAACTCGTCCCATTTGAAAACTAAGTCACCTTCATTGAAGATTCGTGCAACTGATTTTCTGTCAAATGTCTTTTTCATCTGAGAGTGATGAATTTGAAGCTTTCTGAAAGCTTCTTTCCTGTTCTCGTCCAACTCTGTTAACTCAGCAAGTCTAACTTGCATGGGCTCCTCTTCAAGTAACTCCAATTCCTTTATGTAGCTCAGAGTTGGGAATTCTATTGATATAGGCAAATTGGCCTCCTTACCATAAACCAAAACATATGGTGAAAAACTTGTTGACCGTTTTGGTGTAATTCTATCAGCCCAAAGGGCTAATTTAAGCCTATCATGCCATGACCTCTGATTATCTTCAATTATCTTCTTGATAATCTTTATCAGATTTTTATTTGTTGATTCAGCTTGTCCATTACCTTGAGGGTAATAATTGGACGAAGTGTTCAAATAAACATTATTCTTTACTGACCAATCTGAAACTCTTAAGCCAACAAAAGCTAAAGCATTATCTGAAATAATGGACTCGGGAGTACCAAACCTGGAAACAATGTCTTGATAAAAATTAAGGACTGAAGTTTCATTTGAATCCTTTAGAGCAACTGCTTCCATCCATTTTGTGAAGTAATCCGTTGCTGTCAAGATCCACTTGTGACCTGCACTTGACGGTGGGTTAATAGGACCGATAAAGTCAAGTCCCCACTTCCCGAATGGCTGCTCAACCTGAATTGGACTCAGGGGCAGGGCTGCTAACTTCTGTTTTCCTGCAAAAAGTGAACATTTAGCACATTTTATGACATAAATATGTGCATCTTTGAAGAGATCTGGCCAATAATAGCTTGCCCTCATAATCTTCAAAGCTGTAGTACGAGGCGCAAAGTGACCTCCAGCAGGTCCATCATGGAATTCCTCCAGAATTCTTTCAATCTGATCTGGGTAAATACATCTGAGGAATACTCCATTGAAGTCCTTTTTATACAAAACATCATTTATTACTGCATAAGGAATTGCCTGCAATCTATAATATCTTCGTTTAGATTTATCCATACCTTCTGGACAATCTCCAGTATACAAGTAATGGATCATTTGATGGATCCAACTAGCTGAAACATTATTCACAGCAGATTCATCTTCATTTTTCAGAACTGCAACAACTTCTTTACTGCTGTTTTCTTCATTTTTAGCAAGCTGTTCGCACAGTCCTTTACCTCGAACAAGCTTGGTAACTTTTATGCTGATGTCATACTCCATAACTTTGGTTATCCAGCCTGCTCGCTTGTCATTAATGTCTTTATTCAGCAGAAACTCTTTGACTGTTGGGTGAGCTACCAGCAGATTTATCTTATTATTAGACAGCATATGTCTGAATTTCTTCAGACTTCTTACTACAGCAAGTACATGTTTCTCAACGAATGAATATCTTGTTTCATAGTCATGCAAGACTTGACTGAAAAAAGCTATGGGCTATTCCATACCTTCACTATTTTGCTGACAGAGCATTGCGGAGATGGTATCCACTCCTCCGAATGCATACAATATGAAATCCTTTTTAAAATCAGGATTTATAAGAGTAGGGGCTGCTGCAAGTGCCTCCTTAATCTGTTCAAAACTGCTCTTTCCTTCTTTTGACCAGCTGAACTGAATATTTTTCTTCAGCATGGCTGTCAATGGCTGTAACAATGCTGCAACATTTGGAATGAACCTCCTTACAAAGCTAATTCTGCCCAGGAAGCTCTGCAAACCCTTTTTGTGAGCGGGCAGCGGTAAAGCCAGTATGGCTGCAATACGTTCTGGGTCAATAGAAATGCCATCCTTTGAAACGATATAACCCAAAAGCTTACCTTCGTGTACAGCAAAAATACTCTTCTTCGGATTCAATGAGATTCCATATTCTCTGCATCTCTCAAAAATCTGTCTAAGATGACTGAAATGATCATTAGCATTACGTGAGAAAATAGTAACATCATCCAGGTAAACAAGAACAAATTTGTTAATCAAACCTTGGAGAGCCATATCCATCGCTCTCTGAAAGGTGGCTCCGGCGTTTGACAGTCCAAACGGCATCTTTCTGTAAGCCATCGTACCCCACTTGGTGGTAAAGGCTGTCTTATACTGATCCTCCTCCTTCACCAAGATTTGGTTATAACCCGAATACCCATCCAGTAATGAAAACCTTTCTGATCCTGAAACAACTTGCAATATTTGTTCCATTGAAGGTAGCGGGTAGTGATCTTTGAGTGAAGCTCTGTTTAGATCACGGAAATCAACGCACAACCTTATCTCTCCACTCTTCTTCCTGACAGGCACCAAATTTGACACCCATGAAGTGTGCTTGATTGGAAATATTATGCTACCTTCGATCAACTTATTTAATTCTATTTTCATCAGTTGTTCTAACTTCGGGTTCAGAGGCCTCTGCTTCTGTCTCACCGGTTTTGCATTTGGCTCGAGCTCAATTGTGTGCTGAGCTAATTCAGGATTAAAACCTTTCAAATCCCCATATTGCCAAGCAAATATGTCGCTGAATTCTTGGCAAAGCAAGATGAATGCTTGCTGCTCCTCCTTTGTGCAGATCTTCCCAAGCTTAAGGAGCTTGTCCTTGAATATTTCTATCTGTTCATAATGTTCTTGCTTCACTGTGATACCAGATTTGTCTTTCCTAACCTGATCATCAGTGTTGAAAATTGACTCAAGAGTCACTAAACCTTTTGGCAGTTTATTAGACTTTAACTGCATGATTTGATCACCATATTGCTGATCAAACTTACGCTGGTTTCCAGCAGAAAACTCGGCCTCCTCCATCAGAAAATGACATATCTGTTCATCACTATCAAAAATTTACCAACTTATGTTATTATCAGGTACCGAAGGTCTAACAACTACCTTCACGTACTGCTGTACCTCCACATTGTGAATTTCAGCTGGGATATCATACTGTGACCCTAGAGCAGCAAGTTTATCAGCTTGCTTATTCTGCAGTCTGGGCACTGATTGCAGATTAAATGCATCAAACTCCTCAATTAGGCCCCAAACACAATGTTTGTATAATTTCAGCAAATCATTCTTTGTTAAGTTCAGATTTCTAACTTGATTTGCTATTAATTCTGAATCGCCAAACACCTGCAAGCACTTTATCTTCTTTTTTCTGGCCCATTCTAAGCCATGTATTAATGCTTCATATTCAGCAACATTGTTAGAACAGCTGAAAGCAAATCTAAATGTTGAATAATACCTGTCTCCTTCAGGTGAAATCAGAACAGCTCCTCCACCAGCACCAATTTTACTCTTAGAACCGTCAAAATAAAGCTTCCAAAGCTATTCAAACTGTTGTACTTGTTGTTTTTCTTCCTTGACCAGATTTGGAATAACTGCATCAGGTTCTCGAATCATATAAACGCCCAAACCTACTTCATCTATGAGATTGAACGGATCAATCTCGTGATTCTCGGCTGCCCACTCATCTAGATTTATGTCTGGTATGCCTTCTATAGGTACAGTGGGGTCGAGAGTCACAGATTGCTCCTCCTGATCATGGAAAGCTAGGTTTGCGTTTATGGGGTTCGAAACATAAGGTTCAATATGGTCTTTAGCTAATGGTTCTGATTTAATGGTAACTCTGGTACCGTATCTGGTTCTGAAAAACATGTGAGACCAGTCCGATGAAAAATAACCACCTAACTTTGCAGTGAAATCTCTAGACAAGCAGATGGCAAAGTAAGGTGGTAGATCAATAACATAAATGTCCTGTGGTATTTGAAAATTTGGACATGCATGCAAAGTAAGGGGAAGATTTTTGATAACTCCTACAGACTTAATAGCTGTACCGTCTAATTGAACTACCCCTTTTGACAAAGGTTCATACTCGAGACCTAACTTGTCTACCAACTGTTTGGGCATGATTGAGCTGCTTGCTCCACTGTCGATCATGCAGTTATGCACTATATTATCACCAATTATTAAACTGACATAAAAAGGAAGTGGTTTTGCCTCTTTAACTGGCTGTCCTTGCTTTTGATCTGAACTGTTTGCAAGAACACTTGGCTGTTCTGTATTCACTTTGTCAGAAATTGATATTTTAGCCAATGCTTCCTGCAAGCTTTCTTTTTGTCCAGGAAAACGTAATGCATCTATCATGGTGATGCCAACAGTTGTTTTTTTCATATGCTCAACGATATTAAAGGAAGAACCACCAACCTTTGATTGTACCTTTTGAACAGCAGCGTCTACTTGAGCTGCTTGAGGCTGAAATTGGACTTTGGGCCGCTCCTTTGATGATCCAACTTGTTGTCTTGTTAAAACATGAACATTCTGAGCTGTTGAAGGCTGAACTTGCCCCTGTTGGGCTGTAAAATCTTGATTTTTCTGGTGAATAGCAGGCTGTTTATCTTTTTCTGCTTGTTGTTTATCAGGGACAGCTTGCTGTCTAAGGTCAAATGCTCTCTTTTTGGCCCTCGTATTGGCTGCAATAGAAGTAGCCGACTGATTTTGACTTTGCACGTGATTAACTCCGCAAAACTCACTTCCTTGCCAGTTCATCATGGCAACGTCAAGGTTAGTTTGCTGTTTCTGTTCATTATGTTGATCACTATCCTCCTTATTTGTTTGTTCAGGAGCAGCATAACTATTTTGCACCATGAGTGCTTGATTAATCACCCCGTTCATGCAAGTAGCCTGATTATGAGGCTGATTGCAGGGATAACACCAAACATAATCCTGCGCTAAATTATTCTGTATTGGTATCAGCTCTTTTGAAGAGCTAGCAGCAGTTGGGTTAAATGGCTGATTAGGCCTAAAGTTAAAATTTCTCTTTTGTCCCTGGTAATCAGCTTGATAGGCAGGCCTATTTGCTTGAAAGGATGATTGATTAGGCCTGAAATTTTGACCTTGCTGATTTTTAAGACTTACTAAATTGTTACTCACAGTTTGAAGTAACTTGGCCATTTGCTGTTGGTCATTCATTAACTGCTGTTGGGTATCTTTTAGACCTTGCAAATCAGAATTTGCTGGAACAACATTATTTTGTACTGCTGCTTGGAAACCTAAGGCTGGAACAGCAGGTATAGCGGCTATTGGAGGTACATGGATGGGCATGTATGGCTGTACTTCAGGGAAAATTGGCATAGGAGGTCTTGGGGCAAGTTTACCAGCTTGTATGAGGCAATTTTCAGCTCTAATGGCAATGTCATATGCTGCTGGTAAGGTTAACCCACCCATTGACTGTATCATTAAGGCAATATCATTGTGCAATGATCTAAGAAAGTACAGAAAAGCATGGTCAGGAGTAGGCCTTACCGTGGCTGGAATTCGATCCCATGTCCTTTGGAATCTGAAATTAAAGTCCATCATTTGTTCTTGTGGCGCTCTCTTAATAGTCGTCATTTGTTCAACTAGAGATAAATGATCGGACTTGTCTGAAAATTGCTTTGTCAGCTTGTCTCCTAAGTCATCCCATGTCGGGACACTATGAACTGGTAAGCCACGAAACCACTGAGATGCTTTACCCTTGAACGATGCTGCTAACAATCTTAAAGCCACGTTCTCTTGAGTCACATGGTGAACTCCACATAATGAGGCTACGTCTCTAATGTGTTCAACTGGCGTAGTCTGATCCTCACCAGTGAAGAAAGGCAGACTTTTGAGTGCTACTACTGGTATATCATCATGCAAAGCTAAGTCTAACGGGCTGCCCCCGTCAAACGGAACAAAAGCATGTGCTCTAGCTGCCATTGGAACTGCTGCTTGAATAATCGGTACAGGCTGAACCGGTACTCTGTAACTTGGTGAAGCTGAGAAAGAACTTGGCTGTCTTGTTAACGATCTGCCTCTTCTTTTTGATGTATAAACGATTGGTTCTGCCCTTCGAATCGGAGAAACTGATCGTTTTCTTGTAGATTTACCAGATGTTCTCTTAGCTGTCCTCCCTATTCTCTTTGGCGAAGACAGCTGCAAATACTCACAGGAAGAAGAACTTCGTGTCTGAATTTTTCTCATAAGCTGTGTGCACTTTGATCTGCTAAAAACTGAGAAACAGAGTCGCCAGGTATATAAGAATAATCCTTTGAAAGGCTGGAATAAACTGCAGTATATACCAAACAGCAGCTTGAACTATGAAACTTTGCTCTGAAAAGTGATTCAGAGTCCCACCGGGCGTGCCAAAAACTGTTGTCAATTCAGATTGCACCCGAACACTCGATTAGTTAAATCTAGCAATCTGTTGAAACATGGAATGATTCGCAGGCCTGTGGGTTGCCTAAAATTGAGAATCAATCTCCAGAGAGGGCTGGTTCCCTGATAAAAATCCCCTAAAATCTAATTGACTTAGTTGGGAAAGAGGTAGAAAGACTAAGTCTGAATTCTAAACTACGAAACTTTTAATTTATAGTGATGCACCGAAGAATCCAACTTGCAGACTTAACTCACAGAACAATTGCTCACTATTTTTATTCGCACAACCAGATCTGGAAGTTTAAACACCTACAATCACAGAAGGGAAGTACAATTTCCACAACTAGATTGTTTGATTATTGATCAACACAATGTTTAACCAGTGGATTTAAACCTGGATGCATACAGAATTCACTAAGGAGACAGAAATATTTAAAGGTTTCAAAACTGCAACACAATAATTACTTCGATCAATCCCACATGACAAAGATGCTAGAAACTTGAAGGCAAATTCTAAAATACTAAAAATTGAAGGAATTCTCTGTAATAACACGATCTGAACCTGTAAAAAAAACACTGCTGTATTAATCTGTAAAATGCTGAGTTACAAGATAGTCTTCTTTGCTGAAGGCAAAGGCAGAAAACAAGAACTAGAATGAAAAATAGTTAAGTTTTTCAATATATACAAAAACCTCTCCAAAAGGCATGCAAAAAGAACTGAAAGTCATCAGAAAGTGAAAAGATGACAATTACAATGTGAAATCCTAGCACAAGTGAAAATCTCCTGAAAAAGTGGCCAAACTCAAGTAAAAATGAGTCCAATTAAGCTCAAATTCACTGCCAAGTCGTAACTGATACATGCACCATTCCAACTGAACTGCAACTCCCTGAAAAAGTGGCTCAAAGCATGCAAAACTGCCTCGTTTTTATCAACTTCGCCCATAGGAACTGAAACTCCACTTCTATTACATGTGCACGATAAAAATATCTAACACCCTCAGTTAACTTTGCCTGATATAATATCTTTAAATTGTATTAAAATATCTATAATTTGCATATTTAAAATAACTAATTTATTAAATGATCTGTGGTATATCATTTAACAAATTAGCTATTCATTGAATAATGCAAATTATAAATATAATAATACAATTGGAAGCTTGGTCGGCCATAAAAATTACACACATCATTTCCTTTATGATAATAGGGCGACCACATAGCATATTATTCGACCATTTCATCAGCAATAATTCAAACAAAACTGACCATATGATGATAAAGAAACTTGGCATGAAAATAAATAAAACATCATGATTTAATAAAATCATTGTCGAATTTTCAAAAGCATGTTTTAGGGTGAAAAAACAAAAAGGTTATCGAACCCTAAAATCCATCATTATCACATTGACTTTTTAGAGAGAAACTTCTCGAAGGAGCTGGCCGCGGCTTCACTAGGGTTTCAAGCTCGACTCCTGCAATTTTCTATCGATTTCCATGATCTTTTGACATATTCTGGGCGTAACAGGTAAGATGAAAACCATTCGCCACAATTTTGAGCTCTTTCTGGGCATTTACATGAGATTTTGCTATCTTATGGGCGCGACCATGATGATATTCTGACATTTTGTCATCCGCCTCTATTCTCTGTTAGAATTTCTTTCCATTGAAATCGATGCTGGAAGAATAATCAGATATTTCTGTCTTTGGCTGCGGCTAACCTTAGTCTAGTGATTCCTTAGCAATTTCTGGACTTTGACCATGTATTTTAGCAAGTTTCTGAAGATTTCTGACCACGGCTATGAGTTATTTTCGAATTCTTTCTTTGTTATTTAAAACCCTGAAAGGCACTGAAAATAATGCTCAGCTTTTGGGTGTGTGAAATTACTTCACCAGGCCGCACTACACTCTGCACTCTCATTTTCTGAATAGTTGCCTTTATACATATGACTGAAACAACTCCATATTTGTTCTGACATAGCTTTGACCTTGGTTCAACCAGGCCGCGGCCTCACAGCATCATGGGTACTGCTAATAATACTCTGTTTCTGTATTTTTGTGTTTGAAACTTCAAATATTTATAAAGCAAGGAAAATGTATTCTTCAGTTCGAAACTTCATCTGGGTATATTTGAAAACTCCTCTTCAAGAAATGGTTTGATTTTTCTGGATTTTTGAGTAAAAGACATGCTCCAAATAATGAAATAACATTACTGTGCTGGGTATTCCTCCATCCGGGCATTCTAAAATTTGCGTGCTTTTACATTGCCTGGAGTGGTGACGTAATGCTCTTCCTGTATGTTAATTCGGGCTACCATTGAATAAATTTGAGTTTGAACACTGATTTAAGTGCGCTGTCCTCTAATGCATTTTCTGTAGCATTCATTCTTGGATATATTTCCTTGACAGAAAAGGCCGTGGCTCATTAAACCTTGCTATGAATGAAATTCACCTTTCCGTATCTGGGTATAAACATTGTATTTAACTTGTTACCCTGCACCTTCATGGCTTTACTCAACAAACTTTAAACCCCTGCATTTCCTTCATTATATTTATGGCACAAAGGGAAACCTGATATAAATGACAATACAAACTGTATTCTTTAAAAACCCTATCACTAAACATAAACTGTTATGAATGAAATTCACTCCCAGGCCGCCATGAATGATACTAGACCTAGATATTTCGCCTCATCATATGAATTTTGTTCCCTCTCTCTTCTTGATATATCCATGACATTTTATCATTTCCATCTCCGTGATAATGATAATCCTCATGCTATTGCTAGTAGCAAGCAAAGTCTTCTTCAAAAGAAAACATATCTTAGCTTTTACCAGTGTCTCCATGCTGCCTGTTTGTGTCTTTTAAAACATATTTGGGTTTCTCTGGAGTTGCATCTTTGGGTGCTTCATTGGTTAAAGTAACTGTATTCCATTGAATGACTGTATCTTTTGAACATGAATACTGCCTGATATTCCATCATATTTCGTTACCATCCAATATAAATGTTGAAGTGCACTCATAATGTTCTGTAGATAGCTTATTTCCTTTTGTTTTGAACTTCAAACTGGTAGAAAACAAGAACAAAAAATCTTTATGAATCTGGGACAACGTTGCCTGATATCCTTCTATATCTTGTATTGACTGAAAATTGTAACTCATGAAGATGCTGTAACATATTTCCTTGTGATGGATAACTGGTACCTTGATGTGGCTGTCTATGTTGCTGTTTATAGACTGAGATTGCAAAACATCAAAACAACATTGTTCCTATCATTGTAATTGCTGAACATGGAAATTCTCCTCATAACGCTGAAATCAATCTGTTATCTTGAATCTTCTGTAGACAGTGCATGCACTTGATGGTGTAAGAAACAAAACAAAAAGTTGAATGCTTCTTTACTGTTCCTTTGATTTTTCTGGAAATTGTAACTGCTCAATCATTTCAAATATGCTGATTTAGACTGTTTTAATCATTTGATATTACTATACTGTATTCCTTTTCTGGCTCTTGTAATTGAAAACCTGATATGCCGGGCTCAACCCTTGTGGGAGCCCGTTTTACTCCACATATCAGCTGGAATGAGTTCGAATATGAAAAACCTGCTCCTGCACACTGAAACAAACATGTTAGCAAAATAAAAAAACTGAAAGCTTCCATTGTATTATGCCTTTCTGCTGATTTCTTGCAATCATCTGATGAATGCTCGGTTTAACGCAAATTACATTTCTGTCTGTAGCATAGGCGTAAGACAAAAAGTAATTCACTATTTCTTAGAGTATAACTCTAACATTATTTCCTTAATGATTTTGCAGGTATGCGGAGCGATGAAGCGAGGCTGCAACTGCTTGAAGGCTCGATGGCTAAAAGCACCAACGAAGTGATTCGCCGTAACAGGCAATGATGAATTGCTTTCTTTTTTACGCTCATGCTATTTACAGCAGTGTGGCCTGTGTTTAGATTTAGTATTCATTTTTTTGATTGTCAGAAAGAATCTCAGTTACTCTCGCGGCTTGTGCGAGATTCAGCATTTTCACGAAATGAATAAAAGTACTATTATGCAAATTTTCTTAATTTTCTGTTTTAAACATTTGCACAACAAACTCATGACACATTTGTAAGATGATTTCAATGATGATTCAACGAACACTTTATCAGCAAAATTTGGAAAAATTCCTGTACCTATAAGAGCTGAACTTTATTCAGCTCTACCTGTTGAGCGTAGAGTGAAAAATAGGTAACAATTGCCTCAAGCACTAAGTGCACCCGCTATGCACTACCATTCACATTTTCCTACTTTCATGATCTAAAAACTCAAGGATCTCAACACCTTGTTGTGTACGACAAAGAGTAAGGA